>JAWWEV010000172.1:26100398-26142291 GCA_035583235.1 Hafferia zeledoni
TCTTTGTTAACAGTTGGCTAGGGTCGTTAAGAGTGGCAGGGGAGAGAATTTACATAATAATTCCAAACTACAACATACACTGATCTAGTAAAGCTTCTTTCCCATCAGACTGTCATGGGTAGTTGCCAAAAACTGTTCAGAGTGGAAGATGAGACAAGGAAAAGCTTAGAGAGGTTCATTGCACCTGAAGATGAGAGACATGTTCAGAGCAGCAGTTTGGAAGGGAGTAACATCAACATGAGTCTGCAGGTCTCCAGCAAATAAATGTACCTTACCCAGTACCACCAGCAAGGGGCTGATTAAGGAAGGGAAACTTTACCATAAAACATGAAATTCTTGCTGGGGTATAGTGAAAAGGAAGAGCCAGGAGCCTTTTACTTCCCAAGGGAGGCTGGGCTGAGCCATGTGCTGCCATTCACCCAGAGCTGGCTGATGGAAACTGAAACAAGGAGGATCACTCTGCCTGAAAGTGTGATTTTTGCAGCAAACAGATGACTGACTGACTGGGTCAGGACAGCCCGTAGGAGGGGTGGGACGGACGGCAGTCCTCACTCTTGTGCAGGTGAAGTGAAGCAGTTTGGAAAAAAACCAGGCTTACAAAGGCCTAGGATTCAAAAGCAAGATTCTCATTAAGTATAAATAGTCCCTCGCGTTGATATAGGGTTTTCTGCTTATGAACTGATCTAGACTTCCATCTGTGCTGCCTCCTCCCTCGCATGGCATGGCAACACCTCACAGTCACATGCTTTCTCCTCAAGATATTCCTGAGAGGTAGGAAGGTGCAATTAGCATCTTACAGCATCAAGAAGCATGGAGCACATGACATTTCTGGTTTAGTCATGAGATGACCAGGTGTCTCAGTATGGGGCCACCCTCTTTCTGGAGATGAGCATCCTAAGACAACCTCAGAGGACACCACAGAACACTGGGAAAGAGTTGCTGAACAAATCAGCATAGCAGGGGCTGTGCTCTCTGCAAAATAATCTGTGGGTTTTCCTCAGAATAGGTTAAGTGACTTAGATTAGAAAGTGCTGAGGAGTGCTCCCTGTGGCTTACCTTTGCTAGTGCTTCCTTTCTAGTTAACGCATGAGCACAAGGTGGGGAGCTACGAGCTCAGCTATGGAGATTTTCCCGAGCCTGCAAAGCCATGCATTACCTTGTCAGAAAGGGGACAGTAAACCAGGTTTATTTTCAAACCTCAGGATCGGTGTGGCAAGTTGTGTGCTGATACCCAGTCTCCAGTGGCAGACATAAGAAAAGTCTCAAATAAAAGGTCTTCTCTAGGAAGGACAAGGTAGATGGCAGAGAAGTCTCAAGGAAAAAAGGTGTGTGCAGAGATGTTGGAGCTTCACTTGATGAGTCTGGAGCTGTTGAAATCCAGGTTGTCAGGCTAATTGAAGAAAATCAATTTCCTAAAGAGTAATGAGCTAAAGTGAAGGAAATGTATTTCCTCAGCTCTGGAAACAGGATATACTGAATTATTATGTAGTGGAAGTGCCTAGCAAGACATTTTGACGTACATCACTCAGGCACTGGAGAGCTGCAGCCTCTTTAGGAAATTAAGTAATGAGAGTGAATAGGAATAAAGGAAGGTGCCTGTTTAGAGCAGATGAAAGGACTCCAGATGTGTACATGGCTGTGACAGCTTCATATTGTTTGGGACTTTCAGCCCTGAAAACAAAAGAGACAATCCCAATGAAATATGTAAGCCTTCACTTGAATGCTATAAAGACAGAATCAAACCTAATGTTAAAACACAAATACAGAAAGGAAATGCAAGAGGAAGGGAAAAGTAAAAAAGTATCTCCCCTTGAAAAAAGTAATGAAGATATCCCACTTCCCCATGCTCTCCCTTATCTCTCTTGGGGAACATTGGTTCTACACATGTGAGCCTCTGCACAGACTATATCACATATTGCATGATGTAATTTCTGGGTTTGAAAAGACCAGTTGGAACTGAGGGCCCTTGTCAGCATCCCCAGCCCTACAGCTCCTGCACTGTCACTGTCATTGCCACCAGGTGCTCCCTGGCAGCACCATCATGGCCACTCCAGAATAAAGGCAGCATAGGACAGGAACTACTTTGGGTTGATTATTAAAAACTCAGGCAATACTTTATATTACAAAAACCTCTTACAAAGGTCTGCTGCTCCCTGCAGAGTTTGGGCAATGAAATGAAATCAGGAAGGTGAAACCAAAGATGATGGACCAAGTCAGTCAAGTTCCCCTCTGTGGTGAGCTGAAGCACCTTTGCCCAGCCCTTGGCCATCTGCTCGGGTTCCTGCTGCTTGGTCCTTCCCAGAGCCTGACACCATGTGCAGCAGTTCCTACACACTTGCTGGGGACCACACTTGTGACTGAGGTCCCCTCAAACAGCTCTGTCAGCCTGGCACAGGTGCTGGTCTGGAGGAAACAGCTCTATTTGGTGTAGTTCAGACATGGAGAGACTAAGAAGGAGCAAGCCAGCAAGGTTCCTTCAGCCTGAATCTCATGCAAGGGAATACTACAGTCCTGCCTTAGCTGTACCTGAATCTGAGAATGGTCCTCTTCCACCATTGCACACTGGTGTGGGCACAAGCAGCCTGCTTCCACCTGGAGAGTAACTCAGGAGGCACCTACCCACCTGGGTCCTGCCCTGCAGCTGGGGCAGACAGACCTTCACAGATAACAGTGTTAAAACCAGCTTATGTTCTTTGAGACACTGGGTCTCTGCTGCCCACTGCCTGCTGCAGGCATCCACCCCAGCAAGGCAGTCAGGGCAACTGCAGAGGAGAGCAGTGCAGCTCTCAGACCACTGCCCTCCTCTTCCCATTCATTCGTTCTGCGCTTCCACCCTGGGAATGGCATTTCTCTCCTGCACAGATCATGACTACAGGATTATTAGAAGTATGCCATGCACTCAGTTCGGTCATTAGCAAGGAACAATTCCCCAGTAAATAATTAGCAAATTACTTGTTTGAAAACAGAAGAAGAAAACTTAATTCTTGATTGTTAACAGTCTGGCATCTTTCACATGAAAATTACAGCCAAAAACCAATTTCACAATGCAGGCCTTGCACAGTAATACTTTCCTTTGCTAGGTCATTTTTCCAGAGTAAACAAAAACCTCCGAGAATACTTATCTAGGTATAAAACCTGGCAAGAAAAATAAACACAATGATGTTCAAAACAAAAATAAAATAGCATGTGTTGGTTTTACAGCAGCGGGAAAGCCATAAAACTTCATACTCTAAGTGCAAGAGGCTGAAGCCATCTGCTGTCATCCATGTATCCCTTCTATCAAACACCACCTTCCACTGCAAATCAAGCCCCAAGCAGCTGGTGGAAAAAGAGAAGGCAGAAGGAAACAAGGCTGAATTGTGAACTATATTAAAGATTTGGTTGTAGGCATTAGAGGTGACCAAGGTAAAAAGATGAGCTTCTTTTGTAGATTTGATGTATTTAAGAATTTTGCACCACAGGCTGCATTTCAATTACTGGACTAGAGAGTAACAATGGATGGGACATGATGTTTAAAACCCCTCAGCTTTCCAGACAGAAAGTCTCACACCAGGATGGCCTGCCATAAAAGTCAGGGTGAGCAATGTGGGCTGGGGGGCTGATAAGGCAGCAAGAGGATTAAAAATATTGTTTGTCATGGCTGTATGGACTGCAGACTGGAGCTTTGGACAAGAGAGGAAAGCAGACCAGAGAGAGCTGTGAGAAAGAGTTTGGATCCAGCTGGGATAGGCTGGAGTGTAAGATAAAATCTGCAGTGTCCACCAGAGACAGTCAGTGATGGAGCAGCACACAACACAAGGAGGCAGATGTGAAGCAGAGTGTACACAAGGTGATGGTGAAGCCATACAAAGATGGTGAGATGCATGGGACAATGGACAGCCTGTGAGATGGACTTCCAATCTGGTGCCTGCCGAGAGTATTTTTTGTGTGACCCACAGATTCTGAACAGGTTGAGTCACACTGAGTCACTTTCTCTTTTCTGTTCATATCCTCTAGCATTTTCTGTACAGTTTAGGTTACATTTAGAGCCAGGAGCAGATTCGTTGTTTGTCTCTTACGGACTCAGCTTAGACCAACCTGATGTGGATTCTGGCATTGTTTAGGAGCACCAGTCATAAAATCCATGAAGATGTAGGAAGAGACAGATAGAAAGCTTGCAGATAAATATCCCATGTAACTGGGGGAAATTAAGAAAAAGAGTGCCTGCAAGTATTCAATTAATTGAGAGCTAAGCTGCCACTCAGCAGCCCTGTTCTCTGTCACCTGGCAAAGGCAGATGGCATCAGTGCTGCCTGTGGGCAAAGTCTGCCCAAAGCCAGGGACATGCTCAAAGAAACACAGCACGATCTCTGTGAAACAGTTTGCTCCCCATAGCACAGGGCTGTGTGAAAGTAGCCGACATCACAGCAAATCAGGAACCCACACGGGCAGGACTGGTAGCTTTGAAAGCATTGCTAGTGGGAAATGGTGTCTGATAAAGGCATCATATTTTTGGCATGTCATCACAGAAAATTTGCTACAAGCAGCCAGCTTTGCAGGGCAAGCAAAATATCACAGAAGTTTTACTAAATTTTTCTGAGATTGTTTGTCAAGATCCTCATCTCCATCATCTTTGAAAGGACCGACCGAGACCTTGACTGATTTTAATTTCATAATCAGGGATATTAGGAATAGCTCTGCCAAGCAAGGTCTTGTACCTGAGCAGGGCTGGTAGAGATAAAAGAGCCACATAAAGAGGATGAGGTTTGACAAGGAACAATTCTGAGTTCTAGGAATCTAATTTTGCTTACCAGAATCTCTGCAACAACAATTTTAGCTGCAGTCTGAGGGAAAAGAAAATGGGAGGACAACATAAAAACATTGTATAGAATGGGGAAAATACTGGGGGGAGGGGAGAAAGAGGATTAAAAAAACAACCCAAAAGCTATATTAAACAGTAGGACCCAAGGGAGAACAGTAAAAAATGAGATTAATAACAGAGGAAACTGTCTGGCTCCACTGACCAAATGCTGGTTAACAGAAAAATTAAATTCTGCAGGATTAAACAAGGCATTAAACTGGTTGGGAAAAAAACCACAAACAAACCAAACCCAACAAAAATCCATAATCATGTGCTCTCAGATATAAGTCAAGTGGTTTTACTAAGCTGAGCACTCAGCTGAACTAAAATAGCTCTTTACTAAAGCAACCATAGCAAATGGATGCAAATTGATGAGAGTCCAAATTAAAGAAGACTACACATTTAAGGAAGTGTCCTCTGCTGATACTAATCTCTTGATTCAGGCAGTAAGTTTAAATGTCTGCACCAACAGGCAACAGGAACAAGCAGAGAAGAAGCCCATGTCTTGGATTTCACCCATCTATGTCCATCTAGGCACTCAAAGAATCACCCCTTAAACCTCTCTTCCCATCCCAGTTGGGTTCATCCCATCTTTCACTAGTAAATGGAAAACAATAGCCAACAAAGGCATTATTTTGAAGACCTGCACAAATCTGGTTGAAAGAGCCTTAACACCCCTGGACTCAGGCAGCTCTCCTAGCACTGAAAGGGATCAGCACCACCATGGAGAGACTCAGGGAAGCTGTAACCAGGTACCACATGTACCATATGGAAATGGCAACCACAGTCACTTTGGGAAATATCTGTGAGCAGTTCCAGGGTCTGGTTTTGTACAAATTCCACTGGCACAAATGTGGACCAGCTCTGCCAGTGTGGCAGTATTATAACTGAGACTCACAGCTTGAAATCAAACCTTGCCAGAGTACTGGCCCAGATCTGACATTAACCAGCCTCTCTATTCTTGCCAATGCTTTGGCACAAGCTGGGTGAGGCAGAGTTGTTTGGGCTGAAGTTTGGGCCCAATGCAGCCCTTCATGAGTGCTGCCACTCTCAGCACATGCAAAGCAAGAAAGTCACAGCTTGAAGAGAAATGCTCCAACACACTTAAAACCCTAGAAAATCAGGATTGTTTTTCATCTGTTATGTTCTTCCTAGCATGAGCTGTATGCTGCTATACTGTAGATGCCCTGATGAAGGGCTAGATAGGCAGGGGAGGGTGCCACATCAAATGCCAGCTGTGCTCCACACAAACCTTACTACCCTCCCTGGGGTTGCAGCACAGGCTCACAGCACTGGTCTGGAGCTGGGAAGACCCTCTCCTCCACAGCTCTTCCTCTTCTGCTGCAAAGCACCATCACTACATCCAACATGGTTGCAATGGAGAAGCTAGAAGTGTCTGAAGTCCATGGCACACTCCCAGGAAGCATGGGATTGCAGGACTGCATAAAAGGGAGCTGTGAGAAAGTACTGGTCAATGTGACAGCGTTTATGGCTGTCTCAGCAGCCCAACCAGCACTAGCTGCCTGGCAGGCACCACAGTAGGGCCCCACAAATCAGATTTGTAGGAGTGCCCTGGGGCTGGCGGATTACAAGGGGTTTTTTCCACCAAGAGTTGCACAGTATGAAAATAAGCACTTTAAATTTTAAACAGGCATAAACCTGAAGCTGGTGCACAAGCTGAGCAGAAACAATCAGAGCCAGACTGAGTTTATGTTGCAGGACTCTCCTCCACACTGGTGATTATGTCAGCCATCGCAAATTAGGTGTGAGGGGTGAGCAAGACACGAGTCTCTTGGTCCTAAGGACATCTGTCAAGGGAAGCATTGGATGCAGATGTAGAACTTCTGTACTGCTGTTCCCCTGCAGAAGCACAAGAAGGCACCTGAATATCAACACTCTTTTGCCTTCAGGGACATTTTTAGTGTAACACTTCAAATTTTTTTGCTAGAATTCAGTTTTACCACGACCCTTCACTGGCACCTTCCACAACTTATAAATTAGCAATAGCAATAAAACAAGGCAGCCATTCCTGGGCTGTACCTCATGCCAGCAAACATGATAGTCACCTCTTAGCCCCTTAAAACAAGCATCCTCTATCTCTAGTTCAGACCTGACAGCTGCAGAGTGCCAGCCCTGTGCTTGGAGTGTAGGCTCCAGAGGGGTGTGGAAGATGGTCTCCATTATTTCCTGCAGATGGGACAATTGCTGTGACTATGTAGGGAAAGTGAGAGGTTGTCTTCATCTCTGTAGGAAGCCAGCTCCCGAATTTAATAAACGTTTCTCCTTCCAATTGCTTCACCAAATAGGAGAGCAACACTTGCTCTTATAACAAAATGTCACCTGCTTTTCAACTACAAACTAAATGAACCTTCCTGAGAAAATAATTGCCAGCTATTGAAAGGCTACTGATGGAGTTTGAGAGGGCTGTTAAAATACAAAGAAAAATGTACCACATTCTTCCTAAATTGATACTTCAAATAAAACCTATTTGTGTTTTGAAACGTGGCACTAGAACAATGACTGGTTATTTTTGTAAAGTTTCAGACTGAGAGCCGTGCAATCATTTTCTAAGAGCAGCATTTCTTTGTTGTCCATGGAAATACTGGGGAAAAAAACCCCAGGTGAATCAGTCGGTCTCTGCCTTAGCAGAGAGTCTCAGCCCATCTCTTGTCAATTCTACACTGATGAATGCCCAGCTCGGGATCAGACCACACACCTCTGCTTCTGCCAGGGAATCACTCTCAGGGAAGAGCCCCCATTTTCCTAACTTTCACCTTCTCAGTCCTCATATGACCTCAGATCTTACAGAAAACACAAACTTACTTTTGCTGTTTTGTTAAAAGCAGATTTTAAACTGTTTTCTCCATCAGAATCAATTCCTGCTCTCGCCATTTTGAGTGCTACTTGACATGGAGCACTTTGAAGGATCAGCTTTGTAATATCCACATGCACAGCCAGAATTGCATCCAGAACAGCCCAGAACTGCCTCACACTATTACCCTTAGAGTGTCCAAATGCCTCAGGCTCATAACCTTGAAAATTCCCTAGAAAGGACAAGCTTGAAGCAAATTTTCTCTAGCAATATTGCGCTGAACTTAACACTGTTGTGCTCTCCTTTTGTTTACTTTAAGTATCTAATCTTTTCTGTCATCATTCTGTCTTGACAAATGTCTGGATGCAACACTTTCAGTGTAGTCCCATCTCCCAGGAATGCAAGGTTATTAAAGCACATCTTTAATCTTCATTAATCTTTGCCATGACACCTTTGCAGCATGTGTTAGCGTGGAAGACTACATCATTCACAAACACCATTTACCCCTCGGCCTGAATTACAACCAGGCACTGTGCAATACTGCCCTAATTACGCTGTCTAGAATAGCTGGGCCACTGTTCATTAAAAGATAAGTCAAATTACTGAATCTCTCTCTCATCAATCTCTGCTGGTTGTTATTCCGATGACCAGGTCAGCATGGAGACTGTTTATGACAAACAGAACCTGAAGATGATCTCACCAAGGACACAACTGTGCCCTTGCAAGTCACAACCTCAGCCATGTAGGAGATGGAGACCAGCAAAACCAGTGGATGCACATCCCCTCCTGTCAGAAAGCAGAGGTGATGACTTCACAAAACAAATGGTGAGAAGGAGATGCAGCAATCATCTACTTACTGTGAAATATCCAAGGCGTAGTTCTGTCTGAAGAGAGGACATCCTTCAAGCTACTGTGGAAATCAAACCTGGCACTGGAAGGTTAGCGCCAGCCAAGACAGTCTTGTTCACACCAGCCACAGCAAGGTGGAACAAATGGCAGCTTTTCCCCAGCAAGCAGCTGTGTCTCAACAACACTGTGGTGATTCCCAGTGCCTGACCAATCCAGCTCACACCCATCTCCTGGCCTGGCAATCCTGCCTGAGAACTGACCAGAGCCCCACAGCACTTCAGCAACCATCCTTTTCCATCCACACACTAAACCTAAAAAAAATGCCAAAGTCCAACTTACCAGTTTCATTGATGAAGCAGGTATATATTTTTTAAATCTCAGAAAACTTAACAATATACATGACAAAATTCTATTCTATACTCCTTAAATTACACTTCTTCAAACCAGAAAACAAGATGACCTGGTCTCCAGACCAGTGATCCAGAGCTAGAAAGCACTATAATTAGAACCAGGACAGAGACTCAAGACCCCGGATTGATTGCAAAACTAATTAGCTAATGTCATTAGAAAGTAACAGAGAACAAGCAAGACCAGAATCAGACTCTACAGCAATCTAAGCAAAGGACAGTTTAATAACTGTACTTAGGATATGTTTTAAAGGAAAAAAGAAATCACTTTATGGATTAGATTTCATCCTGGGCAACATCCATACATCTTGGACTTAGCAAAATGGCTTGGAGAAGAGGGCTTCATCATAGTAAACACAGCTACTTCACAGCAAGATTTATTAATACATCCAAAAGAAAGAAAGAAAATCATTTTGTCACACTATATACAGATAATACATACAGTGTTTTATACACATATTACATCAGTTTTTACACAAGAAAAATATACATAAAAATGTAAACTTTTGTATACAAAAACCCTTAAACAAATTAAACAAGGACCAATAACAAAAGGAGACCAATCTATCATCATTTAATTGATTTTTTTTTAAATGGTAATACAGTACATTCATTGAGAAGTATGAGGAACATGTGAGCCAACCTTTCCTATTTAAAGGGAAAGTACAAACACGAGCTTTCCTACCCGCCCCTGGAATGCTGTCCACGAGCCTCCAACACTACAAGCAGTAGTGCAAGTTGCCATCGCTGCCAGGGACCCCGAAGGAAAGGACCCTTCTTCTCGGGCATCTCCATGCACCACACTCCAAAGCGACACGTCCGCAGCAGCCACCTGGCCTGGGCTTTTGTGCGTATTAGCCAGTCTTCCAGCTAATACCATGGGACGGGCTGCGGCAATGCAAGTTTGTATGTTCCCTTTAAGCAGTCATTAAGTGGATTAGCTTTGCTGGAGTAAGTTGCTTTATTTTTCCCAATGTACGGTATGCTGAACACGTGTCAGGGATGAGAGGGAAAAAGGAAGGGGTGTAAGAGACTGCTAATCCTTGCTACCATGCAGTTACTTCAAAATCAGGTACATTTGCAAGCTACAATTCACTGGTTCAAAAGACACTGCCTCACCTTTGCTTTCCCACTGCAACTTGTTTACATTTTAAACTCTAGTGACCGACCAACTGTATGAGGCTCTTTGTTACAAGGCTGTTTCTGATATCAAAGCATGATCAAGCTACCTTTAAAATGACACCAAACACAAACTTCTCGGAGACAGCCTTAAAAAGAGTGAGAATACCCTCTAAGCACTTCAGATTGTCCATTTGCCACCTTCTTTTATTAAATCTAGGATAAATATATTTACCTTTAACTGCAAAAAGGATATTGGTTGAGCTTCTGACATCTGTTTTGCTCCACTTGCAGATGAACATTTTTGGGAATTGGAGGGAAAAAAACCCAAAAAACAAACCCACAACGATAAACCCAAATTATAAAACTTCAGATATAAAATAAGAAGGGAATTATTTAACATGTTGGTGAAAAAACAGTTGCGGAAACTTGTTGGAAACAAACAGACGATAGATTCCAATGAAGGCTCCTCACATTAAATAAGTTAGATTGGTTACAGACATCTTCCATAAAAACATCCATCCTCCACAAAGTATGTTAAAATGTAACACAATAGTGATGCACTGGTATTTCTCCTAAAAAGGACAGAAGGACATGAAATCTCCTTAGTGATATCAGGACTATTGAATGTAGGAGGTGAACAATGATTTACAAAAGTAATGAGGGAAAAAGCTATGTAAAAGAAACCATGAATCATTAATTATAATTGGACAAAGGGGGATGGGGCAGAATGAGACTACAGTATGTCTCAGAAACACCTGAAGGAAATAAATACTTAGGAACTTGTGTTTCCATTTATTTCTTATGTCCATCTAAACGACAGTGGCAGTAAGGGTTTGTCTGCTTGCTTTTGGTTTTTTGTTTTCTCTTTTTCTTCTTTTTCTTTTCTCTTTTTAAAATAAAAACCCTTCTACTAAAAATTCAAAAGACAATTACAAATGGCTTTAGATAATTAAAAGTCTCCTTTTAAAATAAAACTTTGATAACACGTTTCTCCATTTCTTCTACATAATGCAGCTTCAGTGAAAATAAGTCATAAGGGACAGCAATTTGCAAAAAAGTGTGGAAAAAAACTGCCAACCAAGGTTCATAACATATACATATGTATATGCGGGACATCTACACTCTATATACATATTTAATATACGTATGCATGAGTATATATCAGGAGATAACCAACAGGTACATTCTCCACATACATAAACTGAAATAGCGTAATACACGTGTGCGTATAAATATGTATTATACACACCCAGTACAGACATACCCATACACACGCCCAAACATATGTATTATAGAAATTGTTGTGTATGATTGCATGAAAGCTCAGATGGAACAGTACACCAGCTACCTTTTTCTAACAGAAATGCAAGGAAGACAAAATTCCATGGCTGAATTGTGGCCAAGAAAAATCACAGCCATCTTGAAAACATGGAATCCAGTACGGCTCAGTGGCAGAACTGGAGCAGCATTCTCCATTTGAACTGAAGCCTAAGTTACACAGCACTTAAATGTGACTGAGCAGGTTGCTGACAGCTGCTTTCTGCTAAAAGGATACAGAAGCTCCATTTAGCCAGAAAACAGAAAATAAAACACTTAAAACCACAATTTAGTTGCATAAGCAAGACCACCCAATACACAATTAGATGCAAAGTGCTAGCATGTTAATGGTCAACTCTGCACTCCGTTTTACAATCTGTTTTATGGTAAAGTGTAACAAACTGTGTTTCTCTTGATATGTTTGATGACAACCCCACTGCTCAGAACAGACCACAGGGCTGCTCTCTGCTTACTGCCTGTGTTACAGGAAACACAAACCCAACTCCCTTTTTCTGAAAATTGGAGTATTATTTCTGGTGGGTGGAGTTTTCTCATTTTGACCATTTAAATATGATGCTGGGCTAACCTTTTAATATGCTAGGGAGCTTTGCATCAGGTTCTATGAAAAGTTTGTATTCATCTGCAAATCAATCGCAGTCGTACTGAAGCACAACTGAATAGCTGGGAAATTTTGCATAAGTTCAAGCAGGTGCTCAGGGCCCAATTCAGCTGCCACTACAGTCACCAAGAGAATTTCCCTAATGCATAAGCAGAGCTGGATTGGGCCATTAAAGCTGATTGCTGCTAGCAAGAAAAACTGTAGAGATGCAGGGACAAGGAGGAGCTGGAATGGAGGCAATGGAGCAGAGAAGCAGAAGAGGTTGGCATTGCAAGAGGCCTCAACGAGTCTTAATATAAAACAAAGGCAGAGAAGTACCAAGGAAACTTCACTGTGAGGGCTGAGGTAACACAAACCAATGGTGACCAAGATCAGATCAGTCACTGAGCCATCCAGGTCCCTCAGAAGAATTCAAAACATCTTGTCTGGCACAAGTGCTTACCTGTTACACATGTTATGTGGATACTCCCTCTCTTTAGCTCACACACTGACTCATGTTACAACTAATGTACATGTGTGTGATACAACCTATATTCCATCTATACATCTGTGTGCACGTATATATAGATTTAGTCTGATTGCATTCATATGTATTTATTGTACATCATGAGGGCAAGTCCACTTTCAGCAAAGTGCTACCATTGTCTCATATACAGGATATATCTCTGTACAGGTATACACAAAAGTGGGTCTATTCTTCCCCATAAAGGCATAAAGATTTATGCTCCTAATTTGCATTACCACTAAACAAGCAGAAGGAAAGGCCTCTGACAACTTCCACCTCCCTGCCCTTTTGCCATATGTGCCAG
Source organism: Hafferia zeledoni (assembly GCA_035583235.1). NCBI lineage: Eukaryota > Metazoa > Chordata > Aves > Passeriformes > Thamnophilidae > Hafferia > Hafferia zeledoni. The sequence goes on from JAWWEV010000172.1 coordinate 26,113,174, forward strand.
AAACAAATTGTGGGGAGAAGGAAAGGGGGAGGGATGCCTGGGGGGTTATCAACATAATGATAGGGAACAGGCATATAAAAAAAAATTTGAAAAAATTATAATTGCTGTGTAATACTGGAAGTTCTGTTTTTCTAAACAGGTTTTTAAAGTCACCAGGATCATCATAATTATAAGCGATACTGTATCAATAAATAACAATTTGGTTACTTTCTCCAGCCTAAACAGAACAGTATGACGAGGAAGCCAATCTGTATGAATGTTTCTGATTCCTCACAATTTCGAGTGAGAACTCCTATAAAGAAATCTTCCTTCTTCAATTATGAAAAAACAGGTAACTGGCCACAATCAAATTCAGAATTTCACAGCACAAGTGAAACTCCTTGGATTTAATGCGTATTTTTTTCTACAATCCCACAACAGCAATTCTGGGGCAAAATGGATATACACAAAAATCCTCATGAAAGAAAAAAATGTACTTTGAAGACAAGACCCTCTTACGGAATGGAGACCACTCCACAAACGGCGCTCCTTACAACCTAATTGGAAAACTCAAGTACACTGATTGACATTTTCTGAGTCAGACCACAGGAGATCCAGCTATTAATTTGCCAAGATACAGCAATTCTCATGCCTCCCCATCCCACCAAATGCAAACCTTCCCACTCAGTTTCTCCCGAAAAACTCATTTCTCCCATCACTCCTCCTCCCCTATTCGTTTTATTTAAAGGCTGTCTTTGGGAGCTTGGTATTTTCATGGCATTTTAAACAGGGCTCAATGCAACTCATTTGAAAAACAGTAAAATTGACATGATATCAGAGTTAGCCTTATAACAGAAGATTATATAGTAGAGAGTTTCAGTTATTTATACAACAGTGAGGACATAACAACCCCCTACTAAATAATCACATTTCTACAATACATTCCATCACCTCTCGACTACTTTTCTCTTTACAAAACTATGACCTACATACAATATACACATTCGTATCGCACATACATCCCCCCCAATGCATATTTTTTGTGTGTATATATAATACATACATGCACACAAGCAGTCTAATTCTATTTATAAGTCACAGTGGGAATTCCTTTGTGAGGAAAGGAGGGGGAAAATTCCTGAATAAGACACTGTAGATTCCTAATGTTCCAACTTTTCAAATTCCAACTCACAGAGCTAACTGGAAATAAATACATTAAAAAAAAGATCTTACAAACTTGGTTCACAACTTCCAGCTACAGTAGTTGGATTTTTTAAAAATTTGATCTATTTACCCTGTAACTAAATTTCTAATCATAGGTACAAACCATGGATAAATTATTGCAGAATGTAACACTCAAAATTTAAAAAGAGTTATAGGAACAGTAATATAAGGGTTAAAAAGAGTTCTATACTTGTTGATACAGGATACCATTTTATTTTATTTATATATATATCTATATATAGATATAGATATCTGCAAGGTAGCAAAGAATAGCTGTACACCTTGACACGGCAAAGATCCAGTGTAAAAAGGTGCTTCACTAGTTTGTTTTTCAAAAAAAGCTTGTATATAATTTTATAGCTATTAAAAACACATATGCAACATAATTCATTACACTCAATACAGCTTTAGTATAAAACTTATAATTTATGAGGTGATGTTAATAGCATAAATTAATATACCATTTCTCTTAAAATCTACAATAAGTATTCTGAAAGCTCATTGGGGAAGGGTATCTTTAAATAAAAAGTTTAAAGCTGAGCGTGATGAAAAAGATTCTGTATGTTGAACTTGAGATGAGAGCCCCGAGAAGAGAGTCCGTAAGCCAGACATCGTTGACTTATAAAACTGAACAAGGATTTCTCCTTCTTGTACTCTCACTTAGGTGACGCTCTACCTTAAATTATTATTTACTTTTAAAACTATTTACTTTTTTCCTTTTTTTTTGTTTCTTCTTCTTTTTTTTTTTTTTTTTTTTTTTTTTTTTTTTTTTTTTTTTTTTTTTTGTTAACTGCCCTTATTTCCACAAGGAATCCCTGAGACATACCCAAAACTGTACAGTGAAAGTCATCACTGTTCAGAGAAACTGGTTCAACCCCTTCTTGGTAGGATGTAGCTATTTCGCATGAGAATCAAAATGTCCATCACTTCAGAACGAATCTACTTGCACCAGAACCAACTACACTGTTTAAGACGCAGGTTAGAGAGTCATTTCAGGGTAAATCAGTCCACTCCAAGGTAGAAGCCAATGCCATCGTAGTTAGCTACATCAGAGCAATCTGCACCAAAGTTAAAGTTTTCCAGAGGATATCTGGGAACGTTACCTATCCAGAGTTCACCTCCATGGGCACCAGCTGACAACGACAGAAAGCAGGTTAAACATTAGCATTACTGGACCAAGTTCAACATGCCTGTGTGGGCGACACGTGGGTACTCTGGACATCTCAGTATGTGTGTTTGGGGACTAGCAAGGGGAAGAGTATGAAGAACATTTTTCCACAGCAAGTTCAGTTTTATGGTCAAAATCCCACGTTTCAACCTATTCACTTCCAAAACTAATTCTATGGCCTAGAGTAGACTGAAAAGGTGCCAACACTTACTTCAAGAAGACATATAAAGAAAGCCTTCTCCAAGGATTGCTTGACCTACAGACACACCTTTCATGCTTCCATTAACATTATTTCATAGCAGCTAGAGAAGGAGTGTGTGAAAGCAAAGTAAAACGGGAAAACCAAAGAACTCAAAACCATGAGAAGTACCAGAATAGCAAAGGGAAAAGCTCCCAAAATAGTCACTACTGTGTTTTGTTGGGGTTTTCTTTTTTAAAAAGAGGCTGAAGACATGAGTGAGAAAATTGTTTTAATGCATCTTTTCTAACTCCTTCTCCTCCACCAAACTTTTCTTCCCCAACAACTGTGTTTTTGTCTAGTTTTAAAGACAAGACCAAAACTTTACCTGATAAAACTAAGGTGTCTCATGACCAGACCTCTCCTAAAGTCTATGTTTAAGTTTAGCAGTCACAAATATAGATTTTTTTCACCAACCCTCCTCACTTTTATTTGGACTTGTGCGTATTAAGAAAGAGTAATTTAAATTTTTCTTTGCGACTTTCTACTGACACACCTCTCAAAAGAAGAGGAACTTCTGAGAAGGTAAACTCTTGCTAAAAATACCTGTAAATTCACTGCTAGTGTGTGCACTCCCATGATCAATGTTGCACCCTTAGCATCAAGTTCATGACATATTAGTGTGCTGTGAAACATCTCCTTACTCACCGATCTGAGAAATAGTTTGATCTATTGTACTGTCATTTTAGCATCCAAAATGCATGTTATGAAATGCAAGAATCTCACCTTTTCTTTTTACAGTGAGATTCACTCAGAACTATGGAAGACTTACTGGTTGGCATTAGTTATACTGCAGAAGTGTCTGAGCATAGGAAAATAGAAGCAAGAATGATAAAGAATGTAGAGTGGAAGGAAATAAAGGAGGTACGAGAAGTAGCCCACAAATCCACATCATTAAATGTTACCCAAATGATCAGAAAGACCTTTTAATCAGAAGATGAGAAAGACCTAAAGACCTGGTCAGCACATTAGCCCAAAAAAATTCCTTCAGTTACTATTTCTACCACCACTGCACCTTGCATCAGGTCTGCACAGGAGACTCCTTTACATGTGAAAATACAAAAGCAAAAATACACCAGTTCCACCAGGGAAGCTGCCCAGATAGCCACACAAACATCTCACTGCAGAAAATCACTGTAGGAAAGTTTTCTATTGTTTGTCTGCTGAAAGCACCTCCTGCCACCATCTCTGTGCCCTGCAAGTCTTGAAAGGTTCAACTGCAGGTAGCTGGACCACCTAAAAATTTTTCCCTCCTCTCTACTTAAAGGCTCATACTGATGGAGAATTCATGAGTGGATTTACCTCACTGCAGCACAAAGACAGGGACAAATACCCTTGAAGGCCTGCCAAGCCTACAGGGAAATGCAGCAGCAAGGGGGCTGCAGGAGCTCAGAGGGCAGCTGGAGTTCAGAAGCAGCATAGGTGGCCACTAAGGCCAGCTTCTCAGGGAAGACACCCATCCACTGTTTATTGTACACCTCTGTAGGACTCTCCAGGCAAGCAGATTCAATACCAGAATGTATTTACATGTGGTTACAGCAAAGCAAAGCATCAAACTGAATCCGGCTACTGCTTTGCAGGTTCAGTCCAAGGCCTTTTGTCTTGGCCATACCCCTAAAGCCAGTGGCATCACACTGTGCCTAACAGCTCACAACAGAAATTCCCGATTTTTCAATATTCATCTTCCTCTTAAAAAAAATAAAATTAAAAAGCCACTTCCATTGGCTTCTCTTTGCTAGTAGGTACAACTCTCATTTGACAATATTTTTGCTGATTTTTGCCTAGCAGGTGATAAGCTTCTCAGGGCTTTCTGAATGAGAACTGCAAATCCCCATTTTCAGGGGGAAATCTAGTGCTTGCTGTCTTCTCCGCAGTGCCTGAGGCAGACCTGCAACTGTGCTACCTCTCAGCATGATCAGTTTAAAGCCTTTGTGTTCAACCACAGGGACAAGCATGCTACTAATGAGAAGGGATCTAAGCAAGAAACTGGAGGAACTGCAAGGCAGGAGAAGACAAAATGATGCTGTTTTCCATCCTCTTGAATCACACATACATCTTCTTGTATAATAATTATGAGGGCAAAAAACAAATCATCTATGAGCTATCTAGGCATATATGGCTCCCTTCAAAGTTGGCGTAAAGTCTTCCTAGGTGAAAGGAAATGTCGAAGCATATGGTAAAGAATGTCTTAGACACCAGGGCAGCATGAAGCTGTTCCTGATAAGCCTCTGTACACTGTTAAAATTCATCTTGTGTTAAGTACTTTTGTACAAAGACTAATTGAGGTGCTATTATTGCCAAAAATGATGTTACTGATATTCTAATCTATGTCTAATTTTTTTCCAATTCTTTAAAACTCAAATCTTATGTAAAGAAATTAACCTTTAGGTTCAACTAGCTTTACTCCATTTGTTAACATGTAAAGGGCACAACAGGTGCCCTTCTCAAATCTTCTTTGAGATGAAGCATCTCAAATCAATGAACTGAAATTGCTACACTGGCTCTTTGGTGAAAGGGTGATGAGACTGCTAAGCTCTATGAGCTGATACTCAAAACTTTATGAGGGAGCATGGACTCTACTCAAGAACCACATAAATAACAGCCTCAAGGACTACCTTAACTAGACCTGCAGTATTTCCCAGAGGAAGAGGTGTGGAGGTGTGAAACTTCCCTGATTGCACACACCTCTCAATTGGATCTCTTGCATCCAACAGTAAGACACTGATGCACTGAAGTCAACAGTCTGTGTGGGTGTAGAAGCCCATCTGGAATGATCCACCTTGTAAAGCTAAGATCAAGACCCGTAACTGCTTCATAGGCTGTAACCATGAAATTGGTGGCAGTGAAAAAATGGGGGGTGAACCAGGAAAAGGCAAGAGTGGTGGCCCATTTCAGAACATTGTGTCAAACAGGACAGAAGGATTCCTATTTCAAATGTATACAGACTGAAGTTTATTTTTAAAAGTGCAGCTTTATTGCAAACTTAGTTTGCTCACTGAAAAATGTTATGCAGTCACTTTTCTGGGAAGAGTCATCAAGGGATATACAAAAATGGAAATCTAAATAGGGAAGAGAGTTGATATCCTAGGCTCCTTCAAAGAAATGCAGGTATATAAAAGCCATTGATTGCAAATGGGAATTATGGACCCGCATACCTCCGACAGCTTTTGAAATTCCCTGTCTAGATCAACACACAGGCTAGGAGCTGAGTTCTGTTAGTTAGACCAGTACAAACTCATGGTGATCTTAGACCAAAAAGCTCCTCTGTAATTCATGCCAATGAGACCAAGCAGAACTTTGCTCTCAGCTCCTCTCCTTCCTTTCCCCCCAGCATTTGCTAAGAAAGGGAAATGTGATGTGGGGCCAACATAATCTGCACTAGCTGCAGCTTCATTAAAAGTTTGATGGGCACAAGAACCATTTCAAGACTGAAGTCCTGAAACCAATGTATAGAAATTAACACCCTCTAAAATTATGTGAATGCACAAGCAGATTAAAGAATTATCTATTTGGTATACTAGTTCTCCACTCTTTTTCAGTCAGTCATTCAAACACATTGAAGAAGGTATATGGACACAACAAAAATAATTTGCAAATCAAACAGTTGTCTCCTCAACAAAGTATGGGTAACATAATACAAAAATAAATAAAAGCCATGTCAGATTTGCCTCATTCACAATACCACTGGGCATTCCTCAATCAGCAGGACAGTCACAAGCAGGATATCATAGGCTTCAATTAAACTTTTTATGTGATTTTAAAACATTTAAATGTTACAAACATATTTAAATCACCACTTAAAAATATTCGGCTTATATTATTATGATCTATTTTACCAAGTACGAAATAATGACTTCATAACAACAGAAGCATGAAAATAATTTTTGTTTCCTCCACCCACATACACTTGCAATTTCAGGAAAGGACATATGTATCATCCCTACTTTTTTATATTTAAAGAGGACAGATCTTTCAAGAAAAGAGGAATAGTATGATTGCTACAAGAGTAAGAGAGAAGACCTATCCCATTTAAATTCTGTTCCTTAGGAAGATGAAAGGAGAGGTTTGGGTCAGAGATTTTGGTGCATGCCTGACTGCTAAAAAATGAATTTCTATAGCAACTAAACTTCATTCAATGATCCTTTCCTCAAAAAATTTATTAGGCCTCCCTATTACATGTGCTTGGTTATCTCTTAATTTCCTGAAATAGACTAGAATACACGCAGGTAGGACTTTTTACTATATGAAATCCTTCTTCTACATTAAAGGACTGAAATAAAGAGTTTTCTTCTTTCTCTCATCTGCATCTCAGAAACAAACCAAGAAAAGCAGAAACTTGTTACATCAAATATGAGCTACTTTTACAGTCAAAGTCAGAGTACAGTAGCAAGTTTGAGTCCTATAGAGTCACAAGCAAATTCCTTTTTTCCTTCCTGATATAGTGATGCAATTGAACACCTTAGAATTTCTGCTGCTGCAATATCTTGGTTTAAAAAAGGTAAAATTAAATAAAAATAATTTAAAAAATACTCTAAAACCTGACTCCTTTCTTTAGGAACTGAAATTACTACCACAGAGTCTGAATACCATCTTTAGCAGGTGATCAGTACAAACAAAACCATCCTGCAGACAGAAGGAATTCTTATCTATTTTGCTTTAGTGATTTCACTTTTGGTTAGCCATGACTGCTGATAGATACCTGCTAGTTTCTTACATACATTCAGCTTCCCAAACAGAGCATCAAACCCTACACATGTCAAAAAAACTATATGGCTCTCAGGGGATTAAAAACCATCCAAGAAAAGTCTCACTAGACAGACATATTTTGAGAAATGCATCCATTTGAAACTTACAAAGGGTCTGACCGAGACTTGTGTGGATGGGCAGAATACCAACCAAATTCTTCTGGTTTCGTCTGGGAAATACCTGTCAGCCTGTCAGGCATAGAGTTCTGGACAAAGACACACTTGAAAAGGCAAATCATCAATGCTACAAGGCCACAGTAATTCAACAAGGAAGGGAACCTCTACACAGGAATCTTCATGAATCCATGATCTAGTTCAATCCTATTTCTCTTGTATTTTTTTTTTTCCCTGGGCTAACTTCATATCAGCCTTCAAATTTATGGGCAACCAGTCAACTGATCCCTTTGCTACTCAATGAATTACAAATCATAATAAGAAAACCCAAAAATCAGCATGCAGTAAGAACAGTGACCAGTTCTGGAAGGGGACAACTCCCACTTCTTCACCAAAAGAAGAAAAGGAATTGCTGCTCCCTGCACCCCAAACATACACACGCACACAGAGGAGGCCAAGAGACTATTTTAAGAAACTGCCAAACTCATTCTTGAACCATGCTCTTGATTTAGAACTTCAGCGCACCATTCTCAAATCAATGTGTGCAGCCAAGTTTTCCATGCCAGATGCTACCTTTGAAAAAAAAAGTAAATTAAAAATAAAATAAATAAACCAAGAGACTTCTGCCCACTGGAAAACTTTCTACCAGATGCTAATGGGATGGCAAGCACTGATCCGAACCCTAGGGAACAGTAACATGCATCAGTGATCTGAGGTATCTTCCCATTTCTAGGTCTTACTGCTAGGATCAATTATATCCAATAACTGTGCTGTATTCTTAAGGAATTACTGGGGAATGGTGAACCTGCCTGCAATAAATGAGCACCAGTGCATAACAAGCACATGTGAACGCTACAGCAAGGTTCACAGCAAGGGCTAACCCTGGTCAGTACTGAAGCAGGGGTTTTCTTCTCAACCCCCTCTTTAAAAAAAGGGAAGAGAGGACAGAAAAAATAAAAAAAGGAAAAGGGGAAAGATAGAAAATACAGGTCCCCCATCTACCTGCATGGAGCCAGGCAGACAAGCTCAGTTGGAGGTGGTGAAGGGCGCAGATGCGTTATTGGTACTGGTAGCGGTGGCACCGGTCACTGCGAAGCCCGTGGGAGGAGCTATGGAGCTGTGGCTGGGCTGCAGGTCCTTGGGAATGCCACTGTGGGAGCTCAGCTGGTGCCCGAAGGCTGCGCTGAACTGAGGGAGCTGTTGCTTAGGGGAGGTGGAGCCCATGAGTTCAGCAGAGGCAGGACCCATGCCACTGAAACTGGTCTGCGGTAACCCCGGAAGCACACTGGAGCTGTTGGGGGTCACAGTGGCGAAGGCAGGCTGTGTGGTCTCTGAGTGCGAGGTGGTAGGTGGTGTGGACAGGGAGGTGGACAGGAGGTGTCCATCTGCACCAAGAAGGTTGCTAAACGGAGAGGGGTCCCCAAGATTGACAGGAAGATTTCCCCAGTGAGTTCTGGGGTTGACCACCCCGCTAAGTGGCACATCCAGCTGAGTTGGGAGCAAGTGCTGTGCCATCATGGGCATCTCTGCTGAGAAGGTAGCTGCCAAGTTATCACCAGAGAAGGATGTGGTGTGAGGGGATGTGATATGGTCACTGTAGGGAGACGGCACATGCTCACTATCATAATGGCTTCCATGGGGTGAGGAGTGTGAATGGTCACTGCTGTATTGCTGTCGTGAGGTGATCAGGTCATCTGCCTTGCTCAGCAGCTGGGCAGGGTGGGGCCTCTGGGAGGCATGGCTGCCATCATGAAGTCCATGAAACTGTCCCGGGAAGGTTCTCTCCCCAAGGCTGCTCTGGCTTATCAGAGTGGCAGAAGTAAGGCCAACGTTGGCTGGGGCTGAGAACTGCCCCTGGATCTGCCCTGCCAGGGGCGTAGGTGGGTTGGACAAGGTAGCAGAACGGAGCAAGTTCTCATCCAGCTCCAGACTGGAGAAATTATCATGTACTATACGCCCATTCAACAGCTCCCCCAGATCCGTGTTAACCTCTCGACTCAAGGACTGCATTCCTGGAGCTCCAGCACCTGTAGAGAACACCCCTATCGCTCTATCTGACAGGTCCTGAACTGGCACACCATCTGTCTGTGTAAGTACTCCAATGGTACTCAGGCACTCAAGAGACGTTACAGCCTGTAGGGCCCGTTCCAGTTCTTCAGCCTCTTCGGTAGTCGGAAGGAGATCTCCATTTTTACCTGTAGAAAGAGGGACACCAGAAGTCAGCTCACTCCTCTCAGGTGAGCCCGGCACTGGCACTCTAAGGATGCAGAGGAATAGACAGTTTAGCACCGAACTGCAGTGTATGATAACCTCCCAGCATGGCTTGCAGAAAGTATCATTCATCAGTGTTCACTAAGTAAGCAAGGTAAGAAAAGCAAGAAATTACACCTTCCTCTTCAATGGAACTCCCCTTCTCCACACTCCTTTTTCACATACCACGATGGGAGAGACCTCTTAAACTTACTAGACCTAAAGTAAAAACGCTTAAGTAAGATTTTCTTCAATGCTGCAAAAACAAAAATAGTCCATAAACCCCCTTCTACTTACCACATTACAGCCTGGACCTAAAATTTTCACAGACAGTATAATTTAGGTTAATTTCAACTCAGAGTCTGATGTCATGATACATCAGAGAGTGACCAAAGAAATCGTGTACCCAACTCTGGGCTGTTCTATTTTCTTTGTTTTATGTGATAGGTACTGAGCTTTAGAATGCAGAAATTCAGGCACAGTTCTGATCAAAAGCTATTTTCAAAAACATATTTAAAAATTTTATTCTCACTCTCTTCTCTTTTTATCAAAGGCCAATATTGACTGTGATTCCAGCCCCACTCGATGGCAGAAAGATGCCATTACTATGAATACTCTTGATTAAACTGTAACACTGACAGGCAGTAAAAAGGTAAAATGAATTATTAAAATACTAAACCAGTTAGTATTTTCAGAGCAGTAATTGTATGAGCAAGCAGAGAACTACACACAGCCTTCTTAGTGTCTGCTTTACCTCAAAGCTCACAAACAATAGAGCAAATGCACACTTCCTTCTCTAGAATTTATTACCTCTGTAAGAAAGCAAGCAAGTTTAGAAACGCTCACTTCTTCAGTTCACTGACTGTGTTCATGCTACCATAAAATAAAATGGTACCTTCAAAGAAATCAAAATCTTGCAAGTCATCGGGCAGCCGTGGCAGGACATCAGAGAAGTCCTCCTGATTCAATTCCAAGTCATGTGGAATGTCTGAGATTTCATTGGCGATATCATCAGGCAGCTCATCAGCACTCAGTTCTGGTGTGGAGGGGCTCCTGAACAGAAAGGAACATTACTCCCTGGTGTTCAACTCTGGTTCCTCCAAAGGACAACTACGCATGCATATCCATCTAGAATCGATTCCTTCCCTCCCACTTCTTTCCCCATCTAGGAAAACATATTTGTAGAAAGTTTCTTTAGGAAGCTTACACTTAGCTTACTCATTAAATAAGTAAGATGCAACAGAGAAGATATTTTATCCATCAAACCCAATCACTGCTCAAAACCAAAATGACCCAGTCTTAAAGTTTTTGTCAACAGTCACATGAAGATGCAATTTCTAGCCCTGCTCCAGATGCCGATCATCACAGCAAAATCACACCTTTCTCTAGTGCTCACTGACAGCACTCAGGCCAGCAGTGGCAAACTGGGGCAGGGCTACCACTGACCGTATGTGGGGTATCTCTACTGGCAGTGAGACACTGGCAGGCATGGTGAGGTTCCCTTGGGGCACTGCAGGAGGAATGGGTTTCTGGGGCCGGCGTGGGCCTCGCCTTCTCTTCTTCTTGTGTTTTTTGGTAAGTGCAGGTGGCTTCGTTTTTTTCCTGGGTTTCCTCTGCTGCTGGTGCTGAACTTTACGGGAGCTGTCTCCTCTCAAGAAATTATCCTTTGGGAGCAAAACAATAGCAATGGGAGCATACTGAGAACAAGTATTACTCTCCTTGCTTTTTTCACCCCGGTCATTCCACAGACATTTGCAAGAAACGGAAGAGAGACTGCGAACTTACTCCCAGGCATGGTTATAAAAATTGAGCTGTTTCCTTCCTCGCTGACCCCAATGGCAAAAATAATATAGACCGAGTTATGAGGTAAGCTAAGTAAGAGACTTATCACACGTGCAGTATCACTTTAAAAATGATCATAGCAAACCCTAACTAAATCAGTGCAAAACTGTAACCTTTAGCAGTACTCTTGCAAGTACTAAAGACAAAACACTGTTGTGAAGGAGTGTTAATGTGGATAGTCCGCAGCAGCTGAAGCCAGAATCTTCAAGTGCCCACTGCCATAACAGAGGGATAGCACTGAGGAAATGGAATTAAAACTGCTGGACTAGGGCAAGGATGTGGGTAAACAACTGTGGTCTTATTGCTTCTGAACAGCAATCATTGACCAATTAAAAAACAAATCAAACCATCATCAGTCTTCAGTTGCCATCATACTGGGAATGGCAGAGGATTGTATTTGCTACAGAAGTAAACCTTAAGAGAGACACTGGAGATTACACAGAAGAGGGGAAAATTCCATACAAATCTGTGTAGCACAAGCCCTCACATTTTAATCAAAAAAACTCCATAATTCAAAATTATTAGAGAGGCTGAACAAAAGCATTAACAAAAACCCCACAAAACCCCAACAACATAACAACAACGACAAAAGGCAGTTTTACAGCTAATTGAAGGTGATACAAGACGCCTTGAGGGAGGGACATGACAGAAACGGGTTTGTAAATTATCCTAAAGGGTTTGTTCTGGAAGATAGGAGGCATAAAAGGAGAGCAGAGGACATGAAATTAATTTCTACATTCCCTCAACTTGAGGGAGGCCACTGCTTTCCCTCTGGGATCCACAGATCCCTGAAGGAGATGAAAGATAAATTCTAGTAGTTACTAAAAGGTAAATAAAGTAGCAAAACCATTATTTGCATGCTTGTAATTGCTATCTACATTTCTTCTAGAAAACATTTTGGGCCCTATGTACTCAGACTTCTTAAGCTGCAGTCTTTTTAAAACCACACTCATACTATATTCAGATCCAAGGATCAGGAGTGAGCCTGAATAAAATGACCACAGGATCTCATGATGGAGAATCATCCATTTCTCAATTCAATGGAGTAATCGATTTTTTTCCAGTAAAGGATACTCTCATACACACTTTATTATATCTTCAAAACTATGTAAAATAATTTTACAACATACTTTATACCAACAGGGAATGTTTGGCATGTTTTACCTTCTTAAGAAAAGTAATAGGAAATAACCTGTTCATTTCCTAAACTTGCTAGTTGTCAAGGAAGAGCTCATAAGAAGACTGGGGTTGAAACTCCTGATCATCCCAATGAACAAATAAATACAGTTTTGGTTTAGTACTTACCATTTTTTTGGCATGTTCTTCGCACAGAGGTGTCTGATGTGTAATGTCAAAAACTGGCACAGAGCACTGCTGACCATCTGCAAACTTGGCTGTGCAACTTGAGAAGAGCTGCTGAGAACGATTCAATAAGATATCTGTGCATTTCTGCATCAGGAATAACACGAGACAACGATGGAGGAACGCCCTTTGATTTATCAATCTGATAAAGATCAGAGCCTTCAACTCTATCCGTCCATAGATGCTATTTTTAATGAGTACCTTAACTTTGCTGTTCAAGTTCAAAGCTAGGTAAGGCTCAGACTCAACTTTTAAAGTGAAAAAACTGCATTCATGCAGAATCTCTAATGATTTTATTATATACTGAGATAGTTTTATAAAAGCAGCCATTTCACTAATGAGATCTTAGCAAAAAGAAGCCTTTTCCTGGAGTCTTAATCAATAGATCAATAGTAGCAGTTGGAACAGTGTAGTCAACAGGACTATTTTGTTACAGACTAATGACAATCCATACTGAAACATTAAAGAAAGAGTATTTCTTAATTCAACCTTTTAAGGTACATTCTTGGCATTTATCTTTAGAGTACAGAAAAAAGTTTCAAGATCCTTCCTGCTCCTTTGAAAAAAAAGATGTGCAATCAGACAGAAAGGTCAAATAAATCCAAACGTAAGCTTGCTGAGATTTCCTTCAGAAAAATCACTTGCAGGAGTGAAAATTTTTCCAGACTTACAGCAAATCAGATATTTCACTGTGTTTTTTTCAAGCATTAGAAGCACTGCTTCAATCTTCAACAGTTCTTAAGACTTCAACACCACTATGTATGTTCATAAAATGTTAAAATACACAAAAAATAAAAAGGGCAAAGAAAACGAAAAACCTGGAGAACAGTCCAGATAGCAGACTTGGATGGATGGGTCAGAACTAAGAGCCTGTTAATTTTAGGAGAGACTGTTTCCACTGAGAAGGAAATGCAGAGTGTAAAAATGGGCATAAATGCAAAATCACTACTCTTGACTACTCTGCTCTACACACACCAACAAGCAAGACCACTTAAACTTAAAAAAAAGAAAACAAAAACCATGAGAATCGTGAGGCAAATCCAAAACACAACTGCCTACCATGGTGCTCTCTCATAGAGGGATTTTGAACTGCTCTGCAGACCACTTTTAAGGGGCCTACAAAATATGAACCAAGAAGAAAAAGGCAACTGCAAAACAAAAAGATTGAAAAGTTGCTGCAGTCTGATAGCAACTGGAACAGATCAGCACTAGTCACTTAAAATACCCAAACCAAAGGTCCAACAAAAGAAGTCACTCCAAGAAAAGCACAAATAATTCTTCAGCTAAAACCAAAAAAGGCAAAGTCTGAAGAATTTTTAAGTATTACAGGTCATAAGTCTGCCTGTTTATAGTCTTCAGAACCAAACCTCACTTCTAATTTGCTCTCTTCTTTCTGTCATCTTTATCCATTGACTCTTAACATCCTCTTCAAGCTTTGCTTGAAATTCCAAGCACTGGGAAATCCTTCCTCATCTAGACTATGAGGTTGTGAGACCCCTACTGAGGTTCTGTGACCCCTTCTGTTCTGCTGCTTTAAACAATGCAAAGTATGACTTCCATCTTTCCAGTCAGTGTAAGTCATCTTTTTACATTATGTATAAAAATCTGTTCCAATACAACTGTCATAGGAAGATAATCTATTGGAACCTACCAAGAACTGCATGAAAGCCAAGAAGCTGAAAGCCACATGGCTTGTACCAAGCATCATGAAAGACGGTAATTTTTGTAAAGGTTTCTTGCACCCACCAAATACAGCCTACAAAGTAAAATGTCACTATAATAGATACTAGTGGCAAACTACTTCTCTTCACTGTCAACAGGCAAATTAAAAGCAAAGTAGTTGATGACACATTAACAAGTAGATATTTTTTGTGAAAACTTATTTGACCATGCAAAAATCAAGAGACAAACAAAAAACCCCTAATAAAACAGAACTTTCACGCCTGAGAATGCAACTCCCAAAAAGAGTTAAGAGGATACGCTGAAAACAGTGCCTGGTGAATGGAAGGGCCTTGTTAGTGCACTGCTCTCCCTTCGAAGTCCCACTACAGATTGTTGGTTCTGCATCTCTCTGCCTCACTTGGCTTGTGCTGAAAAGAAAGCATAGAAGAGTTTAGAGACAAACCCCCAGTCTCAGGTTATCACTTAAAACAATTCTTGCACTGAATGTGGCACAGTAGGATGAAAAATTACAACACACATGTGTGTATCATGATCCAGATGGGGTGCACACCACTATCAGACTCTACACAGGGACACAGAATTATGTCAATGACAGGTGAAGGCATGACTGCAGTAACAGGGTTCTTGTTTGTTTCACAGGACCTTAATTATAATGAGAGGTGCTGAGTGCCGCTACCATGTAAATATTACAACACCTTGCAACAGAGCCAAGGGCAGCAGTAGTTGAGTATCAACACAGTAGTTGAGTATCAACTGAGATTGGACGAGGCACTGAGTGCCATGATCTGGTAAATGAACTGGAGTTGGACCAAGGGTTGGACTTGATGATCGTGGAGGTCTTTTCCAACCCAATCGATTCTATGATTCTATGTTTCTAGGTGACCCTCAAAATGAGGTCAGTCTTTAGGATACATTGGGTATGCCTACATGGGCATTCAAGTGCACTTCCAAGCCCGTTCATAAATCAAAACGTGCAGAGCATCGCCAGAGCTGACATGCAAGCATGTGCTCAGACAAACTTAGACTGAGCTCTGGAGTGGCAGAGCCTGAGCGTGCTCAATATGGATAAAAGCTCTCCTTCATCAACGTGCTACAGCCCAATCCACCAGCAGGTGCCCGGAGCTGGGAGCTCCCTCAGCACAGCTCTGTACTCTGAGCCTGAGCTGCAAGCAGGCAACCAGGCAGCAGTGTGGAGGAGCACCGCAAGCGCTACACAGCTCGCTTGGTGTTGGCCTGCTCTCCACGCATGTGTCACCTTCATGGAGACAAAGCTGGCGATTCCAGGGCTGGCTTTCACCTCTGTACATGGTGTTTTCTAGGTTGACAAAAAGCTGTCTGTAGCCTTACTGTTTTCCTTCAACCATTTCTGTCATCAACTGCACTTTGACTGAGCAAAGTTTCAGTTTGCAGTATTGCTCCTGTGAAAAATTTTGTAACTGAAAAGACTCTGCAGTTACTTAAATTAACCAGAGTAGTGATGACAGGCACACCTGGCTTTGCTGGTCTACCCAAAACAACATAATCTTTTTTTGGCATAATAAAAGGCAAAAATAATGGGGGAAAAATTCAGCAAGAGCTTGCCAGTTCTGGCAACGTGTTGCTGTAGTTTAAGTTTGGGGAAATTTCCACAGCTCTGCAAACTAGTAATGGACTTGTACGTTCCACCTCTGAGCAGCGCTTCAGCATCATTTCATGTACCCAACAATAAACCTTCCAACTATCATGAACCACAGCCAACTGTCCAGGAATAAAAGTATCCCATTAACCAGAATATACTCTCAGGACCTTGCTGTAGCCTGCATCTCATATTTTATCCACTATATCCCCCAGTCACATATCCTGTAAAGCAAAACCACAACAGCAAAAGGATGCTGCTGATACCCCAGACATAACACCAGGGTTCAGATTTAGTCTGTTCCTGCACAAATATGAATCAACTAACTCTCCATATGCCGAGAGCTGGAGGGATGTTGACATTATCTAGAAAGAATTCCCACAGAAGGTAACCTTCAGAGTTGTTAGAAGATATTTATTTTGTTGCCAAGTTTCATTTAATGTTAGATTGAGTTAAATCTAACAAAAAGCATGAGCTTAAATTTGATTTGCTGGGAAGATAATTAAGAGGAGGTGCAAACTTTTCAAAAAAAGCTGACTGAAAAATGAAATCTGAATTGAAGCAGTGAACTACAAACCGGACTGCACATCTTCAGAACTGGGCATAGTAAAGTACCAGATATTTGAAGGAAGCCAAAACATATAGATTAATTAATGAGAATAAATTTTAGCATGCCACTAACTTCTTTTGTGACATTTAAGAAATCAGGCCCAGATACTGTTGAACAAGCAATCCATATTTTAAAACATAAAGCTGGAGAAGGCTTGTCTTCATGGAAAACCCTGTATATGCCACATTTATTTTATTCCACTGACAGGCAATCAGGTGTCATGGATTTCCTGCCTTGTGCATGACTACCAGTTTCAGAGTTCAGCATTTCAGCTGCTGGATGCTCAGCCCATCTCCACCCTGTCCAGACCCCAGGTTACTGCAGCCACAGGGGAAGGGCTAACCTGGCACAAGCACATGTAGCTCTCCGGAGCTCCTGTAAGAGCTGCCCAGCCCGCTCCGGCTCTCTGCTGGCCGCCTGCAGCAAAGCTTTCCGGAGCGTGTGCCGGCATTTCTTCTGACGGGATTCTGCCCGCTCCAGGCGGCACAGGTGCTTGTATTTCTGCTGAAAGTAAGTGCAAAGTCTGGTCACCCTGGAACTCCTGTCATCTGCATTGTCATCATCGGACCTGAAGGAGGGAAAATAAAAACAAATGGGCCTTAAGTTACCGCTTTGTTTTCCAAGGAAGCTATTTTGTCTTCTTAATTGAATTGTTAAGTTGGCATCCACCTTCTAACCACACAAAATCCAAAGGCTGAAATCAGGCAGGGTTGCTTGAGAAACGGTAAGAGCAGAATCCCTTTTAAATTCTAAAGGTACTTGCCCTTCTTAGTATGTCATTATTAGAGATTACATCAATTTATCATCAAGTCTGACACCTTTAAATGTCTAGAGCCTGCTGTTCAAAAAAAATCTATACTGGTAACCTTTATTTACTGTAAACGTCTTGGCAAATGAGACAAACGTTTAACTCAAAGTGCAATTAATGGAGAGGACAAGGGTGGGGAACTGTGTAGTGGAAATTTATTGAGGAAAGGTCATGCTGGAGTAGATGGTCAAATTCTAATAAGTACCAAAACTGCTGACTTTTTCCAATTTCTTTTGCTCTGCCAGGTGGTGTATTCCTTTCTAAACCACAATACACACTAACACAGCTAACAGCTGATACTGATTTCTCCTTGCATTAAGGTTGAGTTACAGTACAGTAGTAGAGGAGAAATTCACAGTTAACTCCAAAGGTACTGAGGGAAAAATCAGACCAGGGCTAAGCAATGACCAGATGAAGGACTAATCCAATTCTTTTGTTTGCTTAAAAAAGTCTTTTCCCTTTTATCTGGGCTTTCTGAATGTCCAGGCACATATCAACGAGACCATCAAACCATGTCAACACATTCAGTCAAATGAAGTAAAAGTCATGAAACAGAAAGTCATCACTGGAACTTGTTAAAACAACAAGGTCCATGAAGTTACCAGAAGTCCCCCACAATAAGCACTAGCTTGCAGAATGAGTTTTTTGTTCATGGAGCAACAAAGACTTTTTCCTTAGGGGGAAAAGAAGTGCTCCTTTTGGGTAGAAAGAATGTTTTTTAAGGTAAATTTTTATGTTTCAGATTTGTTCCTTCCCTCACATTGAGAGAGTCAGAAAAAAAGTCACTGTATGCTAAAATATTTTTGGACCGCAGTTTATGAGAGCTTTTTTAAAAAGTAGATGAAAATATATATCAAATATGTAGAAGGAAATCATGCCTGCAATGGGCAAGAGCTTATTTTGGGCCAAACAGTTTCCAAAAGACTGTTCAGAATTTTGTTTCCAGGCCAGTAAGATTAACCAAAATGTTCATATGTTCAAAGAAACCTCAAAATATAGAAATAAAATGTATTTTTATTTTTTTAAAAAGTCAAGTACTGAAAATGAAAGGTACTTCTATTGTTGTCCTTTCATAAACAAGTTCGCCAACTTCTATTCAGTTTATTCTCTTAAGCTGCAGACAGAACTTCTGAAGTTCAACTTAATGTGTGGCATTTCATTTTAAAAAAGATTTCTGAAAGTGCACACAAACCATTTGATAATCCAAAATGCTTCTTCCCTTTCAGATTGTCATGTGTAAACATCAGGGGAATTATTGCTAAGTGTTCATGAAGAAAACAAAGACAGCACGAAGCAGCAGAAAGGAAGAGCAAAAGGGTAGCACGAACAGTCAGGCACCACCAGGGAACAGGAACATTCTGTCTATTCAGAGACACTCCAACAACTATACTTCAAATCCCTCCTTACACAGAGTTTTGAAGAACCTTCCCTTTTTTCTTTTAGCTATTCCAGCTAATGTGAGTTACTAAATCCAACTTTGACATCAGTGTTGGTATTTGCTCCTTTGAGTGAGCTGGCATGAGGAGGGACTCACACTCCTTTCTCAAACTTGCTACTTGAAACGCTTGCTTTATCTATGTTTCAGGGTACAAAGTGAAAAATTACTTTGTTATAAAATCATTTGTTTTCCAGTGCTTTCTAAGCTACCAGACCCAGTAATCAAATAACCTAGGGGAAACCTTCATCAGTCTGCAGAAGGGAACAGCCCCTGCTTTCTCTCCAAGCTGCTGCTCCCACAAGGGATTCCTCCCACCCCAGCAGCCTTCTCTGCCAGCCACCCAGCCTGCACTGCACTGTGCCCACCACCAGCTCTTGTGCTACTATTTGAACTCAAATATTTGTGTGTGCCTGCCTCAAAGCGCTGCATCCCAGAATCCTGGGAGCATAGGAACACGATTTTTCAAAATTAAAGCACAGAATAATAAAAGCAAACATTTGGCCTGCGTTTCCACAGATGATTGCAACAATATGAATTTCACAGATTAAAAGGCCAGAAGGCAAGTGAACCAAAAAATGTATTACTGTTGTCATGGTTTAACCCCATCCAGTAGCTGCATCCTCAATCTCCCTGCTCCCTCCAGTGGGATGGGGAAGGGAATCAGAAAAAAACCACCTTCTGGGTTGAGCTAATAACAGCTTAATAATGGAAACAAAGTAAAATATAGCACTACTATTTATTGTAATGAAAAAAAAAAAAAAGAAAAACCTAGAAAAACACATGATGGCCTGTACAACTGCTCATCACCAACTGACCAATGCTCAGCCCATCCCCAAACAGCAATCAGCTCCTGCCAGACAATCTCCCCCAGTTTATATTCTGGTCATGATGTTTAATGGTATGGAGTACCCTCTGGCCAGTTCAGGTCAGCTGTCCCAGCTGTGCTCCCTCACTGCACCTCTGCACTCCCTCTGGTGCACCTCCTCTCTGGCAGATCATGGGAAACCCAAGTGCCCTTGACTTGGGGGAAGCACCACTTGGCAACAGCCAAACCATCAGGGTGTTATCAACACTATTCTCATACTGAACCCAAAACACAGCTCTGTACCAGCTGCTAAGAAAATGAGCACTATTCCAGCCAAACAGGGTACTGTTAAGACATTAATTTTAAACCAATCTGGTGAATTTTTGAGAGTTTAATAGCAGAAAGAGTGTCACACAAGAAGTTCAACAGAAAGTAGAGGATTCTCCCCACAATCACATAAGCAGAAATGCTGAAAACCAGTAAAGCAGAAATTAACTGTTCACTTTCTTTCAATAGTCCATTCTGAGAAGCATCCCTTCCATTGTCTTCCGTGATGTTAAATGGAAAAGAACAGAATGAAGTCAGCTGGTGGGGACCACGAGCTCAGACACAAATGAAGAGATGAAAAATAGCTTTCATTTTACTGTGAAAAACAGCAAGTAAAGCCCATAAAGTAAGGGATGTGATTTCAGAAAGTAGAAGTTTTAGGAAACAATCTCTATTGGTTTTCTGGTAAAGTAAGTCTCCAAAATTCAGCCCTGTAACAAGTCACTGCCTGACTAAGTTAGGAGCCACGAGTTTGCACCACAAGATTAGCAAGACAAAGTTATTTTGACAAATCAAATCTCCCCAGAAACAGTCTGACCACATTGCAGAAGTGCCAAAGTGAAACATTTCAGGTAATAAAAACCTCTATAGAAGCTTGCAGAACAGGAATTAAAATTTTAGAAAGCTGACATCAAGTGAATTTTATCCATAATCAAAATTAGTAAGGTTGTTGAAGACCTAACACAGGGCAGGCTGATGGAAGCACAAAAGCAGTCAGTAGCACATAAAATTTTATCCATCATGATTAGTTAAGACAGTGTTTAACTGAGGTGCACAAAATGCTAGAATGGAACAGAAAATGTCAAGACAAGCTATTATTTTCTCCCAGTTTGTGAAAAGAGTAGGAAGAATCCAAAGGAAGTTAAGACAAATATAAGAGAAAATACACAGAGATGACCTTTATAAGTTGACAGAAAAATAGGGATCTATGGAAGAATCAAATCAAATGTCAAGGAGAGAAAAGTGTAAGGGAAGTTATTTAATAGATATATCTGCTGTGAAAAAATACGTATGATTCAAAATTCTGAAAGTCTGTTCATGCTTTCCCAAAACAGTTTATTTAAAAGTTGCCTTTTAAACTAAAACTGTTTGTGAATGCTCACTGTCTGACTGCTGATGCCCTAAAAATGATGGTCACTCATAACAAAAAAAACCAAACTCTGTTCAGTAGCTTTGATTCACTGAAGGCTCTCAGTATTCAGCATCGTGGTGTGTGTCCTGGTGACAGAGATACAGCTTTGTTGTTCACTTTGAGGACAATCTTTAGAGGTGGCAAGAAGTTTTAGTAAGTTTCAGAATTTCCGTGTAACAACAAAATAAGGTTTTGTTAACACCATTATTCTAAGTGCAATATTTAAAAATTAAACAATCAGACAGAAAGCTGTAGTATCAAAAAGTCCAGTTTCAGAGCCAATGAGAATCATGTTATAGAACTTATAATCAAATTCTATTGAGATTTCAGTTTTTTTGTTAAACACATATGGCAGTTTCCTTAGAATACCATGCTTGGGATGCTTTGTTTTAACTTTGCACCTTAACATTCACATGAGTAGAGATATATTATCATATTCAACTCTAAGTTCAGATTCACGACTTAGCAATATATAGAGAACATCATAAGCCTTTCTGCACCAGCAGTTAATACCTGCTCTGCTTACCCCTTTGATCACATCACTTCCTTTCAACGCTCACAAGTATTGACAGAGGTTTAGACAACGCTTAATTAAGAAAATAAATACCACATCCTTTAAAAAAGCACATTAAACCAATAGCCTGCATAAATACTGTAAGGATTAATGAGGGAAACATAGCAAGTTTACTAACAAAGTTATCCACAAACAGTAGGAAAGAGAAGAAACCAACAGCAACTCCATTTGGTTCTAATTCAGGACCTCCACTAAGCAAGGCACAGAAGTTCATGAATAAATCCCACTAAACTCAATTAAACTTAGACAAACAAGCTTAAATCCGTTCCTGGTGCATCCTCTGATAGCAGACTGCACAAAGGTCTCTAAGTTAGCTGGAAACTGGGACAGAAGGCAACAAGCTGTTTCATAGCTCTTACAAACAAATGAGTTCAAACAAACCTTTGTTTCAGCAAAGCACTTGAACAAGTGCTTAGGTTCCACTGACTCCACTTGAAGTGGAGCTCACATTTACATGATTTATTCCACCAAGGCCAGCCTGAATAGTAAAGAATGATACTCACTCGGGTCTCTCATAGCCAAGGCTTTCTCGGATAGACCATGCAACCTGGTAAGGGGAGGTTTGCTCTGAATCCTCCAACTCTTCTCCACTATCTTCAGACCAATCCAGCCCTAAGGGAATGGAAAACATGAAAGCTGGATGAAAAGAGTATCCACCTCATTAAGCCTCAGCAATCTGTAGCACAAAAGGTGAATGTGTAGCATAGCTGCAAGCATAATTATGTTTGATTAAATCATAGAATATTCTCAATTACACAGGAAAAGTTACAGTAACAGCTCCACTGCAATGTGCAAATAGCATGCACTGGTTTTTGCCATAAGCAAGTTCTTTTTCTTAAAATCCTTACCGACTTCCTTATCCACAAACAGTGTGTGATAGCCAGTTTTCTTACCCACAGAAAAATATTACAGTTTTCATAACCAAGAACATGGAAACTTTAGAGATGAGGTAAAAGAGAAGTCCCTGTCATGAAGAACTGACTACCTGGTAGGTTTTAACACCACATGATCTAAATAGACCAATTTCATTTCTGTTTATCTTCTGACCCCTTCACTGTGCTAAAACACAGAGAAGAATATGAAAACCATATATAGCTACACAACATGTGCCTCTGCTCAGTCTCTGTCATTGCTGGCTAAATGCACATATTAGCATGAAGAGAGAGCTACAGGGAGAGACACAAACATTCCTGCACTTCTACCAAGCAGCATGTTTTCATGTAATGATGATGCAGTAGGATCAACTTACTGTGTGCCCCAGCAGCCTCAGTTAGTCAATCTACACACAGTTGTTGAACAGGACAGCCAGAAAGAGGCCGTTAAGTTTTCAGGTGGAACATTTTATCTGGAACTTCATCTTTCAGTTTTGACTCCTCTCTCTCCCACATCCAGTGAAATTCTTGCTGCTTTCTTGCAGCAGGGGGATAAAAATCCCATTGCTAAATTTACAAGTCAGCATTTTTTCTTTTTCACTTTTCTGTGTGCTCCTTGAAAATGGAGGAGCAGTTCGGACAGAGTTAAGGAGAAATTCTTTTTTGTTAAAAATAAACTACTATATCTAAGATGATCCTAAAGTCAGAGTCTTTGAACTTGGGAAATGCATCAGTACTTGGTCACCTACTTTCAGGGTTAAATACACCCACATTTACTTGGAACACAATCATTAGGAGCATCTTCATCATATAGAAGCATCACTTTAACATGACCCAGAAATATCAGAAACCAAAGTTTTCAGAAACTTTAGCATCCTTTCTAAGACATGCATTTAAACAAAATTAAGATATATTAAGACACTTGATAAAATGTCAGAATTATACTTTCAAGGGAAGTGGTTCTTTTCCTTCTTGCCCCTTTCACAAAGGAATGAAAACCAATTTAAATATCATTCAATAGAGATGTCCCCAATTGATAACCATGTAACAAATTGTTCACCCAAAGTTTAAAAACAAAATCAGGAGTTGTGTTGTTTCGTTTCTAACGGGCACTGCAGAAATGAAGGAATAAAATCCAATCCAGACTCAGCTATACTGACAGCAAAGACTGCAGCTACATTAATATCCAATTACATGGCTCTGATGTAGGCACACATAAAACTGCCTTAATCTTTTTAAAGATTCTGTGCAGTCATCTCTGGAGCTACTCTATCATAAAAAAGAAATCCTGAAATTCTCAGAACTGGCATAACTAGTATTTAATATTAAGGCATATCATGAATAAAAAACATATTTTTCACTCTAATATAACTAATAAGTGAATTCCTTTAGGATGGTTTCTATTTGGCAAACTAAATGCACAGACATACACTTATGCATCTGCATAACTCTATAGGTATAGGGCTGTTTTTTTTACTATGCCTCCTTTTTAGGAAAATGTATGCCTTTCACCCCTTGAGAATGTAAAAAATTAAATACAAAAAAGGCTCTTTCTACAGTCTTTCAAGCACAGGTCATTTTCTAAGCTATTGGGGTCTGTGACACTCAGAAATGCCTCTGGAGTTGCCATTCCTCTAAAGACCTGCATTATATATAGGACCATCAAAGCTGTTTTCTGAAGAACAACATCCTTTGGAGGCACACTATGGAATGCTAATTATCTTCTGAACAAATAGTCAAGCTATCCCATGAGTGCCAAAGGGCAGATCTTAACAGCAAATTAAGAAAAGGTTAATTGAAATAGCAAAAATTACAGATGTTTGCAATTAAATAAGACATTACATGAAGAATGCTCAGACTTATCTGAAGCTGGTTTTTTTAAAGAACATCATAAATACTGTTCCTGCTCTAATAAATATCACACACCAACTCACATTTCCTTTCCCTGTCAGCATTTTACTTGTTAGAAAAGTACAATCCAAAACTAAGCCAAAAAGTAACTTTGGCAGATGAGGAAGATAAAAAGGGCAGATAGGTCTGCCTAGGTCTGTATTCATAATCAGACAAATAAGCCACAAGGTCAGTTGTCTTTTCAAAGCTTTATAGAGCCCTACTACTATAGCAGCAAGTCGGACGTATTTGCTTACATTTTCACAAGCAGCTATTGATTATTATCGTTTCTAGATAACAAGTAAGAGGAAGACTATTCTTGCACTGGTATGTTGGCAAGACACCACCCTCCAATTACCTTCTGTAACGGTGATGCACTCCTGCAGTGTCTGCCTGTTGTTCATCCACTTTCTATAAACTAATAGGCCCAGTCAAGAAAAATTCCCTTGTGCTCCCATTTTCCAGTCAAGTCAGCTGGAAATTTGGATCTGCAGAGAATGATGGGCCAAAGCTCCAAACTTTTACTTGCATTCATTTTGTAATGTGCACTTGTCACACATCTGATGTTCAATCTAACTTTGTGCACTCATGTACAGCCAGTATCACCTTCACTCGAGTTGCAAACCTTCTATGTGATGTCTCTCTCATCCAAGCAATGTTTTCTACACCTCAGTTTCATTTCTCAAATGGGTAACAGAACACTAAGAAGAATAAACAATCAAAATGCCAATAACCATATGCTGGATGCAGGCATTCCCTTCACAGAGAACAGGGCTAAAGAAAACACCAAGAGATTACCCAGCTCAAGGTTACTTTGTAAGGACTGCACACGAATGCAGGACAGGGCTGGGAAGACATTCCCCTTTTTTAGTTTAAGGTTAAAGAATACAGCTGCAGTCCACCCATTATCTACTCACCTAAATGAGGAAACAGATCAGCGTCCAGCTGCTGTTTTCGAGTGCACAGTTTCACCAGTCTCTGTAGCCGGCTCATGCAGGACAAGTGCGGAGAGAAGGCTGTGGCTTTCATGAGGACCCGATCAGTCCGTGGTGGGTCCGTGACAGGAGCCCTGGCGGGTGGCAGGAGAGGCAGAGGTCTCTTGTTAGACAACTGCCGGGCTTGTGCTATAGTGTGTGTGGTGGGTGCCACTCCCTGCATTGGTAGGCTGGTGTTCAGAGGTTGAGGTGACTTGCAGACTATGCCCTGCGGTAGCCCTGTCGGCTTTAACGAAGCTGATGAAGGTGGCAGATGGGAGTGCTGCTGCTGCAGAGGCTGCTGCTGCAAAGGTGCAGGAATGGGGCTAAAGTGCTCTTGGCGAACTTTTAAAATCTCTGTCTCTCTCTGGCGCTGCCGGTTTTGAGCCAACTTGCTCTGCAACTTTTTCCTCACTGTTGCCCCTTTCTTTAGGTCATCATCCTCCTCATTGAAAGCAAAGGGGTCTTCTAATTCTGCCTCCAGGTAGTGGAGAGGAAGCCTTGCCCCTGGAGGGGAGAGGGACATCCCATCCAGTCCATTGGGCATCTTCAAGGCCAGGGTGGGCACTGTCAGACTGAAGGCCATAGCATCCATCTGATGCCTGACCTTTACGTCCTCTATGGGATCATTCTTTTTCTTCCTCTCCTTTTTCGGTATAAAGCCAAGTACCTGCAGGTGGCTGTTGCAGTACCTTTCAAAAATAAAAGCAGTCAATTATTAACTAAAGTCCTATAAGACATCACTTAAGGGAAACCCACACACACATCTCAAGCAAACATAAATTGAAACACAAGAGGTTTTAGAAGTGTACAGCTTCCAATAGGACAGGTAACTGTGGTGCTCCCAACATGTGACAGAAAACATAAGCATGTGACAATTTCTAATCTTAAGATATAAAACTCTTCATTCATTATTCATAGGAGATTCACAGACAATCATTCAAAATCTTAACTCTCTAATACGGTGAATAGTCACAAAACCAAGTGAACAAAACAAATGGACTCTCTGATACATAAAACATTAGGAACTCAAGCCATGAACTGATCATTTCTAAAGCTCCCATGAAAAAGTACATTGGAGACTATTTCCTTTCATTTGCCTGCTTGTTCAGTGGGATTAGTTAACATTTTCATTAATGCACACTTTATTATTATGAATTCCACTGTAGTAGGGAGCAGTTTCTTACAAGGGCAATCTCAACAGATACTGCTGTGAAGGGTGACCACTTACACTTAACGAACAAGTAGTATAAATATTTAAATTCTGTTTTAGCAGTTTAACATGATAAATTCTGTAGCCAGAGGATTAGCTGAATGTTCTTCAAATAAAAATCTAGTTTAAAAGAATTCTCTGCTGATAGAAAATATTACACAATGCCAAGAATATGTATACATACCATCCACAAACATGGATTTTGAGTTCTAATATGAAAAGCCAAAGCCATGTAATTAAAAAAAAGTCTTTGAAAATTTGTCATGGAATTTAGAAGAATTACAATTTATGTCCACAGATAACATACTAAAGAGTAAACGATTAACTTTTGTCTGATTAAAACAAGTAGGTAATAGAAATGTAGGAATCATGATCTGCTACTTTTCCCACAGGCAGGCACTCCTGCCTCTGTAGAATGCCCCAGCAATCAGAATTCTGCCCTTCCAGAATAGTATCTATAACCTGCAGTTTATAGATGAAAACAAAGATGTGAGGAAAAATTCATGTCTACATCCGAGTATTTATGTATAAGGAAATACTCAAGTAAGTATTCTTTCAAATCTGATCAGTACAAATCTGAGAAAAGTTTTGTTGAACTAACAGATTAAAAAACTATTCTTGGTCTTCATGGAGAAAAAAATGGCAGAAAAGCACAAACCAAACTCCCCAAAGTTTAACACTTCAGTTTGATGACTTTCAATTTGTTGGCCCACCTCTAAAGAAGCAATGTGTGAACAGCTTTGAAGGGGTCCTTAAAAGGTAAAAAGAGAAAGCAAATTCATATATTCTCTTTCATTATCTCCATATATACAGTCTCTTGAGGGATCCACACTCATAAGGTTTCACAAATCAGGAAAGTCTGAAAAGTACTACTACTTATTATTGCCAAAATAATTATTATATTATGTTATAAGTAATAAATAAATCTAGATGAGGCAAGCTGGAAGCCAGCAACCTGTGGAATCCTTATGAGAACACACTGGAATACTGTAAATTCATACTGAGAGATGCAGTTCGAAAAATGAAATTATATAATGAAGGCTCAATAAAGCTTCCCTAGAAGTCAACAAGCAATATTTCCATGTTTTAAATTTAACACTTTTTAAATATTTTGTTTGAACAAGATGGGTATCAGTTACAACAGCACTTTTAGTATGATAGGAGAAAAAACCAATAAACGGCAAAACAAACACAAGGGAATTATTTTCCCTCTTATGCCAATAAAAAGAGTGTTTTGCTCAATGTGAATGCTTCTCTTATATTGTTCAGAACTTAAATATTGTCATCTTGTGCTTGTGCCAGTGTGAGGAGGTAAAACTGGATAGTCTGATTTCATTGTAAAAACATGAAAGAAAAAAATAGGAAAGGTGAATAAATCTATGAAAAGGTAACAAGCTTGCTAACATTCCCTGAGTTTTAGGCTATTAAAGCTTTATCTTGCTCTTTTAACTCTAACAGAATCATTCTTATCTGGCAGAGAATAAAGTTTTGGCTCTTACAACTGCCCACACTGCATCACTGAGAGCCAGCTGTATCCTCTGGACACAAACCCACAGGTGTCAGGCTACAACATACAGATCACACGTACTTGCAGACTCCAGTACAGTGACTTGGCTCTGTGCTTTAGGCTCTACCAGCTCCCTGTCTTCCTGCATAACTGAGGCTGTTACACCTTACACTAACAGGAGCAAGAAGAAGCCAGGAAGAGCACTTGTCCTCTCTGGGTAAAGAAGCCCACAGACAAGCAGCTTTGGCGAAGCCTACTATATCAGCACCAGCTCAACCCTGACCTTGCCAGGTTCTGGCTGGTGCCATACGGAGCCAGGGGGCACACACAGCCACTTCCCCGTCCTTTGGGTTCCAGGATGGCTTGTTACTTGGCCCTGGCCTGAACTGGCTCTGACTTCATGCATTGCCACAGAGTCTGCATTAGCAGTTCATGCTCCATAGAAGTCAGATTACTAAACAGACTAGAATAGCACGTGCAAGTAGCACAGTGCTTTTCACATAGCTCTGAGCATTACACTCATCAGGGTCAAGCTGGCCCTACAAGAGCCAATTCTGAATGCCTGTCTTAGTGGCTCAGTTTGCCACTTCTATAACCTGTCAGTGAGTTATTCTCAGCTGACAGTATCACACTGAGTATCTAATGGTTTCCTTCCCCTTCCTTATTCAGTGCTGTCCTAGTTTAGCAGGTGAGACCAGTTGGCACTGTGTGGGGGTGATCAAGGCTGTGTATTCTACCCCTTCTATTC
>JAWWEV010000172.1:26154551-26175806 GCA_035583235.1 Hafferia zeledoni
CCCGCCCCCGTTCGCCCCCGCCGCCCTTCACCTCCTGGGCAAAGGCGCCGCACCCCGACCCTCCCGCTGGGCCCCGGCGACCGCCTCACCCCCTCCGGCTCTCCTCCCGGCGCCCGAGAGCCTCCAAAACCCCCCTGGCTCCCCGCACCCCCTGCTGCGGCCTACGCCGCCCCGGCCGATCCCCGGCCTCGCGTAGCCCGCCTCCCCGCCCGCCCTGCACCCTCCGCACCGCCTGCCGCGCTACGCGAGCCCGGGGATGCAGGCCGGGCCTGGCTTACCTTTCCAGCTGCTTTTTTTTCCCTCCTCTCTCTCCTCTCCCCCCTTTCCCTCTGTTGGGCTGACAGATCAGAGTTTCCTCCCCAGCAGAGGGACTGGGAATGTGCTCGGGCTCTGTGCTGAGGAGCTGCTGCCCCCCTGTCTCTGAGAAGATCCTGCTTTTTGTGGGGAGAAAGCTTTGGGGGCTCTTTATTATTTTAAAACTACAAAGTGCTCAGAGGGTAGGTGATTATTAAGGGGAATCCCTGAATATATTCTCCAGCAAAGAAGGCAGGGCTGCTGGGGCTGCTCAAGAAGAGAGCCAGCAGCCTCCTACAGCACCACTACAGGCACCGAGAGGACATAACATCAGAGCGCGGCTCCTCTGCCCTCCAAAACAACAACTTTCCTACCATCTTGGAGGTAGTAGAGAGGGAGAGAGGGAGGAGGAAAAAAGTCCAGAAGGTTTTTTATAAAGTGTCAATTTGGAGGAGCGAGCCAAATGGCCAAAACAAAATATTTTATAATTTATGTGACTTTTAATTTCAAATAAAAATGAAATGCAAAGGCTTGCGGCTGAAGAAATAATTTTCTTTATAACCTGTTGAGATCAACTTCTGGGGGAAAAAAAAAAAAGGTATGGTAAAATATATATTTTTAGTAACTGTGGTTTTAAAAAAAAATGTTCGTTTTTTCTGTATTTATAAAGTTAATAACTTTTTTGGCAATGTGTGATAATGCTAAAAATTAATGTGTAATTATGAAAGTTCATGTAACTTTTTTTGGTACTCACACTGTCAATAGGACAGCTGAGATTGATGTGGGATAGTTTGTTGTAGCTGTGCCATTACGTCTTTCTCTCTTTCAAGGCATTGTAAATAAAGTTGGATGTACAGGTAGGAAAAAACTGCTATTTTTTAATTTTTTAGCTTTTAAATTTTTCTAGAGTAGCCTATGTAGAGAAACTATGGATGATGAATGCAAGTGAGGGAAACCTGTGATATACAGCTGAGAAATGGTGATGCCATAAATTTAGGATTGTCTGCCCTTCAGGACGGGATGTGCAAAAACAGAACTCTCAGCAAGAAATTTGGGGGCAATAGTTGAGGTTTGTTTTTTATGTTTTCAAAACACTTTGCAGCCTTCCAAAAATCCGGTTTGGTTCTTTTTGGGTTACTGCTTTGATCTGGGGGCTTTATTCCTGATACTTATGAATATTATTTCTGACTTATTTACTGAGTTGGGAAATGCAGTAAATTTATATTACAGTGTCGTGTAATATAAGTTAATAGTGGGGGTTTTTTTGTTGCAGATGCTTTTATAAGATTGTAAAAAATATATGAAATGCTGTCAAAACAATGTTGAGATGCTGTGGTGTATCTATAGGTGAAGATACTGATCTCTGCATTCAGCAGACCTCCTGGTAATGTTTCTTGCAGTAGAATTATGCACAGAGATGAACTGCAAAGATGCAATTTTATTTGTCCTGAAGGAAGAGGAAATAATTAGGAAACTAATGAGCTATACATTAATTTTTTTCCCCAGTAAGAATTATTCAGGTGGTACAGGGTAGTTGAAGTGCAGTCAGACTAAGGTCATGTGAATGAAGGCACTGAATTAGCATGATATCAACCTCTCCCTTGTCAAATCTGAAATATGTGGGTTTAGTTCAGTCCTTTAATCTTTAAAAACAAAAAAATCCTGTGTTCAGATACATTCACATTTCAAAACATACTTTGAGTTTGCCCAGCCCGTTATGGTGAGCGTAGTTTGTATGTTGATAGTGGGTTTTTCATTTAGATAAACAATTTTGAAATAAAGTATAATTAAAAGCCATCTAATCTTTGTGTCAAACTTTATTTTTTGCAACAGGAATTTTTTTAAATTATGGTTAGCTTGTGGTTAGCACATTTTAATAATCCAGAGTGTTGCGTTCTATGGAGTTACTGCATTGGAGGTGTTTTTTCTGTATCAGATTATTAATCTGTTAAATGCATTATTCTGCTCTGACATTAGAAAACCAAAAAAAAAAAAATCAATTTAGTTGCTCCTTTATTGTATTTCAAAAGATTTTGTATTTTTTGTTGAAGTAATGCAATAATTAGGGTACTTTATAATTTTACCAGTAATTATTGTGTGCTTTGGAGCATGAAGTGTGATGGTTCTTTTTGTAAGCTATTTCAACAGAAACTACTTTTAAATTCTGTGCTTAAAATTCATTACAGGAATGACAGGGATTACTAATGTTGGGCAAGTGTGGCATGATTAAAAAACCCCAAACCTTTTGAAATGTTACAAATAAATTATCTCAAGGGATTTAGGGATTCAACAAATGCAGCGTAATCTAATTTCCTTTTCTTTTATTCTAAATAAATAAAGGGCCAAATTCTCAGACCCCAGTTCTGCAAGTGCTTGCAGGCCTGATTAATAATTCAGAAGTGTTTGAAGGATCACACTGTACTTCCTTGCACAGGACTCTTCTTACCAAGGCAGTAGGATTTGCTGGAATACCAAATTCAAGTTTCTGCACAAAGTGATTTCTTGTATCTACCATTGAGTTAAACAAGAGAATTGCTACTTTTAACTGTAATTCAGAATAATTCAACTGTAATGCAAGTTCTATTCACTGCACTATTAAGATATTTTTTGTGTTTTGGGAAGAGAGGCACACTGTGAACAACTGGGCTGTGCTGCATCTCTCTCTGGTACTCCTGGGAGTATTTGCACAGCACACTTAGAATCTTGGAATTGTATTATTTTAATGGGATGCAGATGATACAACATGTTAGAGAAATGGCTATGAATGTACTTGAGAACCTGAACACAGAAACAATATTGAACCTTTTCTCTGGCTTATGTGCTTGGCTCTGCAGATCCTGCCTTTAATCGGCTAATGAGGCACACTGTGCTGATGTCTCACTGGTGTTAGCAGTGAGACAGAGGGCAGGGACGTAGTGAATAAGCTTTGTGAGTCTAATAAAAGCAATGAAATAGATGCTTTAGGTTGTACACCAGTTACTGGAGAAGAGTACAAGAAACGAACCTTGACTCTCTCACAAGGTCATGCTCACCCCGAGTACAGACCTCAAGAATTTCTGGAGCACGACTTAGATTCTGTGCATGTGATGAAGAGTCTGGAGTTTTCCATAAATAATGTAATAATGTCAGTGTCTTGGTAATATTCTTGAAAGACACACACAGTCTGAGAAAACAGTACCAATGTCCTCAAATGCTTGAGATCAGCAATTTGTTTAAAATGCAGGGAACAACTCATGAGTGTACAGGTGTTAATTAGAGACTTTCATATACAGAGAGCCACATTTGTATAGAGGATCTTGTCTTTAGGTGTTTAAAGACTGAAAAAGGGCAACAAATTAGATAAAAATCAAAGTTGTGATCTGATACATTCTTCCAAGCAGCTGTTATATGCTATTGGATTATTTAATAGTGGTGAGTTTTGAGGTCAAGCCAACCATTAAAGCCCAGCATACTGGTATTATTGAAAAATGCTTATTCTTATTTTTCAAGAATTCTTTAACGTGGACATTGTATAACACATCTCTGGCATATCTGGCTTTCCATTCCTCTGTCTGCTGTGGTCACAGGTATTTGATAACCAGGGTGCTTTTTGATGCTTTTCCAGACATCAGACTCCCTATGGTAAAAACACTGTCTACAGTCTGAGGATTTTTCTCTAGGAAATACACCAAAGTTGTGGCATAAATTGAGCTTCTTAATTAACCTGCTAAACTCTTTCAAACCCATGTTTTGGTGCACTCCTGCATGGCAGATAGCACAGCTGAAAGTGTAGGACAAACCATGTACACAACAGTTACTTTGCTTTACTTCATTTAAAGTCATAGATGGTAGCAAAGCAACACAGAGCACATGACTGGCTTTGTTTTCCTGAGTCACAGGGGTTTCAATAAAGATTTTTGGAGCAATGAGAATTTTGCTGTGACTTTCAGTAAGAGTTGCAGAAGTGTTTTACCAATTGGGAGCAGATGTATGCTAGCTATTACATGATAGTGTAATTAATTGATAGTGAACCGTACTGAAAATAGTAATTAACTAAGACTTCGCTAATCTGTTCTTCATTATCAATGTGTATTTTAATCTGCATTAAATAAATGGTATTGTCTTCCTAAAGCTCAGCAAAGACAAAATAGTAAGACTGTTAATTGTGGGAAGGTTATCCAGAGTACGTTGGGCATCTGTGGAGACTTCTTTAAATAGACAAATGAATGGAATAAACTCTCCCAGCAGGATGCTCTAATACCATCCCATTTTACTGGGAAGCCCACTGTTAATTCAAAGTATATTATTGTATTTTTACTATCTGCTTATGCCTATTGATATTTCACTAACTGTAATTGTAGCAGTTAAGAAGCTACATACTTTATCACCAGTCCTTCTTTCTGCTATTAGTTATTCATTGACATTCAGGTTACTGCTGGTCTTGGTCACCACTCCAAATTGGAAAGATGAGAATTTTACTCTGGACCAAATCAGCAGTCTCTTAGTCTTCTGAGAGAAGCTTCCAGCAAAAGTGTGGAATAGCCTGTGATGGATAATGGAGAAATAAAAAGCATGCAGGACAGGATTTTTCAAAAATAGTTGGAGCTGAGCTAACATCAAAGCACAAGGCTTAATTAGTGTCCAGGGTCATGAGATTCCAGTGGATTTTGAAAATTATTTGTTATACATGAAGCTTTTTGCTCTTAGTATTACTGTTTCTTTTTTGATGGTTCTCATCTGTAATACATTTCAAACATAAACACAAGTGTACAGAAGGTGGCAAGAAGAAATAAAACTGTATTTTTAAAATATTAGTTAAGTATATTCAAAATTCAGTATTGGCTGAGTGAGGAGTTGTCTATTATGCCTCTAAATCTCTGTAGGTTTCTCAGCATTAGGCATTGGGAATAGATTCCTATATGTTGCTGGGGGAAAGTGATAATTATTAACAGTGTTTAGCATAGCAGGCTTTGCTGATTATGGAATCACTTATTTTGTTTGACTCACAAGGTTTTGTAGACATTGCTTATGATTCTCTGTGCCATTTTTCTGTTGTGCTCACCTGTGGAGAGTTGGGGTTATGTAAGTGCTTTGGG
This sequence comes from Hafferia zeledoni, assembly GCA_035583235.1. Taxonomy (NCBI): domain Eukaryota; kingdom Metazoa; phylum Chordata; class Aves; order Passeriformes; family Thamnophilidae; genus Hafferia; species Hafferia zeledoni. The sequence goes on from JAWWEV010000172.1 coordinate 26,159,921, forward strand.
ACATACTGTAAAGTGTCTTTTGGATAAAACCTTACACAAGGGAGTCTGCATTTCTCAAGGGTAAGCCCACACACAAAGTGAAGAATTCAGCATTCATTTCAGCATGAATAAAGTGTTCCTTGTGACTCTCTCTAAACTTCAGTGTTTTGTTCCCAAAGGTACTGGGGCCCCATTTAGCATTTTATGAATATGTTAACATCTATTAATAAATTAATAATTGTGTGTGTTGTTTGGCTTTATGTTTGTTTTTTGGTGGTGTTGGTTTTAAATACAAATTTAAAAACTGCTTCTTGAGCAGTGCAATTTATCATTGCATAAGGTCTGGGAGAACTTATATGCTTTGAAGTCTTGTGGGGTTCTTGTACTCCTGATAAAAAGCTTATTTCAGTTGTTAGTGGAGTCCTTAACTTTTAGCTGCTCTGCAAACTCCCTTTTTTCTTATTGTTCCCTTTTTTCCATGCTGGTAGTGGCCACGAAGTCCTCTTCTCTTGGTTTGCTTGTTAGCACTCTGTTTGTCCTGTCAGTGCCTCAAAAGAATTACTCTTTCAACTCTTCATCACCAAAGGTGATTTCATCTAATTGCATATTCAAAGAACAACACAACAAATCATTATTAAGTGACTCTTGTTTTAGGAGAGGATGTTTGGGCTTAACCATCATTAGGAGTATTTTATGGGGAGCAGGAGTGTCGGGACAGGGATGGAGACAAAGTTTCATTACCTTTTGTCTTTGGATTAAGGCTGATGCCAGTCTGCCACTCTGCTTTTCCTTCAGAGCTATGGCCCTGAGCTGTTTTTCTGTTGGTTTCAATAGTAAAATACAGCACTTCCCCCAACCACCATGTAACAGACAGTCTTGCAAGAATCTGTCAGCCTCACAAGAGGCACTGATTCCAAATTTTTTGCTTCCTGGGGAAATGCTACAGCCACTTCCTTTTCTGCCTTGAGCTATGCTTCAAAATACATTAAAAAATAAGTTAGTTATAACTATTTACGACTGGATTCATTCTATTGGATGTTGCAGAGTCTTGCTGAGAACACACCTGTTTGACTTGACTTCTGTTTGGGACCACATTGTCTGGTTTCTTTTTATTGAAGAAGCTCACTCTACATTGCTCAAGGTTTAAATCAGTCTCTTTGGAACTGTAGGGCTGTACCTGTGGGATGCTGATGCTTCAGTAAGGTGGCCATTGAACAGGGTTGGGGTTTTTTTTAATTTTCTTTGGTTCAAAATCACAGCTGTAGGCTTACATGCTTAAATATGCCTGCAGTTTGTTTCTCTCTGATCTGACTGCACCTGGCCTAAACTTGCTTGAAAGTGTAAGTGCTTAGAGTTTTACCTTAATTTAACACACCCTTTTCCTTCTCCACTCCCCACAACCACCTGCCGAAGACAAGACTACAGAAGGGGCAGGTTTAATCTGTCGTGTTTGGGGTTAACTGCCTGCACGCCAGAGCTGTGTTTACACGGTCTGTGTTCAGAGGATCCTTCCTGCCTAACCCCATCCCTCTCTCTTTCCGCACACACTCCCTGTTCCCTGTCAGGCTGCCTGCGCAGCAGGAGCGACGGGAACAGGGAGATGAAGGAACTGGCGATGCACCGGTGAGAAGTTCTGCGGGTTGGCCACCAGGTGGCACTCGGGGAGCTGCATCTCCGTCGGGTCCGGGCTCGGCTTTAAACTAAAGCTTAACGAAACCTCCACCCACCCCCAGCAGAGTCGGGGTGGGCGCGCTGAGCGCTCAGGCAGTGAGTGCATCACCCCGCCGGCCAGCCCTTACTTTCACAGTCAGCAATACTTGGAGCGTTTATCTCCATTATCCCAGCTCTTCATCGCTGCTTTCTCATAATTCTCCAATCTGAGGCTGCAGTTTCAGGACCACTAACTAGAAGTAGCACTAACCGTAAACTTTAAAATAAGTAGAGGTAAATTGCATAAATAGCTCCCCTTCAGTAATTTTTGTTCCAATATTCTGCCCATCCTACATCACTTCCATCCCTCTGCAGACCCCTGCTATCCTTTCATCGCTAGCTGGGTCAAAGTCCACGTGTAGACTGTCCAGCCAGCAGAGAAAACAGGAGAGATAAGGCAAGGACTACATTGTAAATTCAGTTGATAAATCTGCTCATTTAGATGTCTATTTACTATCTATTTTCCAACAGTCAAATTTGTACACAGCCTTGTTGTTGTTACCAAGTTTGGCTGAAAAATTCTGAACTAGTTAGGTGGGAAAGAGGGTAGAAAGAGGACAGGCAGCACCACATGTACTTCTTACCCTTCTTACCTTTCAAGATAAGGGCTGGACACTTTTTGAATAAGAATCTTTTATGCAGACTGCCTGAAGGATACAGAAAAACCAAAAAGCATGCCAGAGCTCCCAGAGTTGAATAATACTAGAACATTTAAGAAAAAAAATACCTAAGCCTTTGAACCTTTACAAATTCTAAAATGAAGTGACTTGTTGCACAGTTGAACTTACTCCTCTGTACAATGTGGATTTTCAGGGGAAAAATGAATCATTTTCATCCTAGCAGCCCAAGAACCAAATGTTTTTCTGAATAGAGGATTCTTTCTTCTTTAAACTTTTTGGGATATGTCACATTTTTTTATGTGCCAACAAACCCCTCTTTTTCCTAAAGAAGTAACATTCCACAAGGACAGTGTGAAGGTTTTGTGCTGTACTTGGTCACTTACACAGTGATGGGGTCCTGTGAACTGCCACATTAAAAACAGACTGCAGTGTCCCTCAGTGTCTCACCAACAGGAAGAGTAGTATCTGTGAATAAAGTGAATAGTTGCCTTTTTTTGTCCCACCAAGAGAACTGACCCTATTGATAACTGGAGACAGCAGGTTGAGTAGAACAATGCCCAACATTTAAGACTTAGTTCATGTAAGCACTGTGATATACCAGGACAACCAGGAAGAGTTTTCTTCCTGGGCAGAAAGAAAACAATTTCTAAAACGTTACTTGTTACTGAAAAATTTCAAGCATGGAAATAAAATTCTAAAGCTAAGGCTTCTACAGCAGTACTCCAATGCACTCAGTATTATTCTACCCTGAAAAATGCAGCTTTTCCTCATGCAAAATGAACACTGTCTTTTTTCAAATAATAAAGTTGGAAGTTAAGGCTTTATGGTACTGTTCCCATCTGCAAGATTCCTGGAAGGATTACTCTAAACCTTATTACCCTAGAAGTCTGTTGAAGAGGAAGTTATCCTTCTTCTAAACTTTATCACCATAGTAGAGAGATGCTGAATTAATTTTAAAGCTTAAAAAACCCCTCAATCAACCAACCAAAAAACATCAAACACAACCCCCTTCCCCACTTTGCTATAAAAAGATCAGTGCACAGAGAAACTATTCTGCAACCTTTTCTGTATTTGAACTGCTATAAAAGCCTTTTATCTGTTTGTTGATTTTTAAAGCATGAGGAAGCTGTGTGAAGACTGATACTCTTTTTCACAACAACAAAATTAATACTTCCTCTCTGAGTGGTTTCTCAACTGAAATGGAATGGAGGAATATACAAATATCTGGAGCAGTGACAGGACTGAACACTGACATAAACCAGGTATGAGGGACAACTTGGTTTGAAAGTGCATTACAAAAATAGCATGTTCACATTCTAATCAGGGCTTACAATTAAGATACCTGGATACTCTGGAAGAAAGTTACAATCTAGTATTTTTGTCAGGTAGACTTGTTCCTAGCAAATTGAGATTTACTGAGTTCAAGTTGCTTCCTGAATTCTTTTCATGGAAGAAGCATGAGCTAGATGAATTACACAGGTATTGTTTGGTATCATAATTTATTTGTATACAGTCATCATGTACCCTGCCTTTGGGCACAGTAAATTGAGTGCTGCACGTTCTCCCAGACACAAGAACAGTCCTGTAATATTATGGGACTATTTGAAGTGATGAAAATGTGAATGAAGAAAAAGAACCCCAACAGCCTATCAAACAGATTTTGAAAAAAAATTTATCAGTCACAGCAGTTAACTGCAACAAATACTTGGATGGAGGTGGTAGCATTCTGATTAGTCTCTAGCAGATGGATGGCTCTTCTACTGCATGAGCACCTTCAACAACAGCTTTCACACACTTGGCCATTGTCTGGGATGCTCTACTGATGGAATCTGAAAAAAAAAATTCCAAACACGTCAGTGTGTTGTAACTGTTATGTATAAGCAGACACAATATAAAAGAAATTTAGTACAAGACTGGAGGATACAAAGAATATAAATAAAATTGCTTAGTTGAAAATACAGTCTATGCTTTACGCAAATTCTAAATAATTTTACTGAAAAATTTTCTTAAAAGCACTCAAATCCTACATCTCTTAGTGAAAAGCTTTAAATGCCTTGTAAGAATCTTACTGTAAAGCTAAGTAAAATGTATTGCTGATTTCGGAATGGAAAGGCCACACTACACATACCTGTCATATAAAAGTCTTTTATTGTGAGCTGAGGTGGAACAAGAGGATCAGCAAGAAGCTGTTGCTTCACTAACTGTGGTGGAAAAGGAAAAGAAAGAAAGTTACCTTTATGATAGGAACTTGTTACCAAAGCATTTTTTTAGGGAATTCTGCATTCAGTGCAGGTCAAAAAATGCTTGTTGTACTACACATGAAGAAGGCCCATTTTTAAAAAAAGCATCAAGATATGTAACAGCACTAAACCACATCAAGATGCTTCTGTTTTGGTTACCTTTGACAATTCATTTGCCTGGTTGAAGTAGTTAGCCTCTTCCACATCATCATACCGAACCAGATTAGGTGACACTTCTTCTAAACGCTTCCGTATTTGATCAAGGTTCTCATACGGCAAGGTCATACCAGCCAACTGAGAGATTCACAGAAAGAAATGCCATCAAGACTAGGGGTTTAATTCATAGTGGTTTAGATTACCAATCCATTAACATACCTAAAGTAAAATCAGGAAGAATCTACACTCCTGAAAACACAGGTAGTTACAATGTACAATCTGAAGCAAAGTCACAGTGTTCTTTTGGACTTTTGATGCCTACACAGTCAACACTTCCCCATGTTGAAAAAACAGGCTGTCCTGCTTGCTATACAAAGGAAGAAAAGAAGAGATAAGTACTTTTCTCCTTCCATACAGATGTCACTTGTACTTTCCCGAGCTTACCACCAAATGAGATAGAAGTTGATGGAACTATCAATCCATCTTGTTCCCTGTGATTCATAAGCACAAATTTGACCTTATGATACCAGATCCTGTCCTCAGAGTCCACACTGATTTTTTTCTAAAAAGCATCCTCCCTGCAGTTTCCTCTAAACCATTTCATGAAGACCTGCAGATCTGCAGACAAAGCTTCACACATGATGTACTTCAACAGCATACAGCAACTACAGTATTAGTGCTACCCTCAAAAAGGAAACCCTATGATTTAACTCACAGTATTAACAAGGGTAGAAAATGTTACTTCTTAAAACTACAGTCATGTATTTCCCTGAAAATGTACCTCTTTACACTGAAGAGCGTTTCCAAAAAGGAACTTAACCTCTCAGTATACAATTTATAACAGTAACAGTACCTCAGAGATAGCTCTAATAATTTTCCAGTCTTCCCTTGCCATCCCAGGAGGTGTTACTGCTACTCTTGTCTGCTGGGCCCTCCCCTCAGTATTCACGTATGTGGCCGCCTTCTCTGTATATGCTGCTCCCGGGAGAATAACATCAGCCATAGGAGCTCCCACATCCCCGTGATGCCCTAAATACATGGAAAGAGGCATCACTACACAGCCATGTAAGACCCAAATAAATCAAAATAAATGCTTTACTAACACAATACAAAATTTCTGTGATTACAGAAAAAAAGAGACATTTCTAAGTTTTGCTTCACCGGTAATATGGAGCCTGTTAGGCTGATTGCCCTGAGGTCTTACTTGCCAAATACTCTGGGGAGAATGAATGGACCATAGGCAGGAGTAAATGGTTGTTCAGTCTCTACAGTCACTCAGATCTGGGGGGCTCTTGGAACAAGCATTCTGAGTGAATTAAGAGATTATGTTTTGATAGAACAGCTGGAAACCAATGCTGTTTTGTCTGTCAGTTCTGAAGCTGTGCTCCAGAGGACCTGTAGTGGTTTATATTCCCTTATTGCTCATCAACACTTTGCTATTTTTACTCAAAAAATGGGTATAACCAGTATCTCAGTTATGCATTAGAAGTCCCGTTTCTTGGCAGAAAACAAAGGCTAGAACTTATCAAAGGGTTTTATGCCACTATTTAGGCTTCTTCTCCAGCTATTAAGATAGCAGCATTTCTTATTTACATCTACTAATTACCTTGATAGATGATGAAACAATCCTTTGGCAAGTCTTGACGTGTTATACAACCTGCATCTGCTCCCAAGAGATACAATACTTTGGGAGGATTTTTCCTAATTGCCTCCACTCCTGGCTTGAAACCCAGGTCCAAAGCAGCTACCTGGCTTGCAACCCTGTAGGAACAAACACATTATGACTTTAGGTTATTTCAGAATTCTCCCTCTTCCATCAGAACAGACCTAACTTCTTTTTCTGACTAAATATTTTTAAGGGACATAAGAGGTTCCTACTAGTCACAGGACAAACAAGAAGTACAAAGGCAGCTGAAATTTTTGACAGAATATAGAGTTAGTTTTGCTTTTTGACAAACTGATGCCATTTGAAGTTTTCACACCGTATCTCACCTATTTCAGATAGGATAGCAAAAATAAAGGCAGACATTCCAAGTCAGGGCCTAGTGGCAGGCAGCTCACTGGTGAACCCTGATGCTCCAAAAGACATTTCAGCTATGAATTGAGCTCATCAAGCCTTTCATTTAGGGCACTCATGTGGAAGATGAAAGACCAGCTCTTGGGCCACCAGCTACTCTAAATCATCAAAGACTTTAGACCATTATTTCATCACTATTCATTTATTCACATATAAAAATACTTTAAAAAGAATGAAATTCACATTTTCTGGCATTTTCTTTTCCAAAGAAAGTTTTGCATATCCTGCATAATCAGGTGCCAGACTTACAATTCCATTTAAAAGAAAAAAAAGATTCTCTCTGTAGAGTACAAATCTTCCAATGTAGCTCATGTTTGTCTGACATAGTCAGACATCGGGGTTTCGATTAAGTTGCTTTTTTACACTTATGGTAGAACAGATGGTGCACCTAAAGTATGGAAGGCAGTAATATGAAAGACTTCCAAACCACACTTAAAAATGTATCCTGAGTGTTCTTTAACTCATCAGTGTTTTGATATTAAATATTTCAGTTTCAACAGCAGGATTTTATATTCAAGTTTCCTTCAGAGCACCAAGCCCTGCTCTTACTACACTGGTTGTGCATCAGTGAAGCTGCTTCTGGTGGAAGGACTTCGTGGAGCCACTACATTTATTGAAATAATTTTTCATTTGCAGAGGTGGTCAGTTTGACAGTTGGAATTTCATAAAGGGAGTGGTGAAGGACTGTCCAAGAGAAACTTGCATAGTAAAAGGAGTAATCTCCCAATAGACTGAATAACTAAGATCAAAAGCTCTAAAATGAAATCTTTGAAGCTGTTCTATTAACTGTTTAGTTAAGAAACTGCAGAGTAAAAGGAATGTTAAAAGAAACCAGATTATTTAAATACTCTTGCCAGTTTTTTTCTTCCTTTAGATAAAATGCAGTAATTTAGCAAGTGACATTGGTCTGCTGTGCATCCTGCTGAGCACTGTGGTAGATGTTATTAAGCTCTCTTGTATTCTGTACCTCTAAATTGAAACTTTAAATTCGACATTTGAACATAACATATTAATAAAATCTCATGGAGTTGGCCAGGTCAAAGAACCCATTTTTATTAAAAAGTTTCTGCTGGTTTGTACTATTCCCTACAGGTTTAGCCTGATAAGCCACTTGTGTGTACACAAAGAAATCTGCACACATACATTGTGGTAACTTGTGCAAGCCCAGTGTGAAAGAAAGTTGCTCCCAAAAAGGTTTCAAAGCAAACCTGTGGAGGATGTTCATGACTTTCCAATCCAAACCAACACCGCTCTTCGTCCTGGCATTTTGTGCAATGGTGGAGACAGCAGCATGGATAGCGGCTCCATCGCTGCGCTGCAGCGCCGCACTGCCCACCACCACCATGGGCTTCTTGGCCTGGTTGAGGACCTGCGCAAGTAAAGAATCAGGAAATTCATTCCACAGCTATGAAGACAATTCTTGCTACAGATAATGTAATAAATCCCAAAATTTCTCCGTAAGTGTTCCATGCAAAGCTACGATTCCAAAATGGTCATTTTTTAATTTAGAGATAAAGCTAAGAGAACCGGCTATAAGGAGTAACTACCATGTCAATATAGAACTATTCCTTCATAACCAGGCATGTAAGTGGAAACAGCAGCACCTCAAACAGCCTGTCTTACATCAAGAAATATTCAAGGAGTTTCCACACTGCAAAGTTTTACACACCTGAATATATTCAACAGTTTACACATACTTGGTGCACACTAATCATTACCTCATCTCTGCATTTGATTAAAAGCAAATAACCCCATATACAACATGGCACTTTTCTTCCATTCTGTTTCTGGGGAATTTGACTATTACTCAATACACATGGAATTTAACAGTCACACTCTAAGTTGTGTGTACCTTGGAGAATGCATGTTTGCCAGAAGCAAGGTCCTGGAGTATCTGTGGGGACTCTCCCAGATGATTGTATGTGTAAGTCAAATTCACAGGAGAGCCGACAAGGGCCACTTGCAAGTCATTGTGAAGCCAGCTGAAAACACAGCAAACATTTTATAAAAATTACAGAAATACAGAGTTTTACTCAACCAAACCCACTAATTACAATTTTAGCAATAACTTGAAACAGGACTTCAAAGGAATTTCAACTGCATTCATTGCTTTGGTAGCATGCAGCTTAGCAACATTCTGACTGTTAAGGAAGCCTAAAGTTTTTCTAGGAGGACTATTTCTGTACATACATCCCAGGACCAGTACAGCAACACACCATACATGACAAGTTTGTAACTCAGTTCCCTACTCCCCTCAAACTTCTGCCAATTCAATTTTAGAAATCCACTTATTTCTTATATAAACAGAGAAAAATTGAGCTGGTTATAAATTTTTCTTTTTTGCAGCTTCTCATAGCACAGACTTATAAAACTATATGAATCATACACATTCATAAATTTCATTGCATTTTCTCCTCTCAAAATTGTGAGGCCACTATTGTTTACAATTATGTCTTTTTGAAGATCCCAGTATTAAGAAGGACAGGGCTTCTATAAATCTCATTTGTCTCATACTGACTTATCTTATTAAAGGTGAATTAACTATGTTCAAAAGTTTGGGAAAGCCACACTACTTGCCAAAGAAAACGTTAAGCTTGAATGACTGCTTCTAAGCTCAGCACATCTGGTTTGTTGTAACTATACAAAAAGCAGCAAACTAATGCTGAAAATAAATCTTTAAGGAATATTCTTTAACAAACCTCTATAAAACAGAAAATCTGAAGTGTCTGTGTAATGTAACAAAGGAATAAATGTCTGAGTAGATGAACTTAATGTAAAATGTCAAATTGAGAATGAACTAATTCTACACTACAGGGAGAAAAGACACCCTTTTTCCACACATAAATCACCATTCCCTTTACTGAAAGGTGAACTAAATCCAAAGAGCCCATCTGAATGAGTGCTCTCAAGTGACTGCCTGGAGCTCCAACCAAGCACTGTGTCAAATCCAGATGGATTCACACGCTTATTCACCACCAAGGAATACAAACCTCTTTCGAATTCTGGCATTAAAAAGTGGTGCCTCAAAGCGTGGATTGGTGCCAACCAGAAGTAGGACATCTGCCTCCTCCACTCCAGCAATCTTAGTATTAAGCAGGTAGTTAGAACGTAAATCTGTGCTATAACAAAAAGATATAAGGAAGAGGATGAGAATTTAGTAAAGGGAAGGAATGAAGCTATGGTTAAGACTGTAGATGCTCAAAATATTTTTTCATCTCAGGAAAGGGAAAGAAGAGATTTCTCAATCCAAATTACTAACCCAAATAAGAAGTGTTTTACTCTTCCAGAAGTATCAGAGACAGCAAGACATTAAAAGATTTACAATGTGGCTATCTTGTACACTTTTAGTTATTGACAGCCTTCACTAACTTAATTTTCTATTTCACAGTTTACAAGATCAAAATTGTACTATAGTTTCCACAACACAATCATAAATGGACTTAATTATCCAACTTACAACAGAGTGCAACTGGTTTCCAGTAGCTGTTAGACTGCACTATCGGTACATACAGTACAACTTAAAGTGTGTAACTCTTGCTGTAGTAGAGACTATGTATTAATTTACAATCCATAAACACTCTCTATAAGCGAGTATTGTAAATTCAAACAAATCCTGCTAATGAATCAGCAATTGCTATCCTTGGTCATTTCAGAATCCTGCCAAGAGATGATCTGCAAACTAGAAAGTTTATTGACAGACTTTGCCTGTACTCTTACCCAGCTCCAGCAGTAGGGAAGACCTCTTCAGTGCAGAGGGTATCACAATTTACTCTATTCAGAAGGTCCTTCAGAGCTATCAGGGCTTCTGCATCCACCAGCCCTCCTACAATTGCTGCTACTTCCTTACCTTCAACTGCCTGAAGCTGGAGAGAAAGTACGAATAAACATAAATGAAGGAAACCACTGAAATAAATTCTCACTTAACCCAGACAAATATTTGTTGTTAGGATGTGCCAAGCAACCACTGGCCTAGAGCAGCACAAACTGATCAGCAGTGACTGACTCCTGCCAGGCTGCAAGTCCAGCTCCTTCACAACTCGTGATAAGCAAAGAACAGCTCTCTGTATTCTATGCAGGTCTCTCCCACTTGAGTTATCACTCAGATGTGGCTAATTCTCATTTGATGAGGTGAGCAGAGGAAGACTGGCACATGCTTTTATTTTAATGAAGCCACAGTGCAGACAGAATACAAACTTCTGTAACACAATCTCAGGTAGCAAACTTAACTCAAAAGGTATTATCTAAGAAGCAATAGCTTTCAGAACAAACCCTGCTACTTTAGCACGGGCAAAAACATCCTTGAGGAAAGTTCAATTACAGTTATTCAATTCTACTTCACCCACATAAAATTTTTAATCAAAATCCAGAGCAGTCATGCAGCACTTCATTTGAGCTGCAGAATCAATCACCACACAGAGAAAGCACTGAGGAAAGCACAATTCAGATATAAGTAATACAGATTTAATGACTTTGATGGCAAAAGTGGTGATAGCACAGCTTAAATAAATTTTAAAATGTCTTCAGATAGATTATTCATGAAAGTTGTTTCCTCCTAAATTTCTGAAGAAACAGTTTACTTTCCTATTTAAATAAAAGTAATTTCTCTCCCAATGCTCCAAATGAAATTATAGTAACACAAAGTTCTTTAGAAGGTCCAATCCATGAAACAGGAAATAATAGTCAAAATAAGAAATTTAAGTGGAAACGTAATGGATTAGAAGTCAAATGCTCCTCTCTAACCTTAAAGGAAAAAGCCTTTTTTTATAACTGGCTTGACATTAACAATAGCAGTGCATCCAGCTTTAGAAATTAATTTTACACAACCTATGTTGAAAATTGTTCTTACCACACCAGCAACGCGAGTTAAAACATCCTCCCATGAGGCATGAACAAATAGTCCTTTCTCATTTTTGATCATGGGCTGAGTAAGTCTCTGACGCTTCAGACCATCATAAGCAAACCTAAGTAAATACCATGAATATTACTGAAGAACAAAGACAAAGATAATTGTGTATATTAAATACATTCTGTGACAGAGTTTTCTAATAATTGCAAGCTGCTAGGAAAAAAAAAAGATTTCCCTTGAAATCTTTTCCTTCTAAAAACACATGCAAAAAGTTACGGTGAAAAAAGCTACAAAAATCAGAACATTAGAAAACTCAATAATTTCAATTTAGAATTAAAAACATATTTTACCATTTATTCTTCAGTATTCCTTTACAATGTTAACAGCTGAATTCAGAAGTCAGTGCTACTGTCCACATTTCTAGGTCTGCAAAGTGTGCCTTTAATGCTTGCATAAACACACATGTGGGTACAAGCACCTCCCACACACCTTGTTTTGTCAGATATCCATTCCTCATTGATATCTTCATGCAGCCTTGGCAAAATTCTCATCACTTCTCCAGTTCTTGTGCTCACTACAATGTTGCTTCCAACTGCATCAAGAACATCAATTGACTCTACCTTCCTGTTTAGAAGAACGAATAAACCATTTGTAGTTTTTCATATAAAAGCAGAAACAGTGTCTTGGTTTTGGCATGAACAGAGTTAATTTTCTTCCTACTAGCTGGTACAGTGCTGTATTTTGGATTTAGAGAATAGCATTGATAACAAAGGGATGTTTCAGTTGCTGCTAAGCAGTATTTACACCAAAGCAAGGACTTCTCAGCTTCTCACCTTGCCCCACCAGGAAGGAGGTTGAAGGGCACAAGAAGCTGGGGGACACACAGCCAGGACAGGTGACCTCAACTGGCCAAAGGGTTGTGCTGTGCTACACACAGTCAAGTTCAGTATCTAAATGAGGGGGAAGTCTAGCCAGGGGCTGCTGCTCAGGCACTGGCTGAGCATTGGTTGGCAGGGGATGAGCAATTGCATTGTGTACTCTTTTATCACTATTATCAGTCCACAAATTTTACTTTTTTGCCCCCAGTTTACTGCCCTATCCCACTGGGCAAAAAAGGGGCTGAAGTGAGCAAGCAGCTGTGTGGTGTTTAGCTGCCTGCTGGGTTAAACTACAACAGTCCTTTGAAGCACCCAGTGTGGGGCATGAAGGGTTGAGACAACAGGCCTGACCAGAGAGTGTTGAATGAAATTTGTTATAAGAATTCATTGTATTAGTTTAGTAGTCACTGGTCTCAGAGTTGCTGCAGACATCCTGAGCTATGCTCACACCTTACTGCGTGGGTATGTTTGCTGTTTATGATATCTGGAAGGTGGGTTAAGGGTATAATTCTGTCATGCTGTGTAACTCTGGTTCATGATACGACAAAATTTCTGGTCCTGAGACTGATCCGGTGTTCGTGCTCAGCATCGCTGGCACCTCCGTGCCCCGGGAGCCACCCCGTGGACACCGTTAGTAATTGCACCCTTCACCTTCTCGGAGAGCCAATCTATGGGGAGAAACCTTCCTCCACCCTCCCCTTCTCCTCCAGACTAATTTCAATAGCTCTTGAGGATTTTGAATATCCTTGGGATGTTCTGGCTGGACAAAGGTTATCCTGGTCTAGAGACAGGTAGCCCTGCCCGTGGCAGGGGGGGCGGGCTGGGACAGATAATCTTTAAGGTCTATTCCAAACCCTGAACATTCTATGATGTCTCCTGAATGTGTTTCAGTCTTATTTAGGGTTAAATGACTACTTAAGAATATCACCTATACATCTGCCCTGAGGCTGGAGAGTTATAAGTGACATGGTATGTGGGATAACATGGGAAAGTATCTAGGGTAGTGGGCACCTCCAACATTTTGGAATTTCACCCCTGAACAAGTGCAGAAACCTGAAAAACTAGTGAAATGTTTGGAAACAGCCTGTCAGCCTGGCAATTCCAGAGACACACAAATTACTGCAACGTGCTGGGACCTGGTCCAGATCCACTGAGTTGTGTTCAGTACTATTGGGTATCCACAGGAGGAAAAGGTTGCAGGATCTGATGACAGTGTCAGGCACTGCTGCTGCACCAACTACCACAACAGGCACTGTGGCTACACTGAAGAACCACCCCGTGCCAGTATCAGTCACCTCAATACACAAGAAATATTGAAGTGGAAGTCGGCTAGTTTAGTAAGGGGATCAAGGAGCATCTTCTAAGGGAGAGCAGGAGGAAACATTGGACAGGGCAGACTCCTCCAAAGCAGGGCCATTGTGAGAACAGGAGGAAGAAGAGAAGCAGCCAGAAAGAACTGATAAATAAGGTGCTAAACACATGATCCCCATCCCTGAGTGAGATGCAAGATATGTGAAAAGACTTCAGCCATTATACAGGCAAGAATTTTGTCCCCTGGCAGCTTTCAATGTAGGGATAACTGGGCCAATGATCTGGAATTACAGGTTAAAGAAGCCAAGCATCTGGGATCGCCTTCTAGCAAAGGGGCATTGACAAAGCAATTGGAAAAGGAGCACAAGTCCTCACCCTCTGGAGGTGACTCCTGTCAAGGGTTAAGGAAAGGTATCCCTTCAAGGAAGGTGTTGTATGTCACCTAGACAAGTGGACCATCACAGAGTATCCAGTACCTGAGCAATTAGCCACACTGGAGGTGATTTACGAAGACCTGGACAACAAGAAGGTAGCCAAATATCCCGCTGAAGTCAGGTACGTGTGACCCATGTGGCAGAAGGTTGTATGGGCTACACCATCATTGTATATCAACTCGCTGGCATTAATGACCCGGAGAGACAGAGAGGGACAAAGGGAGGATGAACTGGCTGCCTACTCTGGCAATACAGTCTGGCTGCCTACTCTGGCAATACAGTCTCTCTCTCCTTCTCTTGTCTCGGCTATGGAGAAATCAGTCCAGAAACTAAAAGATCCTTCTCCTCACTCGTACCTCAGTTATTGAGTTAAGCGTTCTGCTACTCAAGAGAGAGGATGTAGTGGGTATATAAACCACCCTGTGGCTTTACCTGCATGACCACAGGGGATATGACGAAGGGAAATGACAGCCTAGTGTCACAGGTATGTGAGCTTTAAGGATAAACAATCACAAATGAGGTTCTTCCAGGAAAACTACTGCTCCAGTCTCCCGTGGACAGTTACCCTGAAAGTAGAAGGGCTGATCTTATTTCTCATCTTGATGAAGGGATCTCTGATTTAGATTTGCAAAAAGTGAGGAGCAAATACTGTGACCAGGACTGGAGGGGCACTGCATCCAGCTAGACAGAGGAATGGGACAACCAAGATAACTAGTCTGTGTGGATCCAGAGGCCTGGCACAGCAGACTACCGTAGCCTGAATGAAGTCACACCACTGCCAAGTGCTGCCGTGCCAGAAATGCTAGAACTTCAGTATGAAGTGGAGGGAGAGGCAGCTCAGGGATAAAGCCCCAGCTGATACCACTAACATGTCTTCCTCAATCCCTCTGTTGCCATAACCTGCTTTCACTTGGAGAGGCATCCAGTACACCAGGAATTGACTGCCCCAAGCATGGAAACAGCCCCACCATCTGGCATGGACTGATCTGGATGGCACTGAAACAGGGTGAACCTCTGGAGCACCTGCAACAGATTAGTGGCATCACCATCTAGGGCAACAGAGCAGAAGTAGGTTTTTGAGAAGGGGAAAAAAATAATAAAAATGCTTCTGAAAGCCAGTTTTGCCATAAAACAAAGTAAGGTCAAGAGACCTGCACAGGAGATCCAGCTTTTAGGAATAAAATGGCAAGACAGATGTCATCAAAACCCAATGGATGTGCTCAACAAAGTAACAGCTATGTCTCTACTGATTAGCAAAAAAGAAAACACAAGCTTTCTCAGTTATTACAGGTTTTTAGGGAATGCATATTCCAAATTAGAGTCTCACTGAAAGCACTCTCTATAAAGTGACCCAGAAGACAAATGATTTTAAATGGGGCCCTAAGCAATGATAACCTTTTGAACAACATAGAGGAGTAGCCCTTGGGCCAATCCAGTCAACACAAGATGTTAAAAACATGCTCTATACTGCAGCCAGGGAGAACAGCCTTACCTGGAGCCTCTGGGCAGAGAGCACCAGGGGAGACTCAAGGTCACCTCTACAGTTTTGGAGTTGTGGACAGAGAGGATCCAAGGCCTGCTATACTCCAACTGAGAAAGCAATGTTGGCAGCACATGAAGGGGTTGGAGCAGCCT
>JAWWEV010000172.1:26181162-26211574 GCA_035583235.1 Hafferia zeledoni
AAGAATTTTTTTCTGATATCCAACTTAAATTTCCCCTGGCAGAGCTTAAGCCCGTGCCCCCTTGTCCTATTGCTGAGAACCCCATTTCTAGAAACAGCACAACAGAGAACTCCTTAGCTGCAAATGCAGTATGCATGTGTGCCCTTCAGTAAGCGAACTGCACACACATTAAGGCGCACACATATGTTTATCACCACAGACACACGTATAAACTACAGACACTTACCGCATATTTTGGAGGACTGGGTGACCCCAGCTAAGGTCCTGGGGACAGCAAGCAGTCGAAGCATGGTGCTTTGGTAAGAGAGAAAACAGCACTGTTTTTATCAGTTCAAATGTTTCCTGACGGGTTTTAAACAGGCACAGTAAAAACTTTTATATACCAGATGCAAGAAGGTACGCGTGCACCAATAGGTGCGGTTACAGCAGAATAAGTTACGTCCTTCAAACGCAAGATACGAAAATCAAACCATCACACACACGAATGGCCCGGAGAGGCCTGTCCGCCCGCAGCGGAGCCCCGGCCCGCTGCCCCACGGGCCGGACGGCGCAGCCCGGCGGGACGGGCCCGCTGTCACCGTCCCCAGGGCCCCGGGCCCGGCGCGGGGGTCACCTTGGAGGCGCCTCCGCCGCCGCCCATCCCACCAAGGGCACCGGGAGCAGCGGCGGAAGGAGCCGCCGAGAGGGCGGCCCAGCCCGCGGACCCCGCGCCGGCGGCACCGCCGTTACCTGGCGCGGGACGGGCGCGGAGCCGCGGGACGGGCTGCGCTCCGCTCGGCCTCGGTGGCGGCCTCGGGCCCTTCCGCCGCAGCCGCCGCCTTCGGCAACCTCCGGAGCGCCCTTCGGCAATCTCCGGCCCGAACGCCTTCGGGGATTTCCGGCAGGTTATCGACGAAACTCGGCAATTTCCGCCGCTCCCGCAGCGCCTTCCCGGCCACCGTCCTGAGCTCGGCAATTCCCGTCTCCTTCCGCTTCTTTCTTCTCCCAGCTCGGCACTTCCGCTGTGCCACGGGGCGGGGTGTGCCGGTGGGGCAGCGTGACAAAACCTTGTAACGCCGCAAACCCTCCTGGGGTTTATAGTCAGGCCCACGTTTATTACCCCAACCCTTCCCCGCGCCTCTGCTGTCCCGGCCGCCGCGCGCCCCGCGCTGGAGCCGCCAACCCGCCAGGAACTACCTCGCGGCCCGTTCTGGCGGAGGGATCCGTGTGCGCGCAGCCGCGGAGGGATACCGGCATTATATAAGCGCGGCGCAGGCGCGGCGCGGCCTTTTCCCGCGGCGGTCGCGCTGGGGGCAGGCGCTCCGTGAGGGCCGCGCGCAGCCGCCATGGGCTTCGGGGACCTGAAGTCCGCCGCGGGCCTCCGCGTCCTCAACGACTTCCTGGCTGACAAGAGCTACATCGAGGGGTGAGAGGCGGCGGGGGAGGGTGCTGGGTCGCGGGGAAGGTGAGCTGGGACTGACGGGGACAGCGAGGGGGGGCCCTGAGGAGCCGCGGCAGCTGCTTGGGCGGCGCTGCTCGGCGGCGCCTGCTCCGCGTGTTCCTGCGTGCCCTGGGCAAAGGGCTTAACTTGGGCTTGCTTCCCACAGGTACGTCCCTTCACAGGCTGACATAGCAGTGTTTGAAGCGATCGCTGCCCCGCCACCTGCGGACTTGTACCATGCTCTCCGCTGGTACAATCACATTAAATCGTATGAAAAGCAGAAAGCAAGGTATGGCTAAGCTGCAAAACTCCAGCACGTGTGCGAACAGACCTACAAAGTGCTGCATTTGTTCCTTGTAGTTTGTAGAAAACTGTTTTTCAGTGGTACCACGTGGCGTTTTGTGCTGCTGTTGCAACACGAGCAGGTCCCGGAGCAGGACAGACCTTTTCTGCTAGTGCATTGCACTTTTCACTCAGAATTTAGGCAAGCCGATTCTGTCTCTGTTCAGCTGCTGACATTTCTGCTAAAGCTTATGAAAAGCCTTGAGTTTTGTTGCTGCCATTCAGCTACTGCGCTGAAAGCTGAGAATTATTTACCAGTAATCAGCGCCATAAAGGCAGCACCAAAATGGATTAGAAAGTATTATATGGGTCATTTCAGATTAATATACAGCACATAGATGTTCATATGTTCAATAACATGCAAAACAGAAGCACAAGTGTTTGTGAAAGATGGTGTATTGACATCGGTGAAGACTGCAGGCCTTTAAAAAGGTGCAGCATAGGTAGGGTCAGTGTTGCCTCCTCTAAGCCTCAGTCCTGTTTGGAGGGAACTCTTGCAGACTCTTGGGGGCACTCCATCGCCAGCCTGTTTCTGAAACGTTTACAGTGTTAAAGGGACTGAGATTCTAAAGTTGCTTCACAAAGTCCACTCTGGAAACTACTTACAGTTCCTGAAAAGTAAAGTTAGTTTCATGACTGTTAACAACAGTTCCCTGTAATAGAACTGTGGGTTGTTTCAAGCTAGTTTTATGGTTCCAGTAACAGCAGTTCACAGTAGTAGAGCTATGAGCTTATTCTAGGACTACAGAACTGTATGAGCTTCAGGGGAAGGTGCTGTTAAAAGCTGGCGTTCAGGGTAAAGTGTTCACGGAAACTTCCAAAAGTAGCAGTTACCTTGCAACAATGTGTTTTCAGTCACTTGTTAGTTTAGAGTATTTTTAGGGAAGCATGAACAAGGAGTTGGTAACTTCTCCTAGCTGGAATATATTGCAGATAAATTATTCCAGTAAGGAAGCTTTTCCTATCCATGTACTTAGTTGGAGCAGCAGTGTTGGGGAGGATCATGTCAGCTTTGATAAGGGCAAATCCCATATTCACAGATTATTCAGGTAGCATGTCAGGAGCATTGGGGGCTGTCTTTTGGGAAGTTCTGATTTCAAGTAGCAGGATTAGGGTTTTTGTTGGTTTTTTGGTTTTTGTTTTTTTTTTAGGAGAGCGTTTCATTACAAGTGCTCTTGTAGGTGCCTTGACAAACTGGTGGTATTTGTGTTTACATTTGAGTAGGTTCCTTAGAGCTGCATTTTTCTTTCAGCTTGCCAGGAGTAAAGAAGGCTCTGGGGAAATACGGTCCTGCTGATGTTGAGGACACGACAGGTGCAGCCACAGATAGCAAAGATGATGATGACATTGACCTCTTTGGATCTGATGATGAGGAGGTACTTGACCTTTTTGTATTATGTTTGAAGTTTTAAGAAATTAACCCAGGTATGCAGATTTTTGCCTTAGCTAGTTTAAGTTACTTAAATTTTGGACCTTGATAACTAATCCTACTTGGAATTCTTGAGTTCAGCTGTCTTTGCAGAACAGAAAAACTTGGAAGGTTAACACTCCAGGTAAAAAACACTGTGTTGCCACTTTGACTGGTTACATGATGAGTAAAACAAAAAATCACCATCTTTCGGCTGACAGTTGTGATGTTTTGTTTTTGTCTGAGTAGATGCCAGTCAGTTTGGCAATGCTTTGGAGATGTGGGGGTTTGGTGCTTTTCAGTAACTGTAGATTTCTCTTTCAGGAAAGTGAAGAAGCGAAGAAGCTAAGGGAAGAACGACTGGCACAGTATGAGTCAAAGAAGTCCAAAAGTATGTATGCCAAGGACTTGTTAATCTTTCATGCTTGGGCCAGTTTTCCTGCATTTGAACAGGATGGCTGGGAACACGAGTTCAGTGTAGTAACAGATCAGCTTGACTGGAACGAGACAAGAGTAATTGGCTTCGCTTGAATTGCCCGTGTGCTCAGCCTTCCCATAGCTAATGGGAACCTTAATATATTCTTTGTCCTGCTTAATGCACTGCTGCGTGTTCTTTCAAGTGGCCAAGCTTTCTATACAAATGGAGATAACTTGAGGGTTTTCTTTAAAAGTTTAGAGGAAAGGCAATAATATGCAAGACTCTCCACAGCTACTGGTCTGGAACTGTTCAGAACTGTAGCAGTTGCAGTATTCCCTCTGTGGAAAATGAACTGTTACACAGCATTAAGCTCCTTCTCAGATCCTCTGAAAAGGACTTCCTATGTAACAAACATTGTCAGCTGCTTAATCTGTGTTCCCTTATGAGACGGTTTCTCACGAACATAATGTATCTACATATTGAGCATTAGGATATCCAGAGCTGCAGTACTTCAGAAATGTGCCCTGGGACCAGAGGCCTGTCACAGCAACATGAGGATGTTCTTGTTCATGAAATTGGAAAAGTTGCTCTCATAAAACCAGTTTGCAAGTATTATTCTTCCTAGCTTTTAAAAGTGATTTTCTTCCCCCAGAACCAGCTGTTGTTGCCAAATCATCAATCTTGCTTGATGTGAAACCTTGGGATGATGAGACAGACATGGCCAAACTAGAGGAGTGTGTTCGAAGCATTCAAGCAGATGGCCTGGTCTGGGGGTCCTGTAAGTATGAGAACATTTCAGAGCAGGGAGAGTGTGGTCCCTTCGGATATGTTGTATGGATACAGTTAGACTTGTGGTCACTGCTGGTCTCTGAAAATGTAGGAAGCTCAAACGGTGGGAACTGCAGTACCTACACTACTTTAGTATCTTGACATGGTCAGAAAAGGTGTATTAGTGCAGTGAACCACCTGAGATTCAAACACAGATTTAAAAAGCTCTAAAACTTAAGGCTGTGCTATCCTGCATCTCCCTGTACAGGTCCTGATGCAGAAAACAAACACCCATATGCCCTTTTTACTGGTTTGGGGTGGGAGTCCACAGAGAGAAGCCCTTTTCAGTCACTTGTAGGGAGTCCTGCATTGTTAATTAGATAGTCCATAATGTGGAACAAATTATGTTTTTATGCATTCCTGCATATTGCTTGGGTCAGTTTAGTCTTAGATCTGTGTTTAAGAGATTGCACCAATTAAGGAGAACTAACTGCCTTTTCTTTTGCAGCCAAGCTAGTACCTGTTGGCTATGGTATCAAAAAGCTTCAGATCCAGTGCGTTGTTGAAGATGATAAAGTTGGAACAGATATGCTGGAAGAGAGAATAACAGCTTTTGAAGATTATGTACAATCAATGGATGTAGCTGCTTTCAATAAGATTTAAGTCTTGATATATCTAGAATAAATGTTGTTGCAAAAAATGTGCTTGTGTCTGTGTTTAACTCAAAATTGCAGAGTAATCCAACTCACAAATGTAAGATTTTGTTAATGGGTAAAGTAGAAGCTGAAACTGAATTTCAAGGTTGCCCTGATGCCCCACTGTAGTACCTGAGAGCATGAGCAGAAAAAATAGAAAATGTACATTTACCATCAATTCAGAGTTAACATGGCTTTAAAATGCTGAAGTGTTCTTTGCTCCATTTGCAGAGTAAATAGCATCTTTGGAAATTTCTGTGAATCCTCCGGAAAGAGGAATGGCTTTAAGGGAAAAAAACAGGGCTTAGCCAAAGTTCAAATAAAGTTTGAGTGGATAAGCAGCAGTATAAATTCCTTTTGTTTAATAAGGGTGGTGACTAAGCAAACATACCATTGCTTTTGCTGAAGGCTAAAACGCTGCTTTGGTGAGAGCAAGATAAGGGTAAGTTTGAAGCAACTGCTGTGCACCTCTGAGTCTGGAAAACAAGTTTTGCTTCTTTCCCGGAGATTAGAACAGCAAGTAATGTCGATTATAAACTGCCTCGGGGAGGCGCTGCGAGCTCGGCGGCTTCGGCGCCTGACCCAGCTCGGCAGCGTCGGGAGTGATCAGCGGGGAGCGCTGTCCACGGGCTACGGCTAATGCAGATATCTGCTTTGCTTATATAATCAACTTTGACGCATGCTCCTGGATAAAAACAACAATAAAAAAATTTCAAATAAAGTATATAAAGTGGCAACATTAACACCAGTTTGAGCTGCTCGTGTGGGGATTGATTTCTAGATTGGTGTTGACATTAATGATTGAAGAACCTACCAGAAATAAATTGTTTTCCAAAAACTATCCACTGGGATGATACAAATGTAAAAGCTGTTGCAGCTGTGAAGCTTGTAGAGAAATGCACAACTCAGCCTTAGGTTAGACTGACAGGATTTATTGTGATGGTGAAATGGAAGCCTTTTATGTGCCACGTTGGTCACTCTGAGATGAAGACACTCAGTGCCAAAGCCTGACAGCAGCACCATAAATAACTCTTTTTGTTCTTTTCTCCAGAGAGCATCTGTGTGGTTATCTGGCACAGCAGATACAATTTGCCTCAGAAAAAAAAGTCTGCCTGCTAGAGTTTTAAAGCATGTTTAAATATTTGAAAGTAAGTATTATTACAGATTCACTCACCACCTTCCATAAACTTAACTCCTAAAGGGCTGACTTCATGCTGTGTGTAACTAATGCACAGTACCATTTCGGTGGCATTTCTCTAGCTGTTGCTTCTGCTAAATCATGTAACTTAGTTCAAATTTTGTCATACTGTTAAAAGCAAGAAATTAGCAAATGCCACATCAGAAAAACAAGTAAATGAAAATTCTGCCACAAAAATGTAGTTTTTATTATCCTTAGTCATGACTGTTTCTGATTTCCCATGCAATGTACTGCTTACCTTTAAACTCTTTCCTTGGCCTTGAAATGAAAGCTCTTAAGTGGATAAAAAAGGTTTCATTTATAGACAATAACTTTGCTAAAATACAGCACTATGAGCCATCCATGTGACCTGCCAGCCTGGATTTGTGTGTGTGTGTTACATCTTTGCTAAGCATCAATGTGCAAACTCCAGTTGTTGACATTTCTTTTGTGTCTTGGTTGGGTTTTTTTCCCCCTGATGTTAGAAGGAAAGTTGCTGCACAGGACCAAAAAAAACCCCACCCTAGAGAGCACAGTCTCCCCAGTGAGAAAACAGATTGGCATGTGAACAAAGGAATTCCACATATATCTGTGATGGGACTTTTTGTGTGGTGTTTGGATATGTGCTGGTGTATTACCGTGTCATGCCTGTGAAAAATCAGCATCTTGGAGTGAGGCAAGCACCCCAAGTGCACCCTGTAACAGAAAGATCACTACAAAGTTCCTTAACTTACATATGTGATACATAGGAATATTGGGAAAACAGTTTTAACAAAAACTAACCCACATAAAAACCTTCAGAAGCACCAGCTGTCCAGGAAAGAGATAATGGTAACCAGAACCTGTCTATTATGAAATGTGTCAATAGTTATTTCTATAGTATCTCTGAGCATGGTAGAATAGATCCTCTTTTCTGGCTTTTCTTTTCCACTGTGGTGTGTTGAATGGGCATCCCTCAGTCCCAGAAGCACAGAATTGTTGGTCTTTTTTTGGAGACACTTTGGAAACAGAAACTTCAGAGCGTTATCTGTTTTGTCTGGGTAACTTCCATTACCTTGGAAGAAATGATTTAGAGATAATTCTGTAACTGATCTTGGT
The DNA here is from genome assembly GCA_035583235.1 of Hafferia zeledoni. Lineage (NCBI taxonomy): Eukaryota > Metazoa > Chordata > Aves > Passeriformes > Thamnophilidae > Hafferia > Hafferia zeledoni. Next base: position 26,188,489 of record JAWWEV010000172.1, read on the forward strand.
GTGAATGGTAGTAGTTAAATTGCAAAATTGTTAATGCACTTAATCCCATAGTTCAAGGCCTTATTCACTTCTCTGCTTCAGGGCATGCTTTCTGATCATTTATGCAAGACAGGTTATGTATGTTCTCCCTTTTGAAAATCAGGCTCTCTATATAGGAATATGTGTGTGCACATAGCTGAGGTGCAGGAAGAAAGCTGATATAAACCTTACTCCCATAGCAGAAAGGGTCAGGGCTTGCTTTCATTTTCCAAAATCCTTGGGAAGGAGCTGTTATTAGAAAGGACAGTCCCTACATATGCTGCTAAGGAAAGCAAATGAACACACTCTTTGGAAACAACAAAATTTTATTACTTCACTTGGACTACGGTCAGGAGAGTACATCATTCTTAGAAAGATGTCAGGGAAGAAAAACTCCAAAATGTTTTACTTAGGCATATTCAGCAGCACAGTGCCAAAATATGATGAGTAACTATGTACCAGGCAGCAAATGACTCAAAGGAGGGGTGCTGCTTACCAGCCCAAAGCAAAATACACAGAAATTCCACTAATCCCGCTGCCTCTCCCACACTCTGAAACCAGAGCCCAAAGAAATAGTTACAGACCCCAGTCAGATTGTTTCTACTTGTACAGCTGGGTGTGCTCATGCATACATATATGTACATTTTATACAAATGCAAATCTATTTACATATAAGGCCTCAATTACAGTATAAATGCTACTAATGTGTGTTGGCAGGACATAGAAACTACGTAGATTATCTGAAAGGCAGTTTTATTCTATATACCTAGGCCAATAGCAAGTTAAAAACAGTTCAGATTTACCCAAAGCTTTATGCTTTTATTTTTAGTGGAGTTTCATCCCCTATTCACCTTTTTAATTAAGTGGTATTGCATCAGAAATTGGTTCACTCCACATAGCATATATGTATATATATTTGCGTTGGTGCAAATGTGATTCTGCAGCAAGCAACAAGTTGGAACAGAATACACCATAATTGGGACTACTTCATCTTTCTTATGGGAGTGGACTCCATTTCCTGAATGAACTGCCTTGCATCTCATTTGGCAAAAAAGTCCAGATTTGGCTACAGACTCATAACAGAATATTGTTGAATTCACTCCACCCATTTTTTGAAGCTTGACACTAAGGCAAACAAAATGTTACATTACTTCTTTACTTTTGTTTGACAGAGCAATAAAGAGCAACCAAAGGTTGTAAACCTCTATAAGCCTAAAACCTTAGACATAGAAGAAGATGTATGATACAGAGCCTTTAACCTCAGCTTCTGTAAGAAATACTTTCACTAATTCTTTGCACATTTCAAATAAGCCTAATACCTATATGAAACACCTGCTCAGTATTTTGACCCCAACTAGTGCTAAAAGCACAAGAAAAAGTGACTGGAAGACAGAGGGTCTCCTGTCTTAACTTTGAGTATAAGATAAAGAGCATTTGGAGAAGACAGATTTTATTTCCAAGGTTTAATTTTTTACAAGATAAGGCAGTGTTTCAGTGTTCTCTTGGGATTCTTCTGCAGCTGCAGCATGAAGCCACTGATAGCTTCACTTAGCTGGAATGTAGCCAGGTGATCCCTACTTGAGGCAGCACTCGGCAACCAGGAGACTCATGACCCATTGATGTGTGGCCACAACCTCCTGGATGAGAATGCCTCAAACTAGAGATGTATCAGCAGTGGCTGGGAGGAATACTTTTATTGTGTCCTCTTTTGATATCAATGAGGTGTGGAACCATAGCAAAACAACAGAGTTACAACACTCTTCATCAAAAACCCTGTTAGAGTAATTCCACTTATGCTGACTACTTTCAGCTTGGGCTGTATGTGCATTGCAAGGACGCCACACCCAAATGTTGTGTCCCTTAAAAACCTCTCGATTAAAGCAGCAAGTGCAATTAAGCCAGCTGTTTACAGAAAACTGTATATGCAAAGATGCACATCTGACTGTCAGATGTGAAGTCAAGAACACCTCCAAATCTTCTGTCAGCTTCTTTGGAGAGGGCTGGTGCCGAGGGCAGTCACTGGGCGGTTTCACAGTAGTGCACAGGCGCGTGGCTGTTGTCCGAGCTCCACAGCTGCTCGCTGACCGTTCCCGAGCGACTCACCTCCCACAGCGCCAGTTTCAGCACCTCAGAGACTGTTGTCTTGACCTGGGCCTGGAACTTTTTGCTAATCAGAACGTAGAGAATTGGATTGAGGCAACTGTTGATGAAACCAAGGCCAGTGGAGAGGGGAATGCCATCCTGTAGTAAGTCATGCAAGTTTTCATCATGGTGAGCAGACAGCTCTACAATGCTGAATATGTGATATGGTGTCCAGCAAACAAAAAAAGCTACAACTACAGCAATGATGGTCCAGAAAAGCCTGCTGGAAGTCAACACAGTTCTCCTCTTCACTTTGACAATCAGCAATGAGTAGCAAATGACCATAGTCACTAAAGGAAAGAGATAACCAAACGCAAGCCTCACCCAAATGAGAATGTGATGTGTCAGCAAAATAAGTTCTCTGTCGTGCACATGGAAGTTGTTGTAGCAAATGGTGACATTGTTGAGAACTGTAGCTGTGTCTCTAAAGTATAAGGCAGGGCCACCAATAATTGCAGCTGACATCCAAATGACCCCACTGAGAAGGAGGGTGTTCCTTACAGTCCGGTACTTGTAGGAAAAGACTGGGTGGACAAGGCGGATGTAGCGGTCAAGGCTGATGAATGTCAGGAAGAAAACACTGGCAAACATATTAAGTAGTGCAATGAATGAGTTCATTTTGCAGAGCCACTTCCCAAAAGGCCAGTGGAAGCCCATTGCCACATATGTAATATAGAGGGGCAGGAAGAGAACAAAAATGAAATCTGCAATGGCCAGATTGAGGAACCAAAGTGTAGAAACAGATTTATCCCATTTAAAGCCCATAAACCAGATGACAATGGCATTACCTGGCACTCCCAGAAGAAATGCCACAGTGTAAAAGAAAAGCGAAATAATATGGGCAATGCTGAGGGAGGACTGGGGTGACTCATCTTCCTCAGACAGGTCGTAGAAATAGGAGTAGTTCTCAAAATCTTCAAATGTCATGCTGCAGAGTTGCTTGCTGGGGAGGAAAAGAAAGGAAATGGTTAAAGAAGAAATGGTTTACCGTCCTGTAAATAGTAAACTGCAGTTCTTTTAAGTTCTTGTTCATAAAAGCCCCAAAAGATCCTCTTAGTGTCGCATATCTACCAATTTTTATCTCTCAGTTTCTACCCCAAACTTGTGAAGAATTTCGGTCATAGGCATTTCAAGGAATATTCAAATTAAAAAAAAAAAAAACCCAACACTTGAAATCTTCAGGAACTGTTTTCCTTATATTAATTTCTTAACAGACAGCACTGAGCACAGTATCACCGATAAATTTCCAGGAGACCAGATGCAAAATTTTACTGAATGATGGCAAAAGAATGATTTCGCTATTCTTTTCTAGTCAGGTTTCATACTTTACTGCTCTGTTCCTGTGTGAAGCGAGTTTTATGGATTATAGCTGTCTAAAATCAGAGGAGCATCAGACATCTATATAGGCAAAAAAGTTCACTTAAAACAAGAGGAAGCCATTTTTTATAAAATTACCCAACCCACCACCCCACCTCATATTATAGTTAACAAAATGACAGTGATTTCTCCAACAACTAAAAGTTCACAGACTTATTCATCTCTATCATTTATCTGTGTTAGTATCAAGCAATGCTGATTTCCCGGCACATTCAAGGTATTAGAGTTCCTTAACACAGCAAAAGAGAAGGAAACATAGGGAATATATTTCAGGGATGACACATACAGCTGTGGTGTTCTTACACCAGTGAGCTGAGAAACAGGTAAGAGATGAAAAAAAATAAACCTTCCCATGATTACCACAAACACTGTAAAAGCTATAGATGAAAATGCATGTGTGTCCTTTTTTCTTTTTATTTTAAAGCAGAGATTTCAGAATATTTTCAGTTTTCTTCTCTTGCAAAAGCTTCTGGAATTTAAAAGTACAACATGATTTTTCACACAGGTGTTTTCTTCTGTGGGGGGGAGGGAAGGCAGGGGGAAGGGAAAGTGGAATATAAACCAAAATGAAAACTCTGAAAAAAAAAGTTTTAAGGAGAAAACAGACAGCAAACAGAGGTTGAACAGGAAAAAAAAAAAAAAAGCAGTCAGAAGTTATGTGACAAAGCTGCAGCACACCACAGGCAGCCACAGTCTGACAAAAGTATCTGCAATGGTCAAAACATTTATTCGGCCAAATTGTGGTATCATTTAAAGCTATATTGTCTGTCTGAACTCAGCTGCACTGAAAACCTCTCCCTGAGGGCAGGATGCCGGTCCATGAGCTGTACCATGAAAGGTGTTACCGCTGTGCTTCTGAGTGCCATCCCCATTCCCAAACCAAAATTCAGCCCGTGCTTTTGGAGTTGAGCCCTGCATTCCTGCAATTCCGTTAGTTATGGCATCCTAAGGACAACAGGAGAGGTGTCTCCCGAGCGTGCTGCCTGCAGAACCACATCTGCAAGCTTGTATTCAGGTACATACCCTTCCTCCAAAAGAAGCAGTTCATTCAGTTTGGAAGAATTACACAAGGGAAGCTACGCATGTGCACACGCATTAGCAGGATTAGAGTTCTCATTTATATGTGCACAGACAAGGAGGGAAAAAAAGATTGTATAATTTTATATCTCTTGATTTAAAAAATATGTAGTAAGAGTCAACACAGTCTGTTCTGTCAAATGGCTGTGGTAGCATTTGCCCTTTATAGTTTACATCAGGCTGAAGGAATGTTATTTGGTTTGCTGTCCTGATAAAATACTTACTGGGCTGCATTTTGGGCTATGTTTATGTAATTACCCCCACATTATGTAACCCACCCTTTGGAGGGTGGATTCTGCATTAAATAGCACTACCACCCATTTGAGTATTTTTTCAAACAGTTTAACAGCTGCTGAGAGAACAGTATAAACATGGAGCAGTACCACTAACATCTGGAACAACATTACATTTGGATAGTTTCAGAGGACAGTCAGGTTAATAACTAGATTTTTAAGTGGGTTTGCCACATAGTTCTTTACTATGCCTTCAAATCTGAAAAATCTGGAAATCGCATTTATGCAATTAAACAACAACAAAAAATTTCCAGCTCTTTAAACTCTTGCTGAATAACATTCTGTATTCCAGTCACTAGTAAGTTTTGCTTTAAAGTTTCTTAAGAGCTAGGACAATGTAACAATACTTGGATTCAAACATTTCCTCACAAACTCTTTTTTTCCTAATGGTGATAAAACAACCATGACAATAACAAACATTTGCCTATTGCCCAAGGATGTTAATTTTTTATTTAGCATTTCAAAGATGACCTATAGCAGGGGAAAGAAAACATACATAAATAAATGCCAAATATTTACCAAGCCTCCTGTAGTTTAAAACTCCATTGAAATGGCAAATCTTTAGAATGCAATTACTTTCCAGGCTTATATTTTTCCTCATCTCTAACTCTAGTCATCCAATGCAGTGACTCTTCAGCAGTGGGAACATTGCTTATCACTGCTCCCAGTGCACAGATGCTGAAACTGGGGCTCAGCAAAGACTGCCAATACATTTGCAAAGTCCAGGAACTTTTACCTCTGACACTGACATGTGTGAGGCACTTCACTAACAAGACTCACAGTGTTAAACAATGCTCTGAAAAAGATAAGCAGTAGGTGATTATCAGGGAAGCTGTACTGGTTTACATCAATAAAGACCCAGATTTTTTTCTGTTAACCATCATTCAGCAGGGATGTTTCTTTGTGATCTTGAAAGATGCTATCTCAAACACATGAATCTGAAATTAATAAATTTTCAGAGCCATAACTGTCTTGCAGTTCAAGTCTAGGTCTTGAAAGTGAAGAAATCTAATAGTATTCATCATTCTGTCACTGGTTTCCTGTATGATCTTTGACAAATGGCCTAATTTCCAAGCTGGAAAAGATTCTCATGAACCTGTCTACAAACTGAGGCTCAGTAGAGAAAACAAAACTTTTAGACAGAAGTTTCCGCTTGGCTTTCAAGCAACTGTTAGAAGGGTAAGGGAGGTTTGGTGCAGTTCACTGACTCAGTCCCTGCTAGTCTGGGGAGCCAGTGCATGGAAAGTACTTCTCAATAAACAGGAAAGTGTGGTTAGAGGCCTGCCAATAAACTTGGGAGCAGCCACAGGTTACAGAACAGTGTTCTATTGCATATGGATTAATATAACCAAGTTTAGACTTCTTCCTGTCCTTTTAAAAAAATTTTTATTTTAAATAGCAAACACCCCGTGTAAAGTGTGTGCTCAGCAGTTGTTTGACGAGTCTGTTCCTGTTTGCTGAGGTCATAAGCAGCTTTGAAAACTGAGCCTCTTTGATTCAGTTGCTTAATTATGAAAACAGTTGACCAGGAGGTTTCATTTCCTGTCCCCTTCTATAAAACAGAGGTTAATTACTCAATGACTTCATAGGACTATCACAGGATAGCACTTGGTGTTCTGGATCCCGGGACAGAAAGCAGAATTACCAGGAAATACAGATCTCTAGGAAAAATTTCTAAAAGACAAAGCCACAGAACTGCTGGGAAGAGGCTTCACAATGTGTTGCATGAACTGTCTGTCTCTGAATTTCAGCAGGGAATTACAGACTTGCATCTCAGTTGACATATTCATAGTTTTCTACTTCAAGTATCTACAGGGTTTTTTTTCTCTGTTACTATATAGTTAAGCCATAATGACAACTTGGACAAATGGTTGGATCTGCCTAAAATAGAACAGCTTTTGTCACACTAAGAATGGCCTTACAGTTATGACACGGGACCAGAACTTTGGAATCTATTCATGGCTATGCCACATGCATCCTGTTTGACCGGGGAAGTCGTTTGACCTTTCCACACCTCAGTCTTGAGGTGAGTGGAATGGCTTTGGAATTAAATTACATTGGGTTTTCAGTTTAAAATAGAAGAAAGCAAACAAAAAAGTTGCAATTTTCACCCACTTCACTTGATGCAAAGTCTTCCTGGGGGTTCATAGTTCTCTGGGCATTGCACAAGTTAGGACCCAACTGAATTACACTGGCAGTTTATACCACATATTTGGGCTCAGCCCACATAACCTCTCCTCATTACTTTGGTCCTCATTACTTTTGAATTTTACAGAAAGGTTCAAGGGAAGAGTTTATTCATTGTCTGTATCAGTTAAAAGTTAACACAAATATTTGAGTCGTGGTCCCCAAATCTATTTGTTCAGTGAGATAAACAGTGTTCAGAGCCTCTGGCCAGCTAAACTGGTTTCAGAGGTCACAACAGTGGCTCCTGACTTAGTTTGAAAACTTGGTTTGCAGAGTTGGATGTCTCAAGAGTTCAGTTCATAGAGGGAATATATTAGACACACTCTTCTTTTAATGTCTTTATGAATAACTGTGAGTACATCACAATCCAGGTGTATTATATATGGCTAAAGAAAACCTTATTTGATTGAGTCACTTTAACTTCTGCCATTTGCAAGCATCAAATGTTGGAGAACAACTTGTTTCACAAAAAAAACCCCTGCTTGTCATGCTGTGTGTTAGCAGGTTTATCTGGGTATTGAATTCATTTGAGAGCCCTCCAAAATTTTTCTGGGAACTTTTGAGGTGACAAATTTTGAATTTATGTCTCTTAAAAAACATAAACATACAATCCACATGGTAGTTTATCTATAAATTTCAAAACTCAGAAAGTTAAGCAATTCATTAGAGGTGCACACACATTTTTAGCAAGAATTTAACGAAGGCATGAGAAAGATTCCAAAATGCACAAGGAATACTGGTGAGATTACAAGCTGCCATAGATTCAATCATATTTCTACCTCAGTAGAACACAGCCAAGGCAACCACTTCCCTCCATGCAGAAACATTCTTACAGCAGTAAGTGCCTGATACTCCTGTACTACAAAATTAAATCCTAGCCATGCTCCGGATTAAGCCTAAAGTTGGCCCTGCAGACAAAGGAATCAGGCCACGAGCATTTTAAGGTACTAACAAAAGGCAGACTCAAGGTCTATATCTATGTTTTCTCTTTCACAGACACTTCCACGAACAACTGTCTTTTGACTATCGTTTTAGTGGTCATTAGTCATAAGGTAGCTTAATTACTCCATAAGTCATCCTGAATTCAACAACTCGAATGGGTCCCAATAGGTATGACAAGTGACTGGAAACCATTTCAAGTCAAGATATACATGTATTTGTTCTAGCAGGCAAGAAAGTAATGCAAATGACCATCACTCTCCATTATGTCTCTCAGTGAAGCAGTGTTAGTAATATATATGAAATGTACTGGCAAGACAACTCCTAAAACTTAGGCCAAAACTAACGTTCTTTGAGCAAGGCCAAACATGACCCTGTTAGTCATAACACACCACTTCATCTGTGGTATTCAAGTCATTTGACCAGATAATAATAGCCTGATAACATCTTACACAAAGCGAGTGTTACAGCGAGATTAACAAACCCCTGTAGCAGAGACTCAGTTAATATTGTAAAGCTATGATTTCAGGCCAGCAATACAGAAATGTTAACCAACAAATGGAAAATCCAACTTTGTAGCTAAATAAGGCTGCTGTAATAGGAAAAGTATCTCCAGTAGGTCTGACCAGAATATAACAAATCAACTGCTGCAAACAAGCAGTGAACCATTTCCACAGGCAGGTAATTGATAAATCTCTGCAACCAGCAATTGCACAGCATGAAAAGTGATTTATTTTCATACCAATCCCAAGCACTCAGTCTTCTTTTCCCAAAGACGGCTAAGAAACCCAGATGTCCTCAGGATATGCACTGGGGAAGGTGAGGGCACCTGGTAACTGCATAGTTAGTGCCTGATTCTGCTCTTAGTCCCTCCTGTTAATACAGCTAAAAGTGATAGTATATTTTTTAATATTCCTTTTGAATTTAAGGAGTTGCTTCAGCCACTGCAAGTCTATCATGTGACCTCAGACATAGTACATGAAAGAAAATAACTGGTGATAGCTGTGAAACACTTAAAGTAGTCCCATTTTTGGAAAACGAAGAATTCTAATGTTCTTACAAGTAGGTAAAAATAGACGTTTAAGTAAACAGTGCCACTTGAGATTTAAAATATCATCTTATATTGTATGTCTCAGCACTGCCTAAGTATTTACATTACCAGTCATAACCCCCAGTATTCATAACCCTTACTCAAACTAGGTTCAAGTGAGAAGTATCATCAGTCTGGTTTACAGCTGAGAGTGCTGAGAATGACCCACAGGAAATCTCTAATCAAATGAAGTGCTAAACCTAGAATCCCTGACCTGTGGCTTAACCACAGTCCCATCCTCCTTTCTTAAACTCAACGCTGTCCCTTCACTCATGGTGAAGTGAAGAAACCACGGCTTCACCACTGGGAGACCTTTTCCTTCCTGCAGGGAGGCTCCCCCTGTGCCCTCATGCCCATTGTGTTGGAGGGAAGCAGCACTTACCTGGGCAGCCCTTACATTGTCTGATCTGTTTCCTCTGCATTGGAGAGAAGGTGAACCTGCATTTCCACTGTCTGCTTGTCGCATGCACTAATCTGTCTCTGCAGTCCCAGGACACACCTCGGAGCTGTTTAGCTCCCCTCTCAGAGCCTAACAGGTACACCAGATATCACACTGGCTGTTCCTCAGCATGTAAGATGTGCACACTAATGAAGTGTTGGTCCGGGGAGGAGTCACGAGTTTCCTATTCCTCCACAAATGCCCGAGTATTTTCTTTGGCTATAAGCCACCATAATAACTACATACCTAGAGTAATAGAGATAACTGATTAAAAAAAAAAAAAAAAGTGCCTCAGCTTCACAGTGGCTGGATTGATGACATAATGAATGCTTGTGTTTCTAATTAATTATGGCTTTTAAAGGCTTTCATGCAAAAATTACTAGGAAATTTTATTTTGCCACTGTCTCAAATATTTGTGGTGAAAGATGATTTTGACTAGCATTCATGTGCTCATTACATGATCATGCAGCTCTGAGCATGTTTTTCAAATGGCTGCACTCCTTCAGCAAACACACTTTACCACAACTCCTCCCAACAGAAAGTAGCAAAGTGAGAGTAGAGAATAAACAGTGAATGCAGATATTTCTTTCAGATTATCAACTGTTGTCTCAGCAGACTGATTAAGGACAATTAAATATATGCCAGACAACAGCCATTCTAAAGGTACTGCAGAGTAACAACAGGTCCTTATAGAAAAAAACAAAATAACCCTCTCCATCAAGATATAAAATATCTACCAAATAACAGGTTAAAAATACCTTACAATTTGCTATACTTAGTCCTTTTAACAAAGAGTTAAGAACTAACCCCAGAGAAAATTAGAGCCACAAATCAATCTTCTAATATGCCTTCTTATATTCTATTCTATTTCATGTATTAATTTCCAAATCATTTATAACAGGATGCTTGGTTATGTGCTACCCTCTAAATTGAACTCTGTTCTCCTCAGTTTATTCTACTCCTCATTAATATATATCAGCAGTTTCTTCTAAAAGGAATGTAATATTTTTTGTGATTATATTACTTCTGACACATATTCTTGCATGGGTAAATCCAATTCCAAAATATTGCTACTACACATTAGCTGGAATGTTTTGGATAACATCCTTTATTATGTCCTCACAGTTAATATCACCATGTACAGTAGATTAAGGCTGTCTACTTCTGTATCAGTATTATTCTAATACTCCTCCTCATACAAAGCCACCTATTTTATTTACTTTAAGATCAAGTCTAAAATAAGTACTGCCTGTATTCCTGCAAAACTGAAGAAAATCATAATGTTGATATCAGGAGGACTAGATATTTATCTGTCTCCCTAATATGGCATTGGCAACACTCCCCAGCACTGAGAGAAATAGATGGCACCATGATGAAGGTGTTAGATCAGGAGCTTGGAAACACTGGTTTTACAGGCTTCCCATAATACCTTTGCAAATCACTTCTCACTTGACTCTGCCAGATATGGCACAACACGCTCAGTTAACATTGCTCAGGCTTCTTAAATGAGCAATAGTTCTTACCATTTTCAAAACATCTCATTAAAACGATGAGGGGCTGAGCTCATTAAAAGGATCCCTAGAAAGAAGGAATGCGAGTGTAGAGAGTGATACTACATTGACGGTACAGGACTTAGTACTCTAGAAGGTTTCAGAAGGGAGTAAAACTTCTGTGCCAGGCTCACACTTGCTGAAAGAAGCAGGTATTTTATGTTGGGAAAGTACCCAAAGGCCCCAGCCTTTGAGATCAAAGCCCTACTGGATCTAGGCACTGTAAGAACATGAGACAATTCCTGCTTTGTTTATAAACAAACAAGCAGACACAAGAAAAGTAGCAGAAGGAATAGAAGAAGTATCTTGCCCGAAGCCAAACAGTAGATTCGAAGGTAGAGCTGGAAGCAGAATTGAGACTTTGCTGAAAGAACAAAGAGGCAAATATCTTTTGTGAATAGAAGGAAAAGATGCTGGTTCTTCATACTTGTACCTTGTGATTCTTGAAATACATCCTTCAAGAAGTATCAAAAAGGAACAAGAGAGCCTGGGTAGGGGAAGAGAAGCAGGCAAATACTGCAAACTTTTTGCTAGCTAATGTTCCTGGCAAGAAGTGGAGACTTCTAGAGTGCTGCTCTTTGAAGTTAACCCTTGCAAGCAAACCTGACTTGTAGCAAAGGGTTTCATGAACCTCCCTTTGAGCCCAGTAATGAAAAAGTATTTCATCTGCAGAGGGTCTGTTCAGCTCATCTGAAGAATTGTAACGCAGTAAAATGGTGGGCCAGGTCTAAGAGAGCTGCAACAAACCAGCAGAAATTCTCTTTGGAAAAAATCAGCCAGGGGTTGATACAGGGCTTTTTATTCTGTCTTCAGGTTCTCAACTTCTGGAACATATTGAAGATGCAAATAGTACAGGATTAGCTGAGCTCCCCTGGAAGTACTGGATGCTTCTTTTGAGGACATGTAAGTTTTCTTTTTGTCTCAGGAGCCTCAAGAACACTGTAAAAGTAGTTGCAAGTGTGGTAGAGCTCATCTTTGCATGCTGGCACCTTCCCTTCTAAAACCAATGTCTCTTGCTCACTGCCCACCACAGTCACAGCAAACCCTTTCTTCTGGTAACAAGCCACAAGAATCTGTTCCTTCCAGTGAACTCTTTTGCAAAGCCAGCAACGACAGAGCCCTGCAGTGTTGTGAAACTGCTAGCGTTAGACTGAATGAACACAAATCAAACCATTATCAGAAATAATGAGTGCAAATTAGCCAGACAATTAGCCACCACAGTAGCACAGACAGCTGGAGGGCTGGCACATTCCACAAGACAGAATAAATAAATAAGCAAATAACAAGACCATTCAATAGATTACAATCCCCTGCAAACCTAGCTGCTGCTTCGTGCTTGGAATAGCAGAGTTATTAATACAAAATTAACATCTAATAACAGATAACAAACTTCAAGTGCCTCTTAAGAAACACAAGGAGAAGCAATTTCATTAAGGCAACTGTCTTTATTAGGAAACAGATATAAATTTTCCTCTGGAATAAATCTATCAGAAATAAAAACAAATCTAAGAATTTCAGAAGCTGCTCATTAGGTTGTCAGCAGAGAAAGAAATTCTTAAAATTAAAAGAAAGAATGTATAATATATATTGTATAGAAATTGTATTATTTGCATCAATACTTTTCCTTTACACCCACCAGTGTGGTAAAAATCTGTATTCAGGTCCTGTGTAGGAATCCTTATAGAGCTTTCCTGATCTGTGATCCCTTTCCACAAAGGCAATTAGAGAATCCAAACCATAAATTCATTCTCCAGGGTAAAATAACTTCCACTGTACCACACTCAAAGAGATTCTAAGTGCAATAGAAGTGGACTGTAATGTTAGTCATGGCACATATAAAATCCTTAGGTTTGAAGTAAACTTGGTAGGACCTCTGTCCTGTCTGCCTGGCATAAGTGGCTGGTAGTGTTCTAAATTTGGGCAGAAGCTGCAGTGACATTAAGCAAAAGTAAATTAGGTTATTGAAATACTTTCACTTCCTAGTTCATCTGAAGCAGAACAATAATATGATGGTAGTGAAAGTAAACTGTCATAAGCCAGTTTAATCCTGAAATCAGTTTCTACAAACCTGCTCTGACAAATTCCTTTACCTTGACATACCCTTACTTACTTTCTTCTCCTTAGCTATGAATTAAGAAACATTTAAAATTATTCAGTAATACAATTTTATTCAGCTAGAAAGAAAATGTGTTTTAATTCACAGACAATGAATACACATTCTGTAAATCTAGAAAAATAGGTCTGGGTTATTGTTTGGCAATTAGAAAGCAACAGATGACAATGACAGTGTTCTCACTGAGTCTGAATAGGAGGTGAAATCCAGCCCTGTCTCATTGTGTGGTAGTGTAAAAGTCTTCAGATCTTCTTGTCACTTCTAGGAAACGTGTTCCAATACACCCAATGAATACTAGTTCCATGTCCTACCTTATTCCACAATGGTTAGGAAAACACACACACCTTCCAGCTGAGATCACATAAACCTTATTTAATTCTGCAGGTCTGTAATTCCTCAGAATTATTTTAATCTGCTACTTAAATTGAAATTATTTCTAGTTTCTAGAATCTGTTCAGATCAGAACTGATGTACTTTTATCTAATAACCCTGGAAATTGCTATAGCTATAGGAGATGCACAATCCCCAAGCAAATAAAAAAAAACCCAAATCAACATCCTAGGAGAGATTGTGGAGGGGAAGAGATATTTAAGTCAAGGTCACTTATTCTCTGACAGGATAAAACTCCTTGAAAGGTGTGTAAACATATTCAGAAGTCATTAAAAATTAAATTCACACATACTTTCATATATTTTCTTGCTGCTGGGGTGATTCAAAATAGTCTTTTGAATAAATATCACAGTCTTTCTTCCAAGAAACCCTTTTAGCCAGTACATACTACACCACCTTACAGCATTTGCCTGAAAGGCTTATTGTGTAGAGACACAAAATTTAGAAGGGAGGAAGAAAAATATTTTAAATATAAGAGAGATTGACCTACCTTGCTTAGTTCTTTGAAACAAAAGGCGCTGTAAATCAGGGATGTGAGCTCTGTAGCAGAAGGAAGAATGAAATGATCTGCAGAGTTCAGAGTGACTTCAGTGTGATTCCAGCTGCTTCACTTGGCTACTGCCTTCCTTCTAATAAAGCTGCAGAATGATATAACGCCGTGTTTGTTTTCAGCTGAGGAAGTTGTTTCCAACTTCCCTTGGTTTTCTAGACCCATTTTTGAAATATTGCCACTCTGTATAATCCCAGTATTTCACCAAAAATAAATGTTAGACATGTGAATGAATCATTTTGGTCAGTGTCCAAGCAAGCAACAGATGTGGTGGCTGATGAATGGAAAGAGACCTTACAGTTGTGGGCTGCTTTTTGTTATACAGAGAAGAAGTTGAACAGTATTTCTTTGTAAGCACTTTGGTTTATAGAAAATACTGTACAATGAGCTGAAAGATGCTTAAAAATTCACAGTGAAAGCATCATTTTGTAACTGTACAGCAGGATATATTAATTTATTTTTTTTTTTAGAATTAGTAGATTAATATCCTTCTGGGTATAAGAGAGAAGTGAGCTCCTAAAAACTCTAATTAGTGTCTCTTTGTCAGACAGTGTAACACTGGTCAGAAATCTGAACTGGATTTTAGGAGACTGGGCTTGATTCCCAGTGCTGCAAAGAGCCTGCTGAATTTTTGTGGCCAGGCCTCATGATCTCTGTGTCGTTCAGCTTATCAGACATTAAGATGGGAATATTATTCCACTAGTATTGACCTACTATAGCTTCCCCTGACCCTGGTGGTACTGCACTCATCATACCACTTTAAATCAGCTGAGCATCCAGCAGTCTACCCTTACCAAAAATCAACTCTTCTAGTGGGAGCAATAATCTAACAGTGGTACTCTCTATCACTAATGCAAAATGTGTAACATGTTCAACATTGATTTAATCTAGTCAATGCCAAATTTTCCAGATATCAGATCTGTTGATTCCAGTGAAAATTAGAAAGAAAAATACCCTACTAACCAACAAAAAAACAACAACAACAACAAAAATTACAGAAGAATGAATTGCTTAGTAGATCAGCTAAACTGGGATTTCAGCATCTCTTTAGCAAGGCTATCAATTTTTAAGCACCTCTCTTTTGGTTCACAAATCACAGATTCTCTTAACCCTAAACAAAAACTCCTTCTAGCAAAACTAACCTGCTTTGTTCTTCCTCCATGACAACTCTTCCTGTTCTGCCAATATAACTTTATACACTGATAGCTTGTACATGAGTGCGAAAATTTCCAGTTCTATGAAAGGAGAATGGAGATTATGTTATAGTGAGACCCAGAGCCCCTGGACTATGAGAAAAAGAGAGGGGGACATAAGTTCTGTGAATATATGACAGAGGAGATGCACAGAGAGGGCTGACTGAGGAAAGCGCATGGAAAAAGTCAAGGACCTCATTTGTTTATTTCCTGCATTTTAGAGATTTCCAGTTTTTTCTAGGTAACTGATGGGTTAACCTTCACTAACAAAAGCTCTTTTAGTAGTAGTTCTCTTCTTTTGTGAATGTTGGGGTAGGGTAAATATAGGCACCATCTAACAGCAGATCTGCCGAGGTTTTTTTGCTTGCAATGGCACGGGTGTGTGTGTCTCTAGGGATATTCCAAATCCAGTTATTGTAAGGCAGTTAATTCAAGGGTTTGCTCAGTGCTATTTCAGTAGGACAAAAGAGGAAATTACCGGGTAGACAACCCTCGTACAATACACAAGAAAAGTAAAGAAAACCCAGCAAGAAATGTAGAGTCACACATTTGCCAAATGCTCTTCATCTTCTCTGTGAAGGGAGCGTTCTGGAGAGTGCAATGGATTCCAACAGTTTGGGGTAGTGAGGAACCATCCTCAGGGAGCTGTTTGCCTCACCATAAACTAAAGCAGGTTTGTGACTACACTAACACATACTGGAGATGATAGCGCATCATTAGCAAGGATTAAACCTCACATGGCTATTTTCCTCCCCTTCTTTACCACTGTACCAAATATGAAATCACAAATGCTAGAGGCCCAGAAGACGTTTTGCAGAGGAAAGTTTTCATAGGAAATGAGATGTTTTTTTCAAGAATAGCAGATTACTGCATTTAAAATCTATCTGTCCTACCTACATTTGCTCCTTTTCTATTGAAAGGGGCTTTTGCCCTAATGAGCCATTACCCAATTTACACAGTAGAACCAGCAAATGTAACACACCTGGGAGAAAAAACAACAGAGTGGAGTTTTACAGAGAAAATTGTATTTAATCTGAAAGGATTTTGGTCTGCTTGTTTCCTGGTTAGAGCTAAAAAAACATTTTAGTCACCTACAGTTTTGAATAACCACAGTGGGAATCTTAAACCCCTGAGAAATGTAAGCTTAGGCCCTAACTCTTTCCTTGTTTTAGTTCCTTCTGTGCTCAGACACAGTGAAACTGGAATGGTGAGTCACAAATTACATGGATTTTTAACACAAACTTTCCTGCAACCCATTAACCATTGACATAATTTATTTTTCAGTGTGATCTTTTCAGATAATTTTGTGAAAGTTGGAAGAAAATAAGTGAAACAATTGTACCTTGTTTGCTTTCATGTATTCTCCTTTTTTTTATTTGGCATTTTCTTTTGCCGTGTCATTTGTGCTTTTTCAACAGGGTAAGATATCAAAGCCTTGGAATTTT
This sequence comes from Hafferia zeledoni, assembly GCA_035583235.1. NCBI lineage: Eukaryota > Metazoa > Chordata > Aves > Passeriformes > Thamnophilidae > Hafferia > Hafferia zeledoni. Next base: position 26,205,292 of record JAWWEV010000172.1, read on the forward strand.
GAGTCTGCATTAAGTATGGCAATATGCCAGAGCAGCACTGAAGGGGGATGCACATTCATGAACATGCAGTGCCCGTGGAACTTGCAAAGCACAGAAATACTGCTTTGTACCTGATGGAAAAAGAACAAAGGAGTGCATTTCCATATAGATAATGGATTTGGGTCTTCCAGCAGTGAATAAACAGTGTCTACTGAAAAGCAAGGTAGTTTTAAAAGCACTTCTGAGTCTTTGTGAGCTTTTTAACTCTATAAAACAAAACAAAGGCAGAGGATGTATGGAAAAAATATACAGGGGAAAAACCTTCAGATACTTTACCACTATTAATCAGAACACAAATTAAGAAGAAATTAAAAAAAACAAAAGTAACTTTAATTTACTTGGAGTGCCAACAATTGCCTGATAGTTCGGATAATTATTCCCCTTGCTGGGATAAGTGGATCTTATCAAGTTGGCCATTAGCACGTGCAGATAACCTCAGCACTAAGGAACACCCCAGACTAAATTCAATGTTCACTAATTCAATTACCAACCATGAAATTGCAAATTAGGTCAAACAAATTATATTTAGTTTTTCTCGGGGTTAATTTAAGCTGAACAACACAAGAAAGCAACTACTTACTGCTGTTTACAGTTCGATCCTTTTTTAGGAAACTAATTCTTCACTGTTCCTTTGTCCTCACTGTTTGAATACCTCATCGATTAAAATCCACTCTGGAGTTTAACTACCTGACAACCAGGAAAAGGGTCATTTCCTCCCTTCCTGTGAAACTAATGGCTATTCATGCCTATCCTTTCAGTAAAGCTGTAATGTTTACTTGTGGCTTATCTGCCCACCGTGTACCACAGTCAGCAACTATGACAAAATTCTCCAGCGACACATTTAAACAAACGCGATGAAGGGAGGTTTGGCTTATCCAGGCAAGTCCACATCCCCTTTCCATGATGATACTAGAGACCTGAAAGATTTTCACGTATGATGCTTTGAAGAAATTCAGCAATTCTGCAGAAGGCAAAATCCTTAATCTGATACTGTAGTCAGGTCATATGTATGTATAGACATACCAGTTCAAACAGCAGCACTTCATGTAACTCCTGCACAGTCAGCGGGGTGTTGCATTCTAAGAAATAATAAATATTAGAGAATAATTTAGTATATTATATATTTATTATATAATGTATTTTCTATTATAAAGAATAACACCTGAAAGAAATAGTATTAGAAATAGACTTTTCCCCCCATAGATTTTGCTTTTAAACTTGCACGTTTTCTCATTTTCTACTAATAAGTAGGAATGATTTTCTACCTCAATTTCAGACCACAGCTATTCAAATTCTATATTCATATGACAATAAAATAAGAGATTATACCTGCCACTCAGATAACACTTGAAATACATGTAATTTTCAGAGGATGTCTTGAAAATGAAACTTCTGATATGCCATTGAGTGCTAAAGATTATAGTCACTCAATAGCTAAACAGCCAAGTTGACAACAGTATTTTTCCATTTTAGTCAAAGTGCTGTCTCCTCCCATATGAAGGAATGTCAGTGTTTGGAAAAATAATTTCAGAGGTATTTACAGAGATTAGAAGAACAAAAATAAGGCTATGCAAACTGTAGCTGTTTCACTACGTATTTTAGAAATTAATTTTTTATATTTAATACTGATATAGGGATTAATCAGCTTGCACTTTCTCATCTCACAGAAATTACCAGGAACTACACAGTTACCTGGATAGGTCTGAGGAGAGAAGCCAGAATTTAATGTCATGCATCTTGCATTGAGCCAAGTGTCTCAAAATCTGCCCAAAGCCTAACCAGTCCAAAGACCCAAAGCACAGAGATGAACCTGAGCCACACCTCTGCAGGATTTTAGCTGCCTCCACCTCTGCAGGATTTTAGCTGCCTCCATCCTCTCAGGATGCAAGTCACCAGCAGAATTGCCTACGCCTATTCTTGCAAACAACAGAGATCTTATTTTCCATTTAAACTGTAAAGTCTGGAGATTCAGTTGTACATCTTATATGTAATAGGTGTTTGGATTAAAGCCCCAAATCCACAGTTCAAATAGGATTATATTATGGTAACATACAATGGACACAACTTGGTGACACAAGAGGTGTTTAAGTTTCTCGTTTTGCATTCATCTATTACCAATTCACAGCTAATTTGTTGAAGACTGTTATGATGAATAACAGTGCACAAAACAAGCAGATCTGCATGAAGGAGATAATCACAATTTCCAGTTCCTCACTATTCCGCAGCCAGACCATTGCTCTTGGCTACTGTGCTCACTGAGCTGGTCTGAAGCACCAACAAAATGCAAACCGGGAAACTGAAGAGGAGTTCTAATTCCCTGCAAAAAAACCACAGGGCAAAACTCAGGGTCAGTACAAAATTTGGGTCAGCTCGCTGAAAACATACGCTAATAGGTGGGGTGTCTGTACAGGACTCACATGTGATCAAGCAACGCTGTTGCTTTGCAACATTACTACTCAAAATGTTAACTAAGAGAAACACCTGTGCCTGTGTGGAATGGAGTCTGCTGTTACTCTCCCCCATACTGACCAGCCATTGACATTCCTTAGGATTTATGGACATGGAAACGGTTTAAATTGGACAGTAGCTCCTTGTGATTGAGAATGGTTCCTGAACACCAGTGCAAAGCTGGTGCAGATCAAATTTAAATCAAACTCAATCACCTATGGATGTTCTAAGCATGTTCTGGGATGTTCTGGGTTTGGTGGTTTCAGCATATATTCATTTGTATTTCTAAAGTGGCTTTTTTTAGTCAGCCACATTTGTCAGATTATTCTTCTACTTAGTGGATGTAAACACGTTTTGTGGAAGGTGCCAGGTGACCTTGACTCCTTGGCTATTTAAGTAATTTATCCATAGAAATGAATATGAGACAGGGAGAGCCAAGGCAAGTTTCTGCCTACTGCTCTGCATTTGCCCTCTCCTGTGATCACCCTCAGAGGAGAGAATCCAGTTTTGCTTCTAAACCCTACCCAGCCCTCAGCCTTTAATGAGATGGGAGCTGAGAAATCCCAATAAACCTGCTGCTTATGATAGAGGCAAAGCAAATTACCAGAAGCTCTCAAAAACACTTTGCTATGTAAGGGCTCAGTGCATAAGTCAACCCTAACTCTTTCATTGCCTTCAAAGAAAGCAATCCCAGCACCATCTCTAATAAATGGGTGGTGGGCTCAGAGGAGAAGCAGGGGAAATCAGTCTAAGCAGAGAAACAGCTACCACCACCAATATGTATTTGTCCATGCTGCTTCTAACACTTAACCCTATTAAGACACAAAAAGGTTAATTTAAAATCCTCCTTACTTTGCAATTTCTTTTTTTAAGAAGACTACATGACCCAAATTCAGAATTTAGCAGGAAGTTCAATGTGGATTTTACATGAATGTAGAGACTAGAAACTAGCACTTTATGTAATGGATATTTAAGAGTCCCTTCTTTCAAGAGAAGAGAGAGGACCTTGTGCAGAGGAGAACAGCTACTTCTCCATTTCAGGAGGAGAAAGTGGGCAAAGGGGAATTACGTGTATGTAGCTTGGGTGCAAACCAGAAACTGAACTTGGATTACTTCAGTATTAGGAACACAGACACTCTAACAACATAGAATGAACTGCTGGTTTACTGATAGGTCAGAAAAAGAGAGAGGCTAAACTCTTATCCAAATTAATAGTATGTAAAATGCTGAAGAAACACAAATCAAATGAAAGGCTTTTTGTTTAAAAGTTCTTTTGCTCTCTTTTCAAATTTTTGATGAAAAATTCTATCTTTTCAAACTATGAGAGAAAGAGGCTTCTTTCAAAGGCTGATGTTTTTACTTATCAGCATTCCTAGCCAAAAATTAAGTTTTGTCTTTGGGAAAAAAACCCCGCAGAACTACTCTTGTTTAACTTTCTGTTTTTTTCCTGAATAGGATAAAGCAATCTTTCTTTAAATTATTCCCAGAGTATAGCAAAGTAGAGAGTCTGCTTGCTCTCAGATGTAAGAAAATATCTTATGTGGTTTATTGTAGGAACATTAAAAAAAATTTAACATGATTTAGAACAGCCAGTGCAGAGGAAAATAACACTTACTTAAGTGTCTTGGGAATACATTATGACCCCACCTTAAATTGACTGCAGAACATGCAGTGACTCAACGTAATAGTATATGTATTTGCAACTCCCCAACTCCTATAAACTACACTACAGACAAGGAAGCTGCAGAAGTATTATTCGTTCAGGATCATCTTAAATTCACCTCCATCTATTTCAAATCAGGAAAGTTCCATTGAAATGGATGGATATAAAAATTTAATTCAGACTATTCTGAGAGGTCAAAGCAGGTTCACAACTTCTGGGAGCTTGAAAATTCTTGAAAAACAGAATTAATAACCCTCCAAGAAGCTTTGAGAAAATGATCTCTTTGTATCAGAAAGACATTATTCCTTGCTTTAGTAATAGAAATTAATATTTACTTATGCAAAAATGCCTTGGAGTTCCTACTATGAGAGAATGTGAGGTAGGCTGGAAGGGAGTATTAGTCACCTACTATACTTAAAATATTTCAAGACTCTCACATTAGCATCTGATTAAAAAATCCACATTCATTTTGTACTTTACTTATAATAATGGAAAGAAGGATGGTTTAAAACATGTTAATGAAAACATTGTGCCATGCAGATGTGACTAATTATGTTCTGATTATAAGTGTATTTCAGTCATGTTATCTTACTGTGGTTGATGCAAGAACCTCTTGGTCTTTCTGTTCTCTTCAAGTTGAAGGCTCTCAGGTTGCAGAGTTCCCTTCTGCATGGGAAAATGGAGGAATTTTACAACTTTCCGTTGTATCTTCCAGCATGAACATGTCAGAAATTATCTTATATTTCCAAGTAATTTGGTAATGAGCAATTCTACTTGAAAACTTTGCCATTCTCAAAGGCCAATTTGACTATATCCATCAGGCAATTTTAAAATCAGTGTTACTTTTGAAAATAAATATGAAACAATGGCAAAATAGAATATAGAAATTCTAAGAAACTGTTATTTTTGTAGCAATAAAAAACTCCATGCACAACATGGAGGTCAAAGAATATCCTGCAATTCATGAGTGGTCACCTACAGGCTGCCACAAACCTTCTTTCTGACCTTTCTTTTTGTCACTTTCCTAAAAAAACCCAGGCAGTTATTTCAGAGATGAACTGACTGAACAATCATTAGCTGAAAATAGAAATGATTGAATGCAACAGTAAACTATTCAGCATTTTATGATGAAAGATGTGTTCTTTCAGCATTCAAAGTTCTCAACCGCTGATTTAATTTCTTTGCATTTTCTCTTGGAACAGAAAGTCCTAAAACATGTTGATTTAAGCCAATGGAGAAATTCAAAACAATTGCAACAATGCTAGGGTATGAATTTTAAATATAATGTAGCATCAGTTGTAGCCCATAATGCAGAAACTTTCTGAAAAGACTGAATTTGGATACATTTTTTTAGCCATACCATATAAAGTGACACATTTAGAGTTGTCTCATCAGCTGTTCCTTCTGAATAACCTCCCAGCAAATGAGCACCACCAGCAGTTCTAACAGCAATTAATAAAACACTCTGAAAAATAAACCACTCTGAGATCAGTGTATCCCAGAATTTTGCTCAGCACTATTATAATAAAAATCTCTATATTCTCCAAAGTACATGTATACAGAAATTTAATATAGAGAGGAATTTATGGGTAGGGGGAAGGGGGAAGTATAAACCCTACAAACTCTTACAACATAAGCCTGTGAAAACAGCTGCATGGCCTCCAAAGAAGAGTGAAAAAATGGATTAGGAGAGGATTTGCTTCTAATAAGATATTGCAAAATGAGACAAACCGTGAAGGACTTCAAGTCACCTTCTAAAAATTTAAGACATGATTACAAGAAAGTAAAATAATATTCCTAAGAGAAAATTCTTGTTCCACGCATTTCAAAAGTTCTTTTTAAAATCCTCTCAGTTCTAAAAGATATTTGAAACTTGTTTCTGAGTTACTATCTAATCAAGTTTCAGTTATAACACAACTTTTTCATTTATTAAATGATAAAGCAATTAAAATGAAATTTAAGTTGCCAACTTTTAATCTTAAGAAGGTAGCTCTAGTAAGACAATGAAAGCCAGAAAGAGCAACTTTTAGAGTATCCTTTTATAGTGGTGTGATTCCTTGTTGTAGCCTCGTTATGCTGAAGGTAATCTGCAACGATATGGTGCTTCTCCTAGGCAGAGACTGTTAGTCCATT
>JAWWEV010000172.1:26211674-26239090 GCA_035583235.1 Hafferia zeledoni
TACATTGAATGGGAGGGGGTTACAGGAAATGAGAAGTCACTGTTCCTTCTCCCAGCCCCCTGACCTGGCAGGGGTTTTTGAGAAGAAGAAGGCAATGACAAAGCAGTTTTACCTTTAATACATTTAAACCACATTAAAAACTTCAGTGTTTAAAGCGTTCTCAGTGGCTGGTGTATTTTCTTAATCCATCCATTTCTGGCACGACTCTTTCCAAGCCATGTATTGAGAATGCACTGCTACATCCTTTAAGTTTGGAGGTTAAGCTAATATCCTGCATACTGAGGATGTTTTTATTATTATCTCAGGTAAAGTTCTTATTATAAAATTTAAACAACGTTGAGTACAAAATGAAAAAACAAAGTTCAGTTTTAAATAATGAGAATGTGGAGAGAATGCCTATAATAAGATTGCTTTCTTGTAAGATGAGACTCTCTTTAAAAAAAAAAAAAAAAAAGAATTTCAAGAATTGTTTTTCTTTTTCATTTGCATTTGATTCCAGTGCCACACCAAAGTAAATAAAAGGCCACTATCATTTTAAAAAAACATATGGTTTTCATTTAAAAATGAGAAAAATGCTTTTAATACAGAAAAGTCAATGCATAATAGCAATCTGTCAAACCCAGCAAACAGTTTGAGTAGAGCAGAGCAAAGAAAACAAGAAGCTGTTTTGAAAAGAGATTATCCTTGCCTTTTACACAGGCGAGGAATTATCTTCTTTTACTTTGAAAACCCTCATTAATTTATACTTAAGAAGAAAATTGAAGTACCACAGAGGATCAGATAATTGCTCCATTAGTCTGGTATCTGATACTGGGCAGTGCCCACCATCAAATTTTTCAGAGAAAGACAACAATTACTTCATAGTAATTAAAGGTTTTAATATAGTGCCAGGAATTATGGAACATCCATTCCACTATAAAGTTGAAAAGATCCTTCTTTCCCAAGGTTCCTCAGAATGTCAAGTTCTCTAAAACCTACACATGTGCTCAGACTGCCTTGAAAGCTGCAGTGCTTGTTGGAATCCAGGCTGGAACTGAACCCCATCTTTGAGAACATTTGGCAAAAGTGATCTCTGCATGGCTCAAACCCCAGACCTCAACTGCTGTCAATCAACACGTAGCTCAGATCCCCTGAAGAACTTTACCAAAACAAAAAATATGGATAAATTAGGCTTATAACATCAGAATGTAAAAAGTACATATGCATCAAACTAAAAATCCATCAAAGAGTTTCCTGCCAGCTAGTTTTACCACCCCTGGTTTTTTTCCATCACAATCTCCCTTTCCAATCTGAACCCAGCTGTCAGAAGAAATTTGAGACTCCTGAGGAAAATAGCTGTTGTCTGCATTTGGCAATTTACCTTCATGTTTTAATAGGTACAACTTCAACTTCTATTTGGCTAATGGAAGTGAAAAACATAATAAATCAATGTAAAAGTAGAAAGCAAAGCAGTGAAAGGTGTATGGGGCAGTTTATAGAAAGTGAATAGAGTGAATAAAGATACCAGCAAAGAGAGAAAAGTCTGAGGTTTAGACTAGGAGAGAGAGTAATTTTTAAAGGGGAAAGGAAGTTTGTCAGCACTACTCAGTGTTCATGCACCTATGTGAGTAGTTTCCCAGGGAGAAGAGAAGACTGAAGTAAAGGAGCATCTCTCCATACCTTACCTGAGTTTCCATCAAGGTGCAACTTCAAGTTCATAAATATAGAAAGAGCTGAAAGCCAAGAAATACGTGGCAACACAAGCCTGAGTTCTGCTATCTTTGATTGACAGTCCAAGAGATAGAATATGACATTTGATCCTTGCAAAAGTATTCAGGAACATTCTGAGGGGAAGTTATATGACATTATAAGACAGGCTGTATAGTGTTTTCACTTTGCTAAAAGGGACTTCTGTTTTACATGAGACATTCTGGAAAAGAAACGTCAGTGCCTCAGCTATGTAACCAAGCTTACTTTGTTTCAACAAGTTATGAAGGGTTAGCTCAGCCCCAGTAACTCACTAAGCCTATTGTAAACCACCATAAAACTATTTTAATCTAAGATAACATGCCTGTATGTGTGTTTGCCATGTGTTTAAACAATGCAGCTGTGCTGACATGCAATAATTTGGGCACGTGCCTGAGCCTCCATGCACGTAAATGTTCTCCACAGAAAGTTCCAGTTTTTCCAAGCTGAGTATTATAGTAGGCAACAAAATATCACCAGGCAACTTTAGTTTTATAAGTGTTTATTTTTCAGCCCTATAGTCATACCTCTGCACATACCAAAAGAATTCAATAGCAACTAAATTCAGCCCTCCTAAAGAGAAGATTTCTCCTGCTCTTCTGTCATTTGAGATTTGTGTTCAATTACTTTTCAAGTGTGGGTAGACATTTCTAAGCCGTGGTTTCATAATCACACAGCAGCCCCTTTAAATTTTTGATATTAAGGCACATTCAAGATTGTTTCCCACCCATTGCACAATCCCAGCCTGGATCTGCACCTGGCTTCACACATAAGGGTGTTGTGTTGACTTTGTGTCTGCCCAGATTGCTGCAAAAATCCTGCTGCTTCAGCAGAATGAAAGAAATATGCAATAGCAGGTTTCCTATGGGAGATTAGATAAACGTTAAAAAAACTGCAGCTGAAAATAAGAGAACCTGAGCTACGGTCACATTCTTTGGCCTACTTACAAGAAAAGCTGATCTAGCATTAACTCTGATAAAGTCAGACCGTAACTTGCTGATAAAACTTACAAAAAACCCCACACCATGAAAAACAAACTGCTTTTAATGGCTGAAAATAAATTTAAAAAAAAAGGTAAACCCTATAGCCTGCTCTCAAACCCAGGGAATAATATACTTTGAAGGAGAAAACAATTACTACAGTTGTGGAAACAAAATTTAGCCAGGAGGTTACTTCCCAACCAGAAACACGCCGGCTGGGACTGACAAAAACACGGCGCCCCGCAGTGTTCGAGAGCAGGTTTTCAGCTGGAGTGGAGGAGCGGAGGCTTTCTGGGCTCTGTGTGAGCTGTGCTGACAGATGGCATGGCCTGGATCGGCTCGGCTCGGCACGGCACGGCACGTCTCGGTTCGGTTCGGTTCGGCACGGCGGGCGGGGCGCCGAGGGAAAGGGGCGCGGGCCGTGGCGGGAGCGGCTGCGCGGGAAAACCGCAGCTCCCGCCATTCCTTTGGCGGGGCGCGGCCCGGCCCCGACCCGGAGCAGGAAGCAGAGGATGGCGGCCCTTGACCCCGGCGCGGCAGCGAGGAGCTGACGGGGGATGATGTAGGTGAGACGGCACCGGGGCGGGGGGCGCCGGCAGCGGCCGGGAGCGGGCGGGCTGCGGCCGCCCCGCTGTGCCCACAGCGCTCAGCGCCGGGTCTCGGCGGACGGAGCTGCCCAGACACGGCGCCGCTCCCTCAGCGCCGGCCGGCCCGAAGGGCTCTGCGGGCTCCCTATGGGCTCCCGGCGAGCTCACTGCCGGCTCCCGGCGGGGAGAGGCGGGAGCGGCGCCGGCCCCGAGCCCGTGTAGCCTGGCCGTGGGGCAGAGGCTGTTTCCGACATGAGTCGCCGCCTCCCTGTTCGCGGAGGGGCCGTAGGGGAGGCAAAGGCACTTCGCTCAGGGCAGGGTTCCCCCCCGGCTCTCCCTCTGCCTGCCCAGCGCAGTCGCTCTCAGGTGAAGGGACAGCAAAAGGTTTTCGTGAGGCGTTTTTCGAGGACAGTTTTGAATGGCTTTTTACCCCTTTTATTTCATCTGTTGCAGTGCAAGAGTGACACTATCAGGAGAGTTCACCTGATGACTTTGACATGCAAATACTGTCATAGCCCTTGGTTTTCCTTGTTGTTTTTTTTTGTTGTTGTTGTTTGTTTTTTTAATGTATACATTTCATGCCTTGTGGTTGCTTCTTTATGGATTTTTCTTGTTAGATAGTATTGTCTGAGGTTTTTGTTCTTTGGCTGCTGTATGCAGAGTAATTCAATAAAACCAGAATGGAGCACTGATGTGGGAGACAGCTGCTAAAGATACCTGGATACAAATTTACCACATCCAAGACTTCTGTATCTAGCCAGTTGTTTCTACAGTAGTTAAAACGTACAGGATTTTTCGGTGTTTAAGTGGTTAAGCTAAATCTAGGACAGATATAACTTACCTTTTAGTCTAACAGTTTATGATATCTATAGTAGAAAGTATATTAACTAATGTAGAATTTTCCAGTCTTTGTCTGGACATCTGAAAAATGCTTTGTGGATTTATAGCTGTAGTTTCTGTTTTGAAAATGTAAGGATTACAGTTATGCTCTCCAGATTCTGGCAAATTAAATAAGGCATCTACATAGCAGACTTAACATTACTATCTTGTGGTTTGAACTGACTTCAGATGGTAAGCAAGCTGTGTATAGTTTGAGTTCAGACTTATTTCTTCCTCCTGCACACTAGTGTTGTTATAAACTGATATAAAGAGAATAGATTTTCCTCTATTGGCAGCTTTGTACAAGAGAGGAATATCCCTGAAAGAGTTTTTCTGTTGGTTATTAACTGATGGCTGGGCGTTTACAATTTTTTCCTGACATAGCCCTCCTCCAGTGAGAAAATCTGGTCCATTCAATCTCCTTGAACTATAAAACGGTAACAGGAGATCCAGACTGGAATAATTCCATATGGTTATTTTCATAGTCCTGGCCTCTTGGAAGTTACTTTGCTCCTAACTCAGTTCAGCTGTGCATTGTACTTGCAGCAGAGCGAACTCTCTCTCAGGACACCACTATTGAAATTAGTGCTTGAAATAAGGAAGTAACAAACTCTTGGAGTTATCCTCCAACATATTGCAGTTCCCACTGTCTGATGTCTCTGAGATGAAACCAGACATTTGTCTCTCGAGGTGCATTAACCCCCTTTGGGGCAGTGGATGGTGAGGAATGGCTGAGGTGCCCCTGCCGTCTGTGGAACTGCTGTCCCACTGCCCTGTCTATGCCGTAGCCTCTGTGGCTGCTACACTCTTGCCACACTTTTATCTTTATCATAAGATTATATGTGTACAGTAAGAGTTAAAAAATCGGTAAGTCGACCTGAAGCACATAGAACAAGTTATTTTACATAAAGCATCATTTATGAGAGATAGTCTTTTATGTTTTTCCTTCACTTTCTTTTGGATCCTGGCTGTGTATAGGACACATAATAGGATGGCTGGTCTATCAAGAAAGCTTTTCTCAGTTGCCTGATGAGAAGGCTTATAAGAGCAGATGGAGTTTCTTGCTTATTTGTTTTTTTAATGTTATTGCATGAATTGATACACCATGGGGAGGAGAATGAATCTGGCATTTTGGCTGGTGGGTTGTTTTGTTGAGGTTTTGGCGGGGAGGGTGTTTAAAGTTGAGCTACTGTGATACTCCTTCTGACCAGAACTGCTGTAACAGCCCAGGTATTTTATAGTGAGCAGTGAATAGTCTGGAAAAGAACAAAACAAGTTTAAAAAAACCCAAGTAACAAACTGCATATCTGTCAAGCCTGATGGTATGTAGCCTCATATAGGAGCAACTTTTTTACATGTATGGGAACAAGAAATGAGAAGGGAAGGAATGATTCTTGTTAAAACAGATTATAAAAGATAAAAATTGAAAGTGGTTTACTTGAAACTTTGTTATCCCATAATTATACAAATGGCAAGTGAAGAATAGATTTGAGACTGCTAAGTCCTGAGTTTTGAAGTAGGATATGGTGATGCTGGTGACAGTGATGGTGCAAGTTATTGTAGTCTTCCATTTTCCTGTCTATAACGCTGATGATAATACTTCATTGCTTTGAACACCCATTTTACTATGATATTATGCACTGTCTGACTAGTTCACGTAACATAAGCAAAATAAGACATTGTTTTTCTGGGCAGGTTCAGAAATGATGTTCAAAATAGATTCGTTTCAGTTTGGTTAATACAGAGGAATTTGGTTTCTGTTATTGTAGCAGTATACTTTATTTTGTGAGTGCAAGCATCCAAAATAGCAATAATGTTTAATACATAGGGCCAATGAGGAAGAAAGTAGGAATAAAGTTATTCCAGAAGGAGCAGTTCATATTTATGTAGGAAGGACTGTCAAAATAACTTCAATATTAAAAAAGAAGGATGTACTGCAGACTTCAAAAAGATTTATCTGTTTTATCGACTGACATGTTTGCAAAGTGATACAGAAAAATTTACATGCCTTAGGGCATGGAAAACATGCATTATTAACTCTGTTTTAAAAGACTCTTTAAATTCCTTGTTGCCAGATGGGATGAAAAAAGGAAAGTGTCCTGCACTGCAAATGGCCTCCTGTTTGACATCTATTGTTTGCTAGTCTGGAGTCAGCTTTGGTGGATGAATAAGGCTGGAGAGTCTAAGGTATGTAGATTTTTTGCTTTCATTCTATAACATAAAAGAACTGTGTGACACTTGGAAGCCCTTTGGGGTTGGCCTCCCTAAAGCCTGTAACCGTGTGTTGCTGCAGTCACACTTCAATTAAAATTGTGAGATTTGAAGCTGATTTGTAGGTCTTTTGAGCAATAAGGGTTGCTTTTCCAGCCTGGATAATTATTTTGTGTGGTGTAGGTCTTTTATGCATTTTATTAGCAGATATGTCTTGTCTTAATTGTAAAGGCAATTTAGGAGATTAAGTAATCAAATGAATTTGACAAGGTTATTGCTTAATAATCTAGCAAAGTCTAGGCTGTGTTCATAAGTATAGATTTTGACTTCATTAATTAGAATCAGAAGTTAGCCCCTTTAGCAAAGCTAATGTGGTCTGCTAGATATAATATTAATTATTATTATTATAATTTAAAGGTTTTTTATTTTATGTTACAGATGTTTGAAAGAATCAAACGTTCTGATGAAGCTTCTGCTTCTTCAGCACAGGGTAAGAAGTTCCAAGTAGATTTTTTGTCACAGTTAATTTTTTGAAAAATGTAATAATTATCAGTAGAAGCATTTGTTCATCTTGTAGTTTCAGTTGTGTGATTTGATTTCCTAAATTCCATTACAGAACTTGGATGAAAGGAGTGATTTATGAATCATCTAAGGAGTTTCCATGTAGCTGTAATTGTCTTGTCCTGTTACAAGCTGTTAAGACATGTTATGTTTTATCTCAGCAATCACGGATGTAGCAATGTAAATGTATTCTGTAGTCTTGAACCCAGTCAAATCAGTAGGAAAATTCCCCACTCACCTCAACCATGAAAAAGTCAAGTTTATTTTATGAAGCTGTTGGGTGAACTTTGAGGACAGAAGGGTTCTTGAACTTACTAAACTTTTTATCTTCCTTTAAATTAGTAGTTTTGAGAAATGCAATGTAAGAGAAGTAACTAGTTGCACCTAAACTCTCTCCATATTTTGATATTCTGTTGCTTTTTGTGTCTTGTTTTGTGTGTGTGTGTTGATTTCTTTTTTGGTCATTGTGTTGTTTTTGTTTTTCCGTAGGAATCCAAAGACATGGTGTTGAAGGCTCTCTACAACAGGACAGCAGTAGCAGGTAAGTTAGGTAATGATTTAACGGGCATCTAGCTTACTGCTTACCAAGGTAAAATGGGAGGAACCTGCTCTTCAGCCTTGTCTGTCATCTTGTAGAATAGATGACAATGAGATATGGATTAAGTGTGTGATGGAGATCCTCTGTATCTTATACCAACCACTATTAAAAATTGTGGGGAAGGCACATTGTAGTGCCCAAAACTAGTACGTGTGTGTCAGGTGCCTGCAGTCTTTTTTTTTTTCTTCCCTCAAAAATAATAAAAAATAGAAAAATGAGATGACTGCCTTTTCCTCTAGACTCAGTTCTTTTCAGATTTCAGCCAACTGTGCCTTTAAGCTATTATCCTTTGTTCTGCATTTAAGAAAAAATTGCTTGGGAACACCTTAAAATACATAGTCCTATGTGTCATTACAGTTCTGAAACAGAAACATTTATCTTGCAAGTTTGTTCCATCTTTATAGTAAGATAGATATTTGGAATTTCCATGTTAAGGACATACATTAAATAACCCAACATGTCTTGGTAATATTACCTGCTTCTTTCAGTTCACACACAAGAGGACGAGAACATGCTTGGCCTGGAGTATCCACAGTGCAAAACAGACAAGGATATTGCAATTGTTGCCACGTACACTACAGTAATCTGGAACAGGTGAGATGGTCTCTGCACAATTCAGCACCAGATAGCAAGGAGTACCAAAAGGATTTATCAACTTATAAAATATCAGTCCATACACTGAACAACCAACACTGAGAGAAAAATAAGCAGTTTGAATTGCAAAATGTATACACTGAGAAAAAGATACCCTTCTTATCTGTTACCTGTTAAAAAGCTGCTGGTGGAGTGGCTGCTGCAGTCTTCTTATCTGAAGCATCACACTGCTGTGCCTTGCATCCATTGCATTTGTTTCTGTGTCTTTAATATTAAGATCTGTATAGTGTAAATTTTTAGGGTTATAGTAATATGTTAGATATCAAGGCTGAAGACATTTGATCAACTGTTTTCTGTTCTTCAGCTCTGTCAGTCTACTGTCTTTCAGACTTTTTAAATTAGAAAGTAGAAGCTTATTTAATCTTCTACACTTACGAATATTCTCACTAATTAGAATGAATTATAGGATGTTTACTCATATGAAGTTCAAGAATATTTTAGCAGTCATTTACAGATACATTTCATGTATTTGTTGTAGTTAAGAGACCTGTAAGCAGCTATGAGATTGGTGAGACCATTTGTACTAGTTACAAGAGATTTGTTGACGCCTGTCAGAACTGCTAATTTAGGTTCTGGCACAGAAAGATGTTTCAATACATTGTAGTATTATTTGAGATTCCATGAGAATGCTTAGAAATCTCAATTACTCAAGGATTTAAATGAGAAAAGGCTGAAGACTTTTCTTTTTATTTAAATAGTGTCATAGCAATGGGGCAGTGTTTAACCTAGGAAATGATGTTTAGGAATAGGTCAGTGTGTTTACAGTAGTATCAGACTAATCATCTGTTTTATCTTTCACCAGCATGTTTTCAGCTCCCAGCACAGACACTTTACCACATACTGTAGGAATCGTATGGGTACCAGTAGTTTGATGGAGCGTTTCCTGCAAGATGTTTTACAGCATCATCCCCACAGATACCATGACAACAGGTATAATACAGATGGCTTTTTTTTTTTTCAAGTATGTGTTGTTAAAATGCGTGTATTACAAATTCCTGTTTCTGTTATGCTGCTGAGCAGTAAATTTTGCCCATTTGAGGTGAAACTTTCAATTAAGACAATTTAGGAAGAAGTGTATTTATATGAACATCATGCAAGTATATTGCTTTTATGTTGTCTCTGCTCTTTTAAACTTTTTCACTACTTAAGGGTTTGAGACAGCACCACTGCTGGCATTTAAATGTGAAGAGCTGGAGAAAAGACTGAATATGTGGATCAGCAGGTATAATGGCAGACTGTGCAGTGTCACCTGCATTTACAAATGCTTATAATTTGAGCTTTATATGTTTTATTATAAATATTATAGTTCTGGGCTTTATATATGTATTTAGCAGTATATTTTATGGTATGTTTTGAAAGAGTTAATAATTTTTTGTTGTTTGTGGATAATTTGAGGTAAATATTTACATTACTATTTTTAGTCATTATCCTTGCAGTTCATGTTCAGTTAATACTGGAATTACGTTATTGGGCCAAATAATGCTCAGATTTTTAAAAGTGTTCTCTTTATTTGTCATGTGCCTGTTTTAAGAGTGATAAGAGGGTCAGTGTGGTAAGTTTTATTCTGTATATGAAGGAAAATCAATTAAATCTTCTTCATTTGCTACGTTTTACAAGGCAGACAAAAATCTCAATTTGATCCCAATACAGTGTATCTTAATGTACAACTCTGACAAACAAGTACAAGGGTATTTTGTCTGAAAGCAGTCATTGATATTTTCAGGGGGGTGACAGAATAAACTAATATGCATGTCTATGCCAAATTAGCCCAGGGCATATACACATCACTGCAAATAAATCAATTAACCCTTCAATCTTCAATAAACAATTCCACTCTCTCAAGAACAATTTTTTGCCTTGGAGAAAGTATAAGGTTCACTTTAAGGCAACATCCAAATGAAAAAAGCCCTCTCTTGAGGTATCACTAATACCAGGTTATTCCTTTGGTGAATGAACCTACTAACTAGGAAAAACAAGCTACCCATGTTCCTCTAAGTTGTTGGAAGAAGGAATGGCATGAGAAAAATAATGTACAAAATCTAGATGAAGTTGGAGGAAGAAGAGGGAAGAGTAATCCAAATCTAGACAGAGTTTGGAGGAAGAAAAGCAAAGATGAAAAAGAAAGCATGAATAGATTTATGTTGTGATCCCGCTCTGAAAAAAAGTCATGGTCTTAACTGACATCTGAGGTAAGAATTGGATTCTCTTCTTTCTCACATTATAACACTTGAATTGACACACAGTTTCCACTCTGTTCTTTAAATACCTGGTTTTACTGTTTAGCTGAATTCATACAAGGGATCTTTCAAATGTCGTTTCAAAAGATTATGGAAATGTTTGTAAGACATGATTTGCTTTACAGAACCAGTATACTTAGCAGTTATGTGGAAAAAGGGAAAACTCATCAGAACTTTGCCTTATACTGAATTTCAAAGGATATTGTTGTTCTGCCCCTCCCCAGTAAAAAAACCAAACCAAACCACTAAATCATTCCTTCCTCCAAACTCTTGGTGTATAAGTTTTTTACATAAAGAAATAATACTAAGCATTTAAGAGAGTAAATCTTCACTTTGCTTTTGGGGGTAATTTGTAGCAAAACTGTCAGAAGTTCCTAGCTATATAAAACTAGTACTGTTTCCTCCATCTCAGAGGCATTTGCTTGTAAGTCATTTTTGAAAGGTGGATGTAGGCAGTTAACTGAGTTAGAAGCCTAGGAATTTGCTATAGTTTATCCATATCAAAATCCATTCAGTCCTGTATTGGGTCAGTGATGTCCAGATGCCAGGTGTTTCACAGGAAGACGCAAGAACTCTAAAGTGAGAAAGTTAAAGGATTATTTCTACTGCGTTTGGCCTTCCCCTTAGGTCCTGTGTCAGAGCTTAGGCGGCAGGAATTCATGCAGCAGTAGGGCACGGCAGTGCAGCTGACAGGCTTTGTTTGAGCGTCTGAGGTACTTGATTACTTTGCGTACATACAGCAATAGAAATAATCCTCTCTTTTAATGTTTCATCATACAAAGTTTCTTGTGCTTAATCAGTCATCTAACCCGTAGCTGTATGTGCTCTGAGTTATATAACTAAGGAAATTACTGTTCAATGAGATGTATCCATGATACTTCTGTTGCTGATGTCTGCCGTGGATTAAAGTCAGCATGCATTTTGGTCTCACAAGGTCTAGTTATAACTTTCAAATGAAACATAATATTCTCCTCTTCAGTTATATTAACTTACTTTTTAAATTATTTTCTTTGGGTTTGCCCAGTTGCTCCACATTGAGGCTTTGTGAGTTCCTTTATTGCATAATAGAAATAGTTCTAATCTCTCAGTTGTGTTAATTCTGCAAGACACAAACCCTTGTATTTGAGGCAATCCTAAAGACAGAATATATAAAAATCTGTTTTCACAATGAGGCTGAACAATCCTAACTTGGCTTCTTATAGAAGTGAGTCAGAAGCTGTGGTGTGTCTGTGAGAAACAGTAATCATGGAATTCCTTGGCAGGGTTCCTGTCAGGCAGCCACGTTTTGTAGGGGAAAGGGCATTTATACTCAGTGGAGGTTTTATACCGTGTCATATTATGTTCCATTTTGCTACAAAAGAATTTTTTCAGTTTCTCGATTTTAATCAATGGTAGTATGGGCAGTGAAATAAACTTTTTATAAGCTACAACTTCAAACAAAGGAAATATCTTTACATTTTCTTCTTTTGCTGTATTTATGAAATTATTGTAATCTGTGTTTGGCCATTCTTAAATGATGGTTGCATGAAGAGGGTAACAGACTAATGCCCAAATTAGTTTTATGGAACATTCCCCTTTCCCTCTCTGTAATTTGAAAAAATTCAGTATCTCTGCTAACATAGCGGAGTTGGTAATTTGAATTTGTTCATTAGAAGTGATGCGCTCTGGGTCATTACTCTTGAACAGCCCATACACTGCTATTGTTTGAAAAATCTTAAGTGTATTTACAGTATTTATATAGGTTGGGTTTTTTCCCTCTCCTTTAGACCAACATACGATGACATGCCACTCCTCAGCACTCTGGAGGCTCCCAGGATTTCTTGCCTGTCCCCAGAAGAGATGCCGAAAAAGAGGAACAGTGACAAACAGGATATTTCCAGCAAGGACCCGGAGTCCATTGGTAAAATACACTCTTCTGCTCCATGCCTGTCTCGTGAGGGCATAAAGAAAACTTTTGTAACACAAGCAGTTTTTCAAAAGCTAGAAAGAGGTCAGGAACGTGTTCCAGGAATATCCCAGCAGTCTATTGGCATTTGTAGGGATAAGAAATGGGCTACTCCGAAAAATGCTCAAATTGCAAATCATAGCCATGAAGATCAGTTTACAGCTGCAAGCCCTGTACCTCAGCAATTTTCCATCAGTCCTATAATCCACAGTTCTTCTGTTAATCCTAAAACAGGAAAAAATGTTAGGGATTTGACAGCATCAAATCTGTCTCCACGTAGTGAATGTGATGAAAGAGCAATGAAGGTCTGCAAGAGTGATATGTTACTGGGCCCATGCTTGAGTCTTGCTCCAGCACTAGTTCATCCAAAATGCCCTTCAGTTTCTCATCAGAATCATACATGCAGCCCCAGCAATTCTTTATTTATTACCTCAGGTCAATCTCTCTCAAAGCGAGATAGTTTACGAACTCAGGATGCAAATTTGGTGTCTGATCTCCATCTCAGGGATACTGTGGGTGTCAGCAGCTCCCTAGAGCTTGGGACATCCCCACAGTTAGCAAGATGCAAAAACATGAAGACAAACAGAGGTGATGAAAGTTCAGTGGATGAAACTATTGAAGATGTAATTTTGAAATACTGCCATGAAACTACATCTGAAGAAATTTTTTTCAAAAAAGAGAATAATCCCTGTTTAACTTTTTCATCGCTTCTGGACCATACTAATTTAGAGGGCTCTGAAATGAGTTTTGACTGTGATGCACCAATACAGTCAGGAACAGACTTACCCAAGGCAGCTATAAAAGATATAGAATTCCTGAAAGAGGTCCAAGTAAGTTTGCACAATAAAGACTATGGAACACAGCTCTCTTCTGTTTTAAAAACTGAGTCAGTAGAGAAAACAGAAGCAGGGAAACAGGATGTTGTAGTTCATACTGAAGAACCAGTTCTTCCAGCTCTGCCTCATGTGCCTCCTTCTTTTGTGGGAAAGACTTGGTCTCAAATAATGCATGAAGATGATATAAAGATTGAAGAACTTGTGCGTGATTTCAGGGAGGGTCGTTTTCGCTGCTACTTTGACAGTGAATCGTCAGCCAACTGTGCAGGCAAGAGAATAAAGAAAAAGAAGCAGAAGGATGAAAAAAGGATCAATATTATTGAGGGTAATAGAACAGAAAGTGCAGCAGTTAAAGCATTGCCAGAATTTAATGATGCTTTAAGTGGTGGCTCTGATTTTGATAACCCATCTTTAGCCTCAGATACGCTATGCAACCCACAAATTCCTAAACTGCCTAGGAAAAGGACGTGGCGCCTGGCTTCAAGATGCCAGGTGGTTAAAGTCAGCCATGGCACCCAAACAAGTCTATTGAACTACCCTGTAGCAAAAAGGAAAATGTCTAGAAGAGAATCTGATCCAGCTGATCAGAAAGCAAGCATTGCTTGGTTGGAGAATGAAAAAACTCCAAACGTGAAAACTCGACTATGTGCCCTTAAACTTCCAGAGTCCTATAGCAAGATTATGAGTCCTGTACAGCCCAAGACTGTGGTGTATGTACTCTCCTGCCCAGAGGTAAAACAGTGTAAAGGTAAACCTACAGATACTTCTAAAGTGAGGAAAAATAGTAACTCCACAGGTAGGAAGGACTCTGTAAGGTATAAATACAAACAGTGTTCTTTCAAGTATTATGACCCACTGACAAATCGAATTCTGAAAACGCCTCCAAAGAGTACAGTTGGAGAAAAGGCCAAAAAGCCCTCCCACATTCGACAGCTTTTCAGAAGTCTCAGTGTTGATGCAAACAGGAGGAAACTAGCTGATGCACAGAGAGAAAGCACACCATCAAAGTCACTCAATTGGTCAGACTTCTATAGTTCATCTTCAGCGTCTTTCCTGACAGATCCAGATAAGAGGAATGATGCAGCCTCAAGTCAAAAGGCAGATGGATCTTCTGTTTCCACAGAAAGAACAGATTGTCTTGGATCTAGTCACTCTGAGAACTCTTTTAAACACCTGATTATTTCACCTTTGAACTCTGTGGTAGAAGGAGATTGTAGATTAATTCCATTTAACAGAGTTACCAAAACTCCTCTGACCTCCATCAGGAGGGACTGGTTAGAGAGGGAGAATCCAAAGGCAATATGGAAGAGAAAAGAAGGCACTAATAAAGAACCAGGTTTTTCCAGAAAGGCTGCAGGATCTAAATCTCTCACATATACTGTTGAGAGGAGAGGAAGCAGAATAACTACAGGCAAACAAAGTTCCAGAACTAAAAAACAGCAAAAAGAGGGGATGAGAAGACAACTTCATCCTCATGCCCAGAAATCTGCTTTCTCCATCCATAGGTGCCAGACAAGGAAAACTACGGCAGGAAAGCACCCTAAGAAAGAAAAGCCTGATGCTAAAAAATTAAAGGTGAGGAGAAAACCAAAAAGGGCCTTTTTGAACTCAACAGTTGTAACAGGAATTCCTGAAAAGAGGCAGAAAGTCACATCAGAATCTTTTCCCAAGAAACCAGAGCAAGCTTCCTCCAAAGTCAGGAACTGGGAAGTTAAGTGGAGATCAGGGTCGTCCTAGCACTGTGAACTGACCCTCTCGAAGAAAAACTGCTGTACCATTACTTTGAAACTGTCTTGTTCTACCAGGTGAGAGCTAGCTACCAAAAGAACTTTTTCCAGCACCTGGAAAAAGGGAGGGGAAAAGAAGGAGATCATAGACAACGCAGTTGAAGTGCTAGAGCTTCAGAAAGGGCAAAGCCAGTCTAATGTGAAACACATACAACTGTAAACTCAGCTCTTGTTCCTGGAATATGGGAACATAATGTGTTGCACTGTTCTGCTGTGTAAAGCTGCAGGAGTTGTAGATTTGAGTTAAAAGCACTTAGA
This sequence comes from Hafferia zeledoni, assembly GCA_035583235.1. Taxonomy (NCBI): domain Eukaryota; kingdom Metazoa; phylum Chordata; class Aves; order Passeriformes; family Thamnophilidae; genus Hafferia; species Hafferia zeledoni. The sequence goes on from JAWWEV010000172.1 coordinate 26,226,933, forward strand.
ATCCTATTTGCTAGGCTTCACCATACATCAGCAAAATGACCTTGAATAGTATCATATTGGTTTTATGGTATTACCAGTGCGTAACAGTGCACTATAATAAGGTAATTTAAAAGCTGTGTTAATTAATTGTGCCTATTTTAATTTTTTCACGTAATTCTAAAGTGCAAAAAATTACTTCCGTTGTTATGCTAGAAATTAAATGAAGATACATCAGTTTGGGCTGAATTCTGTGTATGTATTTTGTGTTTGTGTATATGCGCACCTTCTTCAACACATAATATATTCTTGCCCGTGGAATGGCATTAAAATGAATATAGTATGATACAATTCAGATCAATACAGTGCTTTCTTGAAATGAAATATATTTTTACACATTTTTGTATTGACTGTTTTTCTGAAACCATGTCCAAAGCAGTTTTTTTGGACGAAAAGTCACTGTGGGCTCTCCTCAAGCAATAATGGACCATGCTGGTAAGGAAATATGTCTTTTTGGGGGACTGTTCAAATGGTGGTGGCGAAAGTGAAATCTCAAATTCCAAAAGAAATATAGGCTTAAGTTTGGGGGGTTTTTGGTTGTTTTTAATAGCTTATTGACTAAGCTTATAGGTGAATTTCACATTCCTTAGTGAGGGGGATGGAAATGTAATAATGCAAACAAATAGCAGTGGGTTGTTCTAGAATGTCAACCTCTGCTTTTTTGACTTTAATTGGGTGTATTATTGGTTAATTTTTTATGGACTAGAGTTGAAACTAACTTTCTAAACTATTACTAAAATATTTAAATAAATCTAAAGCAGCATCCATATAAATGTATTAAGGTTCAAATATTTGTTTAAAAAAGTTGAATTAAAATTATATTCCATAGAGTTTCATGCTTGGCCACTGATGCTCCAACTACTGTTGTTTTATGGCAAAAAAAAATCCCCATGGTATTTTGGTTTAGTTTTTTTCTTTTTTTTGATAGTTGTTATGATGACAGCTTATTTTATGTCTTACAGATGTCTCTGTGCTTTAAAACCCAAGATTAATTGTTCACTTGTAGTAAGTTAAGCAAGTAGTTAAACATCATCACAATCAGGATTTTGGTTTTTAAGTCTTCAGTTTGGAGGTCTTTGGAAATTCTGTAGTGGTACAATATGTTTCATGTGCCCCTCAGAAAACAAAGCCATTCTTGATCCATTTTCTAAAGTGTCAAGGGTCACTGATTTGGACTGAGGTAAAGATGGATTTGGAAATGATTTATTTTAATATACAGTATCTGAAGGAAATGGAAAAGCTGTCATCATAAACCACCTGTTCAAGGAATATTTTGGGGATCTTTTTAATGTGTATGCATATTTCCCAAAATAAATAAAAGATGTGCTTGTGTCAGCTGGAAAGTAAGTTCCTTTGCAAGTCAAATATGGTTTGACAGATTTTTTATTTGTTCTGTTCTAATTTATTTTAGTTTTTAAATAAAAGTTGATTTCTCTGGATGAATTTTCCTATGGTTGTCAATAGACACAGAATCTTATGACTGTATTGCAAATCACTGGAAAAGGAAGGGTGATAATCTAAGTTCTTATAGCCCTCAACTAATTGTGCCTGTATAATTTACTATTTTGTCTAATATAAAACTGATGTTTTTAAAGCAAAGTTTTAAAGGAATGGTTTTTATAGAAAGGCTAATTTTTGGATAAAGCAAAAGATGATTTTTAAATAAAGTTTGTTTTAAAGCAAAGCTTTATAGATAAGTCCCATTCTAACATATTTTTATGATACATGAATGTTTTCCTGTCTAATTTCTTCCATCTTATTTTTCACGATATTTTAGATGTGAAGAGCATGAATTGTTTTGTGTGTAAATAAGTTTTAATGCACATTGTACTTTAAGATCACTAATATGTATTTATTTAGAGTCAAAATACTGTTGTCCATACTCCTTCATTGTAAGCTTGTCTTACTCCAGTACACTTTTCCTCGAAATCTTGAGTAATAAAAGTACTTTGAGGACTATAGAATGATTAATATTTTTAGACTGTATTGTCTTTTTTTCTTTTGTTTATTAATAATAGACTCCCTTGTCAGGGTGGGTTTTTTAGAATAAAACTGTATTGTATTTAAATAAAACCATACGTAGCTATATATTTTCCTTAATAAAAAAAGAAAAATTTTAAAAAGTATGAAATGTAACAATTTATTAGAACAAGATTTGGGGTGCAAGTCTGGAAACACTTCTGTGGTTGACAATGTCGAAAGGTTTACTGTGGGTTTGGATGTTGTTCTGTGCCTCACCCCTGAGAGTTCAGAAACCTCTTCTGTGCATGCTCAGTGACTAATGGGAAAAAGGAGAGATGGTGAAAGGGCAAGTAAATACAGAAAGTGCTGTGAGAGAACTGGTGAAGATAGACACCAAACATAAAATGTTGCAGGGACACTCAATATCATGTGCAAGAAGGAGAAAAGGGAAGTTTTCTGGGGTCTTGAGGAATAGACAAGCACTTTCCTACTAGATAAATAATACAGATTCTGCTGCCCTTATTGAATAGCACATTGTTTCATTAGCAGTGTGGCTGGAACTTCAAAACATGATTGGGAAGTCTACACAAATGGCAAACTTGGGAGCTGAAACACTTTCTGTCTGAAATTCATTGGAGGGTGGGTTGGTTTGGGGCGAGATTTTTTTGTTTTGATTTTTGTTTGGTTAGTTTTTTTGTGTGGGTTTTTTGTGTTTTTTTTTTAATATTTTTTTAATGTTAGTGGACAAAGATGTTTTGTCAGTATGTTTGCATGTCTTGATATAGAGAAGCAAGAAAACGATAACTGCATTAAGGAGGCATAAACTCATGCTTTTTGAATCTAATTGGCAGCAGTTAGAACCAAGATACTTTATAATAGCTGAGAAAAAAATTATCATTTCTCCTTCAATTTATATGCAATGTTGGACCTTCTGCGAGTTCATTTTTTTTATACATTTCATAGTTTTAAAGAGTCTCTTGCCACAAAAAGTACTCATTCAACCTTTTAAAACAATCTTATTCTAAGCTGATAGATTTTTATTATTCACTGGTATTGTGAACCATGAGTGTGATCCAGTCATACTGTGCCAGGTGCTAGCCAAATACAGAATAGCAAGCCCCCCAAAATGTCTGACACCTGCACATAGCAGTTCTTCAGTTAATTTTCTGATAGGACTTTTCGTTTGCTTTTTGTTTCTGACAGGTTTGTGTCCTATGTTCTTGTAATTGTGCTATGAAAGTACTCCTATCTGGGACTCAGATAAAATGAGGCATTTCTGTTTATAATTAGACTATAACTTAATTTGAAGTTGTGTTTAAGTGTCATGCAAAATTTGTGCCTGAGAATGTGTTTTTGTGGTTTTCATGTTCTTGTAGTTGGTAATGTATTTAGCAATACTTTTGCTTGATGCTGTAATTTTATATCTGCTTCTCTATCTCTACTGTCTGTGGTCATCTGACACAATGTGAGTTTGTAAGGATACAGTGATATTGTAAACTTGTCCAGAGTTGTTGCTGGATGCTGTTTCTTTGTATCTACTGCTCATTTAATTTCAGACTTACTGTTTCAATTTTTTTTTTCTCAGTCATTTATTTGTTTTTTTTTTTTTTTTTATATTGTAAAAGCTGAATTACAGGTCAGTATATTCTGTTGGGAAGTAAATCAGTGACAGGTGAGAGAAGAGGATGTTGTCCTGACCTGAAGTGTAGAGGGCAGGCTGGGACCTGTGCTCCTGTGCTTGGCATCTGCTTTACTTCACTGAGTTGTGGGAGGAGTGGGATGATGATTCTTGATGTCTTTTGTGGTCTTCCTTTCTTTGTCTGTTAGGGTCACTCTGCCTGAGAGCAGAGTAATCTGAACTCATACTGGAAATAGAAGTGTTTCAACTGTTGGTGTTTTGGTGACAGGAAAAGTAAACTGTGTCTCACTAATGTAACTAAAATCCCAGAATTTTTACCTTTAATGATTTATCTGCTATGAATTACAGCACTCCTGATGTTTTTCAGAAAAATTTGTAATAGCATAGTTCTGAGCATGCCCAGAAACAAAGGTTTAGTTCCTTGTTTGTTTGCAATCTTGTTTTAATAAAATAAACACTGAATATACATTTTTGTAGTTTCTTTATTCCTAAAATGGAATTTAACTTGAAGCTACCTGCTATAATTTGTTGTGGAAAGAACACCACAGAATGAGGAATAAGCTTCTACTATGAAGGCAGACTGTTCTCATTTAAACAGCTGTTCACAACTGGCTATCTTGACTCAGTGAAGTCTTCTTGTTGAGTTCAGTGAAGCCAAGATTCATCCTCTTCTGTGCCAATTGAAGCAATGACACCCTAGGATGGCATTGAAAAAGCACCGGATGCATTTGAAATAACTTCATTTTGGCAGCATGAAACTAAGAAGCCCCAACCACATGGCAAGCCACATCCTCGCAGAGCTTACTCAGGGCTTTTTTCAGCATGTGCACTTATTAAATGAGGGCAGTGGCTGAAAGTATCATAAGGTTAAGCAGCTTTCTACTTTATGCGAAGTGGTTTGGCTTCTCTGTAATCATAGACCAAATTAGTGCATGCAGAACTGTCTTCAAAGCCACGTGGAACAATACTTTTAAGAATATCAGAGACAGAATAGTAGAGTACCTTGAACAGATGAATACCTTGTTCTTTAAATTTAGTAGTAATTTGCTGTTTGTAACAGTGCCTGTTTAAACCAGTGTGATCTTTTGCAGGAGTGATGCACCCAGGTGTGTCAGTCTGGATCAATAAATGGCTGAAGGGCATAAGCCACATGGTTGCCTGGGGGTTTAATAAGGCATAAAATTTCAGGACATGCTTTGCAGTTTTCAATCCATACTTGAAGATAGGTATGTATTATGTAGTTGGCTGAATGAAGTTATTACTGTGCTATCAAATAATGATTAATTAAAGACATAATTGTTCAGCCAGCTAAACCCGGGAGTTTCAAATATGGTAATGTTGCCAAATTTAAAGTCAGGGCATTGGATCTTTCATGGGAAATATAATCAATTAACAATATGCTTATAGAGTGTACAATGGAGATCCAGTCCAAATTGGCATATTTGAGAGTTATGATGAAATTAGTAGCATAGGTATAGTTGGTTTTTGGATTCATTGGAGTAATTAGTGTTATTATTGTGTTTCTGTGGTTCTGGAAGTCATAATTATTCCCTAGGAGTGTAGGAGCATGAAACATGAACACATTATTGCATTTTGTGTCAGCAATTCTAAACCTAACCTCTTTCTTTGTCAGAGTTCCACCCTTAAGGAAAACTGAAAAACAGTTCTTCACAAATATTAGCACTCATAAAAAGGTTTTTAAGTATCACACATCCTCAAATATAAATGTACTTTAGTGTATTAAAGTTGGTCAGCTTCTCATATTTGCTGAGTCATACTGCATGGTGCATGTGAAAATACTGGTTACAGCTTACTTAGTTATGATTACTATTGTACAAACAAGTTGCAGAATGAAAATAAGCCCTTGTGAGCTCATGCAGAGGCTTAGACACTGTGCTGGCCTGGAGATTGTGCTGTGAGAATTAACGTGAAGCTGAAGGCAGAGTCCTTGCCGTACACGAGGCATCCCTTGTGGATGCAATGCATGCACATGACTTGCTTTTTATTACACCAAAATTTTAAGATGAAGTGGGAGGTAGAAATGAGGCATAAGACTTAAATACATATTTTAGATTGGAACTAGACCAATGAATATTCAGGGTTTTTTTCTTTTTTTCTAGTGTTTATCTCTGTTTTGTCTAAACCTTAGTTGTCAAAATCCATCCACTTCCTGTAGTCGTTCACTTCGGGTTCCATCGCTTTTTCTTCTGATGTTACTTTTATTTGCTGAATGCACGGATGATACTTCTCTTTACTGCTGCTTATGTTATCCTTTCAGCAACTGCCAAAAGAGGAAAAATGATTATAACAAAGATTATGCATGTGCTTCTTTTTGAAGGCTAAAGAGAAAAGGTGTAAGGCAGTACCTGGCTACCAGTAGATTTTTGCATACACCAAAAGGAGCTCTGTTAAAACTCAGATCTAATAATGAATAATCAATCATCTGCCCAAATGATGATGGAAACACTTGTCCTTCCCATTTTATTGGTGTTAGACTCAGTCTGCATACAATTAAAAATAAACATTAGCTTTTTGGTGACAGATATTTTATGGATTTCTGAATATGTCTAATGCTTTAGTTTTCCGGTCTGTTCTAGCAAATTGTCATTTCCTGAGTTATTGCCAACACAATGTAGTTCTGATTGAATCTGGAGTCAGGATAATGTTGCAGTCAAAGTCAGCATGTTTTCACCTACCACAATTAGTTACTGTTCATACAGCACTTTCTGTGGATGTAAAGGATTCTTAAGTGTTCGATATTATCAAGAATTATCTTCTATATTCGTCTTATTTTAGACATGTTCAATGTATTTTTTGAAATACATTGATACATGTGTGTTTTTGGGAATATACATCTGTTTGTGTCATTGAGAAGCACAATATTTTTTCTTTTTAGAGCTTAAAAGAGAACACTAATGAAATAGTATTTTGCATATTTTTATTTCCAATTGTACAGAGACTGTTAACTTTTTCTGTGCTTAGCATATTTCTATTTTTCCTCCCTCACACTTCTCCATTTTAAAATAAGAATTTATCTGCAATGCAGAGTTCTCCATCTTTATTTTCTCAGAGTAGGGTGTGATGAGTGTCATTTGGCTGTACCACGAATACAGTTTTATGTAATTATGTAGTTACTGCATATGCCTTCATAACTATCTCTGCCTTTTCATGGAAGCTGTAAAGTGGAGCCAAGCATTCCTATCTGTCCCTAGTCCTTGGGTCTTGCTTTATTGCCTGCCCCACCCTTGTCAAGCTCCCTAGTGCAGCCAGTGGGTCAGCTTCTCTCTTTTCCTTTATTTCATTTTGCTCTACAGTATGTTGGAAAACAAACATTTTTAATTAACAGAAAAAAGTGAAAGTTTTCATCCAGTTTTTCCTGTAAGAGGCTCACATTCTAGTGCGTGTGGGTGAACAACAAAAATCTGGCTTATACTTTGGCAACTCTTGTGTTCCCACCATCTCCTCTAAGCTCACAGAACCACAGGAAGGGCTGAGGTTGGCAGCACCTCTGGTGGCCATCTGGTCCAACCCTGTGCTCACAGCAGGCTCAGCTGGAACAGGCTGCTCAGGGCCACATCCTGGGGGACTTGGAGCATCTCCAAGCATGGACATTCCTCTTTGGGTGACCTGTGCCAGCATCTGACCACCACCTCACTCACAGTTAGAGAGGTTTATATCTCTGTTTAAACAGAGTTCCCTGTATTTCAGTTTGTGCTCGGTACCTCTTGTCCTTCCGCCGTGCTCTGCGTGTCTGTGGCTGCCTGGCAGCTGCTCTGCTGCTCATGCTGTGTGTGCCCTGCTGTGCTGGCTGGGCTGCAGTGGCTGTGGGGAACAGCTGGCTCTGAAATCCTTGCCCAACTGTGCCAGGGGAGATTTTCTTCAAGTGAAGAGCAGCTCATAAAGGTGAAGGTGGCTGTGACAAACACTTGTGCCAAGTGCACAGGCTTTGGTTTTCCTGGGTTTTTCCTGGCTTCTGTGGCAAAATGAATCCTCTAAACCAGCTTTATAATGCTTGATCCTTCTTTTTTTCCTACAGAAGTTGGGTTGTTTGGTTTTTTTGTTGGTGTTTTCCTTTTTCCCCACTAGACTTTTGGTTCTCTTGAGTATTTTGAGTTCTGTGGGTTTGCTGACTGCAAATCTAAAACTTTGTGTTTGTGTGCTGCAATTATAAATTTGTTACAAGTCTATACAGGTCTTACGTGTGTTCTTTCAGTGACTTTTTTCCTCTTTGCTTTTAGCTCTGTTTGCTGTTTGAGACTTTTGTATTGCTTTACATTGAGACCAGTATTTTGTTCTGCTTGACTTAGTATTAACTTGGTTTGATAAATGTTTTACAAACATATGATATTCAGGGTAACTTGCTGTAGCTTATTTCTTTTGGGCTTCTTTACACTGAGTTTCTTATTATTTGTTTTGCTTCCTTCATTTCTATGGCCTTTCTTGCCTGTGTTCCTAAGGAGCCTGTGTTTGGTTTTCCACTGCTGATAATTAGATTAAATAGCTTTTGATGAGACAGGCTGGAGGAACAGAAGTTAAAAGAGCCCTCTTCTGTAAGATACAGATATGTGGATTAAAACAATTTTTGGAACAACTAAAACAGTGACATTAGATTAGCACATTTTGCCATTGCAATCTCTCCTAAATTTGCTAAGAACAAAAACTTGATAAATTTGTGTCCGAGATGAAGTTGCAAACATTCCTGGCATGCAGGCTTGCTTTGTTCATCCCTCTTTTATGCTTAGATTTACCATTAAGAGGGCATTTTGTTTTCATTTTCTTTTTATTTGAATATTGTGGCATGTCTCTGTCATCAGTCATAAGTTCTTTCTCCTAGTCCATCTTAGATAGATGAGAATGCTGTATTTTTTCTTTGTAAATATACTAATTTCTCTTAAGATTTTAGGGGGAGAGAATAAACATTTGCCAAAAGGTGACTTGTAAATCTGAGGTCCACTGTCATCAGTTTGTATGAACACTTGTAAATTCTTAAATTACATCTGAAGATATGAGGAAGGCATGAGTTTACAGCTCGCTCTAAAATTTTATGTGAAGTGTTTAAGCTGTGGTGGGTTTGTGTTTTTTCCTCCTTTCTGCTTTTTCAGCACTGTTTTAAAGAGCTATTTTGTGCTTTTAGCAATGTCTTGACAGTCAAAATGCTCAGACTATAAGTGGATTTGAAAGGACTGAGTGGTGAAATTCAAGCACAAGTTGACTGGTTTTAACTTTCATTTTCATGTTTATAACACTTAGAAGTGAAGAGGAATATCACTTATATCACAGTCTCAGGGTTTGTACTGTCAAGGAGGAAAAAAATTTCCTTTCCAAATGATAAATTCCAAAGGTATTTGTATGCTAAGTTTGAGTGCTTTGGTGAGGAAAGGTTGTAGTGGTTTTTATTTTTATTTGAAGTAAGTATTTAAACTTAATGCACTTGAAGTAAGTGAAGGTCACGTAGCATCTCAGATGTCAAGAGATCATTTTGTAAGCAGTGCATGGAAGGATACTTGCTCTTTTTCAGCCTTTTGGTATTATGTCACTTAAGGCACGTAGAATTTTTGTCTTGCAATTGCAAAATATGTATGTCTACTACACTGAAAATTGATGTTAGAAGAAGTATTAAGGGGCTGGAAACTGTTGAAAAGAAAATAAAATTTTTGCATACAGTATGAAAGGTCTTTATGGCATTCATTGTGTGTTACCAAGGCTTTATCCATTCATCTCTGTGCATGTACCAGGCTTATTTGTCAGCTAGAAAATATCTAATTGAAAGATGGATTTGAAACAAATTCTATTCAAGTAACTGAGATTTTGGAAATTTGGATGTGGATCCTAATTTTGCAGTTTGGATACCTCAATTTATTAAATACAGAATAAACTTCAGCATTGCTATATCTGTTCCATTCAAGGGAGGGCAACAGGACATGAATCCAGTAAGTTAAGGCCCAGATCATCTAAGAGCCAGTTTGTGTGATTAGCAAGCTGCTGTCAGTTCAGGGGGGACCTACTTCTGAGCAACAACTGAAATCCATAACATTTTGTGCTGATTCAGAGCCAGAGTGCTGCAGGTATGGCAGAATATTCATCTGCGTGGTTGGGCTGAAATCACTTTGTGTCAACACAAAAACCTTCAGGGTCAGAAATGAGCCTGGATCAGCTCCCAGACAGGATGTGCCATTCTGGGGGGTATCTGCTCTGCCATTCCAGCCCCGAGAATATTTGTTCATTTTACTTAAATATATGAATTATTTCAATATACAGTTATCAATAGTGAAAAAGCTGTATAACTACAGCAAACAGTAATTTCAGCCTGAGTCTATCTGCCTAACCCAGGAAGGTCAGTCATGTTAAGAGTTACTCACCTGCTACTTCCAATCAAGAATCTTTTTAGCTTGCTTTTCTTCAGTGGCTTACATGTTGGATGGTATAAAATCAAAGACCACTTTTTATCACTCTGCCTCGAGCCCAAATGCTAATTCTTCCTGTGTTGTTACGGGTGTTTTGATCGCATGTGTCACACACAGGCGGGGCTGCCACTGCACGTTCCCCCAGCTGTGCAGCTGCTGCCTCAGGCAAGCTAACTATAGCTTTGTTTTGGTGAGTGCTATGTCAAAGCTAGCTATTTATAAAGCAAATCAGAGAATGCCTTGGAACTGTAATCTTTCTTTCAGGCCTCACTTTCACCTATCCAGAAGCTCAGTATTCCATGTTCATAGATTTGGCTATAAAATGGCTCGAATATTTTTTGCAGTTTGGAGTGCTGCAGTATCAGAAAGATGTTAATGTCTTAGAGAGCATCCAGGGAGGGCAATGAAGGTGGTGAAGGGCCTTGAGGGGAAGCCATAGGAGGAGTGGCTGAGGGCACTTGGTCTGCTCAGCCTGGAGAAGAGGAGACTGAGGGGAGACCTCATTGCAGTTACAACTTCGTGGTGAGGAAAAGAGCAGGGGCAGGCACTGATCTCTTCTCTGTGGTGACCAGGGACAGGACCTGAGGGAATGGCCTGAAGTTGTGTCAGGGGAGGTTTAGGTTGGATATCAGAAAAAGGTTGTTCCCCCAGAGGGTGGTTGGGCACTGGAACAAGTCCCCAGGGCAGTGGTCACAGCACCAACCCTGACAGAGTTCAAAAAGCAGTTGGATGATACTCTCAGGCACAATGTGACTCCTGGGGATGGTCCTGTGCAGGGCTGGGAGTTGGACTTGATGATTCCTGTGGGTCCCTTCCAACTCAGCATTTTCTCTCAAAATTTAAAATTGTCTGAATGATAAAAAGTGTTACATCAAACAAAAGAAAACAAAAAGCCTCCTCCTTTTAATTATGAAAATTTTGGAATATAGATATCAGTCATAAAACATTTTAAAATGTTTTTATACCTTTGCCTTTAAGATGAATTGTGAAGGACATGGAGATGCACTAACCAAATAAAGAAAAGGCATATTTATTTTTTCCATTTTCCATAATTTCCAATTAGTTGTTTTTCTTGAAAATATTTCTTAATAATGACCTGGTATTATGCTTGTTTTACAGGCTGGAAAAAGGAGGTAAAATGCTTAGAAAAACATTTTAAACATGTTCACCAGTTTTGACTTTCTTCAGTTTCAAATCAAGATTCATGCTGTAAAATGTTAGAGGTTTGAATGGTCTTGATGCTGGTCCAAGTATTTGCTAGATATTTATGAGGATCAGGCCCTAGGTAACCTGAAATAAATATCAGTAAAAATGGCATTCAACATAAGTGGAGATCCTTGATCATGTGGAAATAAGCAACCTTCCAGAATCCACAAAAGAAAATAAACCCTCCAATTCTTGCTGATTTTTACACCAATACAGTGTAGGGCAAGGGCTCAACTTTTCTTACTACTTTGTGGGGGTCTGCGGAAAGTCGTGGAGTTTAGATCTGGTTTACACAGGCTGAACTGCCTAACCTTCTGTGAATAATATGTCAGTCTGTAAGCAGCCAGCCTTTTCTCAGTGGAGTCATTCTCTAAATACGAGAGTAGACAGCTTGAGAAGCCGGTAGCCAATTGTTACCCATGGGTAGGTGATGTTAGGAGTCTATGCAAATGGTTTTGGAAGTGTTTTCTTTATTAAATAATAGACCTCTCTCACAGATTAATCTCCTATAACTAAGCATTTTCTTTTAAATATAAACGGCTGTGCCACTTTTAGAACACTCAGATTACTTTGTTAAATTATTAACCAGTTTTTATCATCAGTAGGGGAGTTTTTATAGAAATGAGAACAGGATCTTACTCACTGGTTATTTTTAAAATATGCCAATGTGAAGTCTTGTATTTGTGACAAGGCTCATGAAGCATAACAGAGCTGTTGTACAGATTTTGAAGGAATTACAAAAATTAGAGATAGAAAAAAATTCTTTTTAGGCATAAAACTCCATCCAGCTTTGGTCCTTACAGTGTAGTTGATATTCTGCTTCTGAAGGGACTAGAGCACAAGTCCTGTGGGGAGAGGCTGAGGGAGCTGGGGTTGTTTAGCCTGGAGAAGAGGAGGCTCAGAGGTGACCT
>JAWWEV010000172.1:26239190-26252122 GCA_035583235.1 Hafferia zeledoni
TCAACTGAGATTGGCCATGGCACTGAGTGCCATGATCTGGTAAATGGACTGGAGTTGGACCAAGGGTTGGACTTGATTATCTGGGAGGTCTTTTCCAACCCAATTGATTCTATGATTCTATTCTATGATTCTAAATCAGTGGATATTGAGGCTGCTCAGCAGGTCATGGTAAGTTTTTATCATATTTCAGGATACAGCTCGTAGGCTACAAACATGAAGCAATAGGAAAGCTGGTATTTAAATCTTTATTTACTGGTAAGTATTTACTGCCTTGACACAAGACACAGGTTGACAACAGGCTGTATGCCATCTTCTCTGTCTTCCCCTTCATCTGTTACTTGCATTAGGGGCTGCAGGTAGAGAAGCACTGAGATCCTGTTTTGTCTGACAACCTGACAGGAAGAAGGTCCACCTGTAGGGGTATAGCTAGTGGATCACTGTCAACTAAGTATTTGGAAGTCATTCCCAAGCTCTACATGATTTACTTGGAGCATAGCAATGTACCTGCTATCCAGCAATTCCAAATCCTGGCCTAGTGGAGTGGGGTCAGGCATGGAGAAGTCTCTGTAATGATGTTTGCCAGATCCTGAGCAGCTCAGGTTCTGGACAGGAGACACAGGGTCTTCCAGAGCTGTGCCTGCATCCTCTTTGGTAGGCAACTGAAAACAAAACAAGTCTATTTTTGCTCCGGACTGCAGTGAAACATAATGCAAGAATATATCAAAATCCACCAGAAAATTAAATTACCTTTCTGCAGAGTACAACTTATCTGTTGTAACTGAAAATATTTTGGTGAAGGATGGTGTAACAAATGAGAGTTGAGAGAACGTGGGTGTCTCTTCCTCCAAGGCCCTACACCATTGCTTTTTCCAAATAAATTTAGAAGTCCCTGTTTTACATTTCACATGCCTGTTCCATTTTTCTTATTCAGCAGGTTAATCACAAAAGCATTTGCTGAATAAGTATGGATGTCGTGAAGGTGATTTGTGAAATCTCTGAGAACTTGCATTACATGACCATTTGGAACTACTAGTAGTGAGTGTGCCCAAAATTAAAATGTTAGATTCGATAACATATTATCGAATATTATGCTGCGTTGCATTTCCACTTTTCCTTTTTGCACAGTGCAAAACTATATTTTATTTTCAATGGAAAATTACTAAATTTCAAAATTGTGTATGGATATATGCTTTGTACTGTTTATATAGCAAAATGCTCTTGTGACATTGGCAAGGCATATTTGGCAGATGGCTGGGGAGAGTCTAATCCTCTCCCTCCTGGCACAAGGAATGCCAATTACTATGTGCCTTGAGCAAAGAGCCTTCTAGATATTCAGCCACCTTTCCTATGGAGCAGAAATGTCAGCTGGAGAAGGTAAGGGTAAGATCTCCATGTAAATTCCTTGAGGACTTCTTTACTGTAAAATTAAAAATCAAAATAAATGTAAGAAATGTCTACTATCTTCAAATGTCAATTAGAAAAGTAATAGGCCTTGCTGTTGGCCTAATGTAGATCATACCAGAGATTCATGCTGGGTGGAGCTTGAGTTTGGCAGGATAAGTGGGAAGAGATTGCAACTTCTTCCATCAAAACAGAGTCAGTTTTCAGGCAAGGCAGCAAAGGATGTCTTTATCTCCTCCTGACACAGCCATCTAAGACCTGTGAAAGTTGTGGTAGGAGAGTCACCAGATGAGAGTTTGGCACTTATCTCATTATTTGTAGTTCCATTGAGTTGACAATGAAGCATCACAGCAGAGGAGCTAGGAAGAGACCAGGCAAAACACTGCTTGTCTGACACTGGAAAATCACTCAATGTAACCTGAGACATTCCACCATGAAACCAACCCAGAGAACTCCTGTCCTTCCAGGTCCTTCCAGAACTGTTCTAGTAGGGAAGGCACCCCTAGTGCTGACACAAACTCCTTGTTCACAGCTGCTTCATTCCAATAGTGACAGGAGAGGAAGCCAAGGAATGGGAAAGACACAAGCCCTAGCACCCACTGAGACTTGGCTGCCCTTACCCAATTGCTGCAGCTCCTGAGCCCTTCTCTGTCCCTGCCCCACCACTCAACACAGCAGTGAGTGTGAAAGGTGACCTGGCTGCAACAGCGAGTCTGCTGTGGGGCTGCTCCTGCCTGATCTGGCTGGCAGCAGGGACCGGGGAAATTCAGACCAGTTTTCATCCCCGTACTGGAATTGTGTAGTTTTATTGACCTTCACAGGGAAATTCAGAGAGAAGCTGACTAGCATCTTCACTGGCAGTGAGATTGCCTCCAAAGAAGAGCTTGGAGATGGCAACAGGCCAGAGAAGGAGCTCAGTGCCTGACCTGTGAGTGTGTGATGGGGAGCCCTCTGGGCTGTTGGGAGGGAGCCAGTCACCTGGGGACCTCCTTGTCTTTGTATTTCCAGCAAAAGCCTTCAGATCCAAACCCTGCAGGTCTTGAGTGTGATGCTTAAGCACTTTTTCCTGTGTATCCTCGGAGTTTTTTACCCAGTAACTTACTCTGCCAAGCTGATTCTCGCCAACACCCTCCCCCACCTCTGCCCAAGCCTGTCCCCAGAAGGCGGATGCCACATGGCAGCCCAGGATCTGGAGCTCCTCTGTGGCAATGAGCCATCTGGGAGAATCTCCCTGCCCACAGGTTGCATGGGCAATATTGACCTGGTCTGGCTGGTATGGCAGCATCAGCCAAAAACAAATCCCAAAGGAAAATTATTATTTACCCAATATCTGTGCTTTTTAGAAGTTGAAGTTGTTGCTACCTGCTGTTTGCCATCTTAATACTCTAATATACCAACTGCTGAAGCTTCTGTGCTGACTCTTCTCACTTGCCACTCTGTGTCATTTCTGCTCCCAGCAACACTGGGGGAAGCTCTCGGGTCCATTGCTCCTGACCTGTGTCACTGCTGCTGGGGGCCCTGCAAGCTCCAGGGCCAGAACTGTGTTGGGAGCAGCTGAGAGGCAAATGGGGCAGTTCAAACTGCAGTAAAAAGCTGTGAAATATGCTATCTGCACACTTGGATAGCATTCCCCCGCTGTGTGAGCATGTTATTTCCTCAGTGACCTAGTTTTATGAATAAAAGTCTTCCCTCTTCATAACTATAGCAACAGAGAATTTTGTTAATGTTTGCCACTATAAAGAAAAGGTTACTGTGTCTTAATTTTACTAGGTTGCTTAAAAACCTATAAGATTTTATGGAAGTTAGGAGATGGCTTGTGATCAGCTGCCAGTTCTATGTGCACGCTTCTTCGAGAAATGAGTCTGTAGGGATGACTCAGGCTTGGCAACAAAAGATGTTCCCTCAGTAAAACAGTTACATCTGAAAATGTAAGACTATTTCTTCGTTGCTGTCTTGGAGAGTGGAGGGGGGGAAGATTGCTAGGATGATGATGAATATTTTACATTTGAGCTCTCAGTTCAGCTGCGTGACAGCTCATATCAGCCAAATAACATTTTCTACCCTGACTGGATAAGCACATTAGTGCCTCCAGTACGGATTCTAGTTTTGGCTCTACAATTCATTGCCTTTACACATATGTCTGGCCAAAAAGGGTTCCAGAAACCTGCATTTAAATGTTGCTAGAAGCCTATTTTTATGCTTATCTAGGCCTAGATTGAGCACTGTTACCAAATGCCCACATCTGTAAGGACTGCTCTTGCATCAGAAATTACTAAAATACACTTGAAAACCAGAGTGAGAGGTTCCAAGTGGTGTAGCTCCCAGGAGGTAACACCCATCTAGAGGTTGTGCTGCAGTGTAGATTGGGCAAGTCAAGTTTAAAACAATTAGGCTCAAGAAAATAGGATCATTCTTCAGCTATCATAAAACAGGGTGATATTTTGAACTGTACTGTTGAGTGGCCAAACTTCCTGAAGCAGAAATAGAATTCTATGGAGTTCTTATGGTTATTACTTAGCAAAATAATGTAAAAGAGATAATACAATTCTGATTATATTGTTTTTATTCTAAGACTTTATTTTTTTTTATTATGGTGACACTCCTTGTCTATATCCATTCAGTTTTTGTTATTTCCCTCTTAAAGATTGTAGGTGGTATAATGTTGTGAAATACTTTTGTATTGGTTAATCAAATTAATGGACAGCAAAGACAGTTTAGAAGGAGTTTTCTACAAGAAAAGTGAATTTATTCATAGGCAGAATGAGGAAACAGAGTCATTTTGTGCTCAGCAGGATCTCTGTTGTAAATTCAAGTTTCATGGATTATGCAACTGTGTTGGAGAGCAACATAAATTTTGGGATGGGGCTAAAATAATATTTAATAAAAAGAGGCAGAGAAACACTGTCCATTGGGAAAGGCCTTGAATTGCCTTTGGCTGGCACAGGTCAGATTGTCCTTTGGACTCTGCAGTTAATCTGCTTTGTACCTTTGGGCATGTTCCCCTGCTGTTTAATGCTTCAATCCATCAAGCCCTGCAAGTTGAAGCATATTTGTTTATTTATTGAAGAAATTATTTTGCAATCCAAGCTCCACATGCAGTATCAGCACATAAGAACAGTAATAAAAATCAAGAATAATTAAAGTTTCTGTGAGTAAATATTTTGCAGCCCTATGATCCCAGTTTTGCGTATGCATTTGATATGATAATAGGGTTTGGTCTGAGATGCAATTTATTCAGCAGTGAGATTTTTTTTTTTTTTTAATTTATTTTGGTTCTTGTTCAAGCAGTACATGCTCGCAATGCTTTGATTATCAGCAAACTGGTCCTTTTCAACTACAAGTAGGAGCAGATAATTTTCTGGAGTTGATTGCAATAAGCAAATATTTTCTACTGCAAGTTAATGCATTCCTACATTTTTCTTAATATTTATGTGAAATTCTGTAACTGTGACATTGTAGATGGTGCAACTAAACCTTAATTGGAGGTATGAAATGCTTTTGGTCACATCTCACTTTGAGTGGTAACTGTACTTGTGTGCACACAGACAACTGTGTCATGTCCCTTTTGCTCATTTGCAGCAAGAAAGACTTTCACCATCATTATGCATTGAAGCTTTCAGTTTCTCAGGGCAACAACCCTGAGAAAGGAAGCGACCTCTTTCCTTATTTATGGGGCTTCTGGTGCCCACACACAAAAAACAGGATGAAGAGATGGGAAACTGAAAAGTGGTTAGTATCGGAGCATTTCTTAACCATAAAATATGAATGGAAGATAGACAAGCAATTTAATTAATTCCTCATAAGATGCAATTTTGTAAGTAATAGCAGAAAAAGTTGGTTTTGAACTACGAGTTTTGAATAATAAACCTGTTCTTGGCAGAGGGGCATAATAGGAAACTAGAACTTTTTCTGTCTTGTATGCAACAAAGATACTTCATGCAGGATAAAATAATAGTGCTTTAATTTCCAAGGATATCTTTAAAAACATGCTAGATTTCCATAGTAACAACAAATAATAACGTGTGTTTAAACTTATGGTTAGCTAGTGGGATAAGCAATTCCAGAAAATCATGGGGAACATATGTTTGTAGAGGAATAATAAGATCTTTGAAGGGTGACTAAGTGCGAGTTCATGTGGGTGAGAGGAAAAATGGAAGCAACGGGGTAGAAGACATAATTTCACATCCCCCAAGTGTGGGTTCTTGACATGACAATCCACACGGGCAGGCTCTGCGTGGCTCCTGTGGGTGTGAGAGAGAAGTATCCACTTCCATAGTTGGGAGGACTTGAGGGTTTGTGTGCTCCAAAGATTTGTGGCTGAGATTTTTGTCCAGAAAATTAATGAGAAGCCTGAGGGGTGCATTCTACATTAGGGAAAGACTGTTTGGGTCTTATTTGCATTTGCACAAAGATGGTAAAGCAGAAGTAAACTCCTGAAGCATCTGCTGCATTATGGCACTGGCAGTTCTAGTCCAGTCAACTAGTAAAATATTGTCAAACTGTGAGTCTTTCTGTGCTTTGGGAGATTGAAAATTTACTCAAGCTTCCTTAGGAAGAAAGAATAGGCTCAAATAACTGGCAGCAGAAATTATACAAAACATTCACTAGGATCTGTGCATAACTTTGATGCAATGTTATGAAACATCCATGTTGATGTTACCAGATGCTCTCTTTGGCAAATGAGAATGACCAAATCTGTGACTGAACTCTTTAAAATTTGGAAACCATAGGTCCAGGCTGATTGGTGGGAAGGTGAAAGAAGACTTTCTTTGGTTGTTAATAAAACTTATGAGGAAATTAGTTTAGAAGGTGTTTGGTGTGGGGATCATAACACACCAATCTGTGATCCATGTCCAACACTGCAAGTTATTCATGTGATTAAAAATATATTTTATTAAACATGTTGGAGGCACCCTAGGACTTTAGTGCAACAATTTGATAATACTTTGCACTGATTTTTCTTCAATGTTCAGGCCATCTCTCTAGAGAAATTATGACAAAATATTTTAGGGTCTCTGAGGAATCAGTGCCAAAGCCTAGATACAACCTCAAATAGGAATCTTTCAAGATAGTGTGTTTCATGTCTGATTCATCCCTATGCCTAATTAGGGAAGGAGCAGGGAAACTGGTCCAAATTTGTCTATGAAGAAAAGGCAGGATGCCTAATTGGATAAAACTGTTTCTGGGGTTTTTTTTATCCTCTGTTTCGTAGTGCTGTATTTTATAGAAACACCAGGATTTTCCCCATCTGATGAACAGTGCTGCTTCTCAGCATTTGTACCTACCTTTCATAGCAGAGGATGACAGCAGGGATGACAGCAGCATCGCACAGGTGTCTCTGCTGAATGAAAGACTGTATAGAAGGCAAGACTGTACCTGAGCAGCACCTCAGCACCTGCCAATTATTGAAGGAAGAATATCTTTATTTTTGGGTGATCATTACAAAAGCAACTATAACACCTTTAAATTCTGCATGTCCATGCCCAGTAAGCCATCTTCCAAGCAATAGTAGCTATAGATAGTAAGTTCCTTTTCCCAACGAGGTTTAGTAGCTCAAACATGCATTGTACTGGCATGGCCATATTTCTTCTGCTTCTCAAGCTAATGCAGCCTTTACTCTTTGGGATCTCTCTGTGCTGAGAGATGTTTTCAACTTCAGTCTCATGAAATTTTCACCTGTCACTTGGGCTGACATGCTGTAAGCATTGAGATCCTGGTCATTTCTACCAGCAGGGGAAATGAGCTATTAGTGTCAGCGTTGGCACAAGAACAAATGGGTTTCTGTTGGGCATGAATAAATTTAGGCTGGGAAGTAGGAGGATTTACTGAGTGATTCTAACCATGAGCTTATGAAACAGCCTTCAAGTGGTAGTAGAAGGGCAAAACCCCCAATTAGTTTTAAGTACAATGTGTGGACTGAACTGTACAGTGGAATATCCAGTGATAGCTGGGGGATGGACTTGAGGACTCCAGAGATCCCTTGCAGTCCTCTTCTCCCCTGTGCAAATGTGTCAGGGAATGAGTGATGATATCTTCCCTCCCATTTCCAAAGCTGCAGTGGAATAGCTGCAATCCAGCTTTTTACAAACCTACCACTTGGAAATGTTTGATCAGCCGTGGCAAGTCCTTGGGATATGAACTCCATGTATTTATTCTGAAGGATATAAAAATCAAAGTACATATTTAAGTAAGATTTCCCCTGCCACCCCATCTTTCTGTCTTGACACTGTTTTTACATTTTACCTCACAAAAGTGAAACAAGCTAGCAAGGAGCAGGCTGCTGTCACACCACAGAAGTGCTTGCTTATCAGAAGAGCTGCAATTTTTTCCCTGCTGGTGGCATATGTTTTGCTTGCTAAGTATATCTGTATCAGAACAATTGATTAGTATGTTCTAGGTAGCCCCACTGACCAGCATGTTTCTGCTGCTGCTTTCATTAAAAACTCGGACAATATGGTGAATAATTGGAGTTTTTAGTATCATAAGATTTCCATTGATGGCATAAACCTTCACTGCAGTATCTTGTATACAATTACATGCAGTTGTTTAAACATTGCTGAGGAATCCTACTAAAGAGCTTGTAAAATCCTTTGGGTATGAATGCTTTGTAAATTATATAAGAGGACTTAGTGAATTCATTCTGAAATTAGTCTGTAATGGTTTCTTCAAAATAATTTTTCCTGCAATCAGAATTAAATGTTTGGTGCCAAGTTTCACCAGGATACAAGCTGAACTGCAATTAATAAACCCTCTGACCCATTTGCTATTAGCAGCACAGCTGTGTTCCCTTTCCTTTCCCACTGAACACAGTAAGATATATTCTTTTTATAATCTTACTTTCATTGCTTGACCTTAACATTAACATTTCACAGTGCTGAGGGGAGTGGTCTGGCAAACATATCCTAATTACTGTATATATCCTACCCTGAAGTGCTGGAACATGTAGTACTTGCAAAAGGGTTCATTTGTGCAGTACCTCTGGTGAGCAGACTTATTAATGATGATGTGCATGCAGATCTTGGTAAATGAGTGACAATTCTGATGGAAAAGGGGCATTTTTACTATATTTTATAGTATTACTGTGTTTAAAACAGTGTTATGCCCAATACTGTATCTAGTTCCACTGTTATACATGGAGGGGAAAACTGTGTTTAGGGCTCTGTTGAACAATAAGGTAAGTAACAGGAGAAAGCTCTTCTTCTAAAATGTATCAGGTTGAAATAAAGAAGATGGAAAAGTGAAGCCTGATGGAAACCCAGTTCTGTTAGATCTACAGTTTGGAAATCGATGCTCACTTCTGAAGAATCTGGAGTCAGTGCTCTGTTTCCTCAGTCTGTCTCATCTACTTGCCACGTTACTGTATCACTTAATGCTTCTCTCCCTCCTTGCCCCCTCGCTATTTAAAATGTACTTAAAGAAGCTACAAGAAACAGAATAAATGAAAAAAGTACTTGTTTTTCTGTCTAAATGCTGGGTTGCTGCTGTATTGTTAGGTGGTGGGATGTGTAGGAAAAGATGGTCATATAATTAAAAAAATTCTAACATCCTTCAATATAGCAATATTCTCTTCCATTCTACTGACTGAGGAGCTCTTTTAAGAATAGCTGAACGTGGAGAATCTGTGAGTATTCAAACATGTATGATTAAAAGAAATAATAATGCAATGCATTGTTCATTGCAATTATCAGGTTTCTTCTAAGCATAAATTATCCATACTTACACTGCACATGATATAAAGCAAGGAAATACGGGTGGCATGAAGCTTCAGTTCAGCTTTGCCTTAGCTGTAACCCCCTGTTGAGAAACAGAGAATGGCTACCACCTTCTTTTGCATGCAGATTACAGGCTGTGTGGATTAGTTATGTGCCAGCTAATGAGGGTCTATTGTTCAATGTCCCGTGTGTAATTACCACTTTTTAGACTTCTGATGTGCTTGGTACCCCTCCTAGAGCTGTTAGATTTCTTATGTTATTTACAGCACTGGCTGGGTTATTTGCTGTTGCAAATAAAAAGGAAATTTGTCCTAACAGGGGTCTGTTATTTTGTCCTGTGTCTGTACAGCACAGAGCACAGCAGGTCATCAGCCCACGGCTGAGCCTACTAGTGCTACAGTAAAATGGATAAATCATAATCAGACTTGACTACTGCCCTTCCCTGAGAGCAGGGCTCAGCAATGGCTGCCTCTGCTGTGCTGGGTGTGCTGCCTGCTACTCATGGCATATCCACTCTGCCTGCTACTCATGGCATATCCACTCGTCATTGCCCAAAGTCAGGCTGGAGCTGCCCAGTTGGTGTCACCTGTTATTTCCAAAGTGACTGACTACACTCATGATTTACTCTTCTGTAATGATTATCATTATTGTAAATTTGATAGCCAGTGTTCTTATGGCATCCTTCCAAAGATTTCTGATAAATTAGTTAATCCATTTCTGCAACTCCTGAACTTGTCTCCTTCATATTCCATCTGCAGCAGAAATATTCCTCTTTCTGTTAAAATGGAAACCAGTTTTTCCTCTGTGAGGAATATCCAGGAATATCCCACCTACTTACTTTTTACAGGACTTGTTAACTTGGATTCTTGAAATAAATGTTAGATGATAGGAGATTACTCTTGAAGTCCAGAGATTTCCTTTATTTCCTAGTAAAACATGGTCTTTTTGTGCTCACTCAGCAAGACCAATATTATTTATGCCTTGGTAAGGAACAAGTTCTTTTAAAACATATTTTACCTAGAGATTTTCTGAGGTCAAGTGATATGCTGACTTTTTGCAGGTGATACCAGAACAGGCATTTGATCATGTTGAAAGGTTGTATCTGTATGACTGGGTTAACAAAGTCTGGACTAACATCTCCCAGCTGACTGTCAATATGAACAGCCAAGACTCTGATCAGCAGTTTTGCACCTGAAGCCTTTTTTATTTGCCTTGTAGCACTATGAAATTTCATCCTATGTGCTCACTGACTCCCGTCCTGGTAAAGGAGGAAGGAATTGAAGAGCTCTGGGCAATCATCTGAAGATGTGATGTAAAGTATATTTATCACCTTGATTAAAAGTAAGTGTATACTCTTGCATCATATGTGTTTGCTCCCCAGACAGTGTTGAAACTCCAGCTGCCAGCTGTTTCCTGTCTGCTCTTAGATATTTCAGTTTCTTTCACTTGGACATTTCAAATTATTTCACAGATGCTGCTATGATAATCCATGCTTCTGATATTTTGTTTTCAGGCATCTGTAGCGCAATCTATCTGGGATTATTTCATAGTGTCTCTCAAAGCTGAAAGCTAGTTTAAAAAAAAAAAAGCAGCTGTCATTCCTAGTGGGATACTTCATATTGAGCTGATTGTGCTCTGTGAACTGCATATGACCATCTGAAGGCTTGTAGCAGGTTTATGAGGCGCAGCTTGAGCTACATGCCGAGGGCCTAAGAGAGTAGGTATGTCTGCTCTAGATGGTTATTCAGGTGAGCATTTCTGCTTCAGGCTTGTATGTGAGTTAGAGGAACTTTAGGAAATCTTTACTCTAGACAACCTTGGTAGAAAGAGGCAATCATTATTTCCTCACCTCAAAACCTGGCCAGCAAAACTGAGAACTGATTTTTTCAGAGAGCAGGTGTTTCTAGCATCCATTGCTGCTAGACTGGTTTTTTTGTGTGTGTGTGTGTGGTGAAAGTTTATTTCTGGATTTATTTTTTTAATTACATGTTCATTCTACTCTTTTGTTCTTTGCTCTTGAAACATTTTTAAATTTTACTAAGCATTTTTAATTGAACTAACATAACAATCCTTTGACCTGTTTATATATTTATGGGAAAAAACAGGAGCTGCTGTTGGTTGCAATATTCTAGTGATATATAATGATGAAGAACAGCTGGGGCTGGGTGGGTTGCACGGAAAGTGTCTGGGAATGCAAGCCTCAAGGAAGACCATTTTATAAAGAAGCTGCTACAGCTTTTTCCCCTAGACCCAGACAACAGGGAAATCCTAAGGGACATTTTCTGTTCTTTTTCACACCTGATCATCCCACGGATCTGTCCCTTCTATGTGTTTGTCTGGTGTTACACACCTAGATTTTGAGTTTCTATAAGCAGCACCTATTTGCCCAGCATCAGAATTCAGAACTAATGTTTTTAATAAGTAATAACACTATTGCTATGAAATACTCTTCATGTTAAGTTTGATCTGTAAAACTGCTTATATTTTCTAAATTAACATAACGAATTCAGGCTGGAATGTAGAAAAAAATAATGTGAAACAGAAAATTTGTATCTTTCTGGAAATCCATGTGGTATGTAGACTCAGATTAGAAGGAATAAGCTGACAAATAAAAAAGAGAAAAAAAGGAAAATCATTTTTATCTCCTCAGCAGCAAGACCTGCACCAAAATAAAACTTATCTATTCTTGGATATTAGAAGTCTGCTGGGCAAAATGTTTGCTAAGAACTCCATATCTAAACTTGTCTCTGAACTCAGGTTTTCTGACTCCTGAAGTCACGGAATGAATACAAAGCAGCAGATTCATCTTCTCTTATCTCTTTGAAGTTATTTTTATCTTTGCAACTATTCTTCATATTGCTGGTTCACCCCAGACATGCTGGACTGAAGTATGAGAGATACTCCTCACTGCATAGAAATGCACTTATCTTTCTGTCCGTGGTCTGGGGTGTCTGCTGCAGAACACAGCAGGCCAGAGCAGATGTACATCAGATCACGGGCTGACTGTGCACCTCACCACAGTCCTTGTCTTTGTTTATTGTACACTTGTCCAGTTCCTTTGTCCACTTTTTTTGGTAACACTTGGTTTCCAGCTCAGCACCCTCTTCACTGCAGGTTGGCTGCAGTCAGTAGGGATGAGTGGGTCACAGGGAGCAAAGAAGGGAACGAGGGTGGGATGCACCTGAGCGGGTCCCAGGGACCAAAGAAGGGAATGAGGGTGGTATTCAAGCTGAGCTGTCAGCTGGAGGCGTTGGGAGGGAGCAGCGGGGAGCCTGCAGCTCCACGCAGCCCTCGGAGCAGGGGCTGCCCGTGGGAAGGAAAGGTCCCTGCACCCTCTGCAGCAGCCGGGACTGCAGCTCCGAAGCGCCTCACCTGCAGAGCTGCCCGGGCCGAGCAGCCCCGCCTGCCCCGCCCTCAGGAGACCTAACCCGCCCCGCTCTACTCCGTCTCCCGAGCCTCCCCCCAGCGCTGCTCGGCGCTGACCGAC
Organism: Hafferia zeledoni; assembly: GCA_035583235.1. NCBI lineage: Eukaryota > Metazoa > Chordata > Aves > Passeriformes > Thamnophilidae > Hafferia > Hafferia zeledoni. Next base: position 26,251,791 of record JAWWEV010000172.1, read on the forward strand.
TTCAGAGTAATTTCGCTGGGCATGAAAGCTCTTTCACACAACGCCCAGCCGCGGCTCGTCGCAGCCGTGCCCGCCGGGGGTACCCGAGCGGTGCTGCGCGGGGAGTCCCGCACCCGCTGCCGGTTCGGCGCGGGCGGCAGGGGCTGTGGGCGCAGCCGGCGGTGACCCCGCGGGGGGACGGGCCGGACCGACGGACCGGGCCCCTCCCGGTGTTGGAGCAACCCCCGTGTCCCGGCGGCGGCAGCACATCGGACAGCGGCGGCCCCGCCCGCCCCCAGCGCGCCTGCGCCGGCCCGCGGGGCTGGGGCTGGGGCGGGCGCGGGAGGTGCGCG
>JAWWEV010000172.1:26252258-26281803 GCA_035583235.1 Hafferia zeledoni
CGCGCCGCCCGCCCCCGCGCGGAGGTGCCGCGCGTCTCTCCTGGCGGCGGCGGCGGCGGCAGGAGCCGCTCGGGCGGTGCTGCCGCGGGGACGCGCCCGCGCCCCCGGGCACTGCCCGCCGGCCCTGAGCGCTGTGCCGCGCCGCGCCCCCCGCCCCGGGGCGCTATGAGCCATGAAGCCGCCTGGCAGCATCTTCCTGCGGCGGCGCCGCCGCCGCCCCGCGCTCCTACCGCTCCTCGGCCGCCTCGTCTCGCTGCTCCTGCTCCTCCACGGCTTCTCCTGCTCCCGGTCGCGCGCGGCTGCGGCGGCCGCCGGTGGGTATGGAGGGAGTGTGTCTGTCTGTCTGTGTGTGTGTCTGTGTGTCTGCGGCCCCTCTGCCCCCGTTCCCCGCCAGGAACCCCGGCAACATCCATTTACGCCCCACCATTCCTCCATCCCTCCCCGCCTGCAGCTCTGTGTACGTGTCTGTCGGCGGGTGTAACGCGGGGCTCGGCCGGTGTTTGCTCGGTTTGCTGTTGCACAAAGAGAGCGGTACGTGCGGCTGCGGTGCTGCAGTGCTGGGCAGCGCTGCTGTGCGCGGACGGGCGCGGGGAGGATGCGACACAGAAGGCTGGGGTGGGCTTTGTGCGTGTCACGGTGTGCGTGAACGGGGATCTGCTGTTTTGTCAGCTCGGGGTCGGATTTTCGTGCGTTGCTATGTTGGTTGGTTGCTCCTGGTTGCATGTAGGTGACATGTGGAATATGAATGTAATCTGTCTCTGTTGTGTTATTACTGATATTACACTGCTGTTACATTTTAATATTGTTATGTTGTTGCATCGTGTTGGTTGACTCTGTCTTGAAAATTTAACGAGGAGGATACAGGATTGCATTTGAAAAGCTGCTGTGAAGAAAAGGGATCTTGTCAAAGTTAGGAGAAGTAGAAATCAATTCCCTTTACATAATAGGAAGTTTAGCATTCAGTGCACATGGACTCTGAATTCAGTTTATCTTAAGAACATGGGGAATATTCTTAGACTTTTGTAGATTTTTTTTTTTTTTGTGAGAGAATGTAGCTATTGAAGAGGATGTAGGGAGTACCTACATATCCATTAAGTTGCTTTGTTGTTTTTTTTTTTTTCTTCTTGGAGGTTCAGAGGCATTAAAATATTTATAATCTATATGTACATATGAAAATGTATATGCAATTAAATAAATAATGTTCTTTCAGAAACCATTTTATGTATGAAAATTGAATTTGATCTAGCTCAATGAGTAAGCTATCTTTTTGTTTGCTTGAGTGATTAGTGAAATGTTTGAAAACTGCAAGCAAATATGTAGTTTTTAATGGAAATAAACACATTCTGCCATCAAATTTATGACTGGCATATCTTTCTTCCCCAGGCCTGCACTGGAATGAAACAGCAAGTGGTATAGAGGGAGTACTGGCAGATGAAGAGAGTACAGTTCAACAGAGTAACAGCAGTGACAGTAAAAACAACAGCTACAGCAATGCAATCCAGAAAGAAATCACACTGCCTTCAAGACTAATCTACTACATCAACAGAGACTCTGAGACCCCTTACCATATCCTGGATACTCGGGCAAGGCACCAGCAGAAACACGACAAGGTAGAGTAAAAAGAAGCTCATCTGCAGAATTTTCAAAACAGTGATATGTGATGTGGAACTGTGTGTATTTAAGTCTGTAGGTCTTTGAGATTTAATGGTGGTCCTTGCAACCATTTTTAGGAGTTAAAGGAGGACGTGTAATTAAACAAGAGTGTAATTTCCCTTGTGTTAACTTAAAAATAATTATTTTCAATTCAGGATGGTTCAGAAGCTGAACTGTAGGTAAAAGGAATGGGAATTAGGCAAATTTGGCTTGTCTGATCAGCATAGATTCTGGTGTTTTCACTTATTGTATACCATCATCAACAAAATGCTTCTTCCAAAATAGCTGTAGACTGCAGAAATGTCTGCATAGGGAGCTTCTTTAGAATCCTGAACTTGCAGCATGAGTTACTTAGCTTTGAGTGTATCATGCACTACCAAATATATGCACTAATGGCTTCCTGCCAGTGTATGACCAGTGAAGACCATTGTTGTGTTACCACTTTTTGTCAGATAATACCTACATTCTTCTTTTTAAATGACAAGATCTAATATTCCATTTTGTACAGATGCAGATAGTAAGTTCTTTGTGTGTTTTTTCCCCGTGAAATTGTATGGAATTGAACAAACCTTGGTTTTGTGAAGTAAGTTGGTAATGAAGTAAATGTGTCTAAACTATACCACTCAGGATGTACTTTTTAGAATGATTCCATTCTGTTTATATAAATTTTTATTCAAAAAATTAATTCCTTTCTGCAGGGTAAAACATAAAGTGGAAGTGAAGATAGGTTGAATAGGAAGAGATTACCATGGTAGAGAACAGACAGCAAAGCAGATCAGTGTGTATGATATTACTGAAGGACTTGGCTATAATGGAGTTCCTACCTATTGAATTGCATTTCTTTTGAAATTTTAGACAGTGAATTTAATATGCATTATATGTGCTTTTGTTGATATTGATTATGTGCCATTTCAGATGTGGAATTAATACAGAGGCACTGAATAATCTTTGAAAACAAAGATGAGATAGTTGCATAGTTTTGAGGTTTTAAGAGGAAGAAGGGTTGCTTCCTAGCTTATTATTACGTGGATACTAGTGGATGCATTGGATGCGTCTAAAAACACCAATATGTTATGGGTGGCACAGGAAAGCTGTTTGATTGTTGGAAACTGGAGCTACCAAAATGAATACTACATTCAGAACTAATACCCCTTTAAAGTGAGTCCACTTTTTTAAACATACTTAAACACTAGGGCCTCTTTGGAGAGGGGTGTGGGAAGACAGGAATTTACAAGTACTTGCAGACCTGCCTTTGGTAATAATGCTTCCTCCGTGTTTCTAGATTTGGTTTTTTGTGGTTGTTTTGTTTTTTGGGTTTTTTTTTTTGTTTTGTTTTGTTTTTGTTGGGATACCACAGAGGAGAATATCTACCAATCTGTTTCCTTACCCAGCATTGCCCACAGGAATGTTGTTGCTGTTGCCTATCCTTCCTATGCCCTACCTAGTATTTACCTGTCTGAGTAAAGCTCTGCAGAAATCAGTGCTGACAGAGTGGGTATTGATTTCCTTGGGCGTGCTTGCTGCTGAGTATTGTGTAAAGTGGATCTTCTTCCTACTCGCTGTGTCCCTTTTAAGCACAGGCAATGCTAACACTGCAGTTTTTCCCCACAGAAGGGTTCTGTAATCTTGGCCCTTCATGAAGAGTGACACTATGTTGACTTTGTTCTTCTGGCATGAAATTTCTATTGTTTTGATCCATTTAATTGAAGGAAAGAGTCAATGTTATGTTTGTTGTCTGGATGGGTTTTTGCGTGTCTTGCTTCCAGATAATCATACCTGAAACCCTCACCCCCAACTTGCATTTTGTGTCTTTCCTTGCGGGAAGTAATTTCTTTGCCCTTTCATCTATTTTACCAACAATATAATAACAAATATTTTAGTTATTTTAGTCTGTTTAACATTTATTATAATCTTCTCTATAGAGTGATAACTTAGGGCAGGTGGAAGTCTGCCAAAGGTGTAAAAGGAAAACAATCCAAACAACCTATAAACAAAATGGAATGCAATTTGTTGTGAAAGATACACAAGGATTTTGACTTAGGGTGAGGATTTTTTTAGTATTCGCTTTTATCCGTTTCTAGAATTAAAATAAATGCTCTATTGCAGTAAATCCCACTTGTGAGATTTTGATTACTCCCACATTGGTAATAAAAAGAATTAGCCAAAATATCTTCGTAGTTAGGTGAAGAAAGACATCTGTATTTAGAATTGATTTTTTTTTAAGCATGTGAAAAAAGTAAAGACAGATATGATGGCCTTATATATATACAATGGACAGTTGAGGAAAAAAATACCATTTTTTCTTCTTTTACTGCTTTTGGAACTCTACATCCTTTAACCTGTATTTTCTTGTCAGCCTTAATATGCCATTTGTAGGCATAAGATGCAGATCTACTCCCTAACTACGGATATTATTCAGTAGACTCCTTTCTGTGGAACTTTGCTATGGTGGTCAGAAGAATGTAAGTCATATGTGTAATTCATGGGATTAGTCCTGAATGCCTCCAAAATGCTGAGTCACTGTAAGGAGGTGAGAGTAGAGGAAATTGTGTGCATGTGGAAAGAAAGAGGTAAAGCTGGGAAAATATAACTGTGTAAAATTATTTAAAATATTTTTAAAAGTTACACCCTAAAAGTAGGGGTCTGCAACCTTCTTAATGAAATGTAGGTAGAAAGACTAGAAGAGAAAACAGTGTTCCAGAAAATCAAAAATTTAAGTATGTTACTTTGTTAGCACTGATTCTCTGTATCCCTATTTGGTGAAACATCATTATGTTGGGGAGGTGTGTGTGATCAAAAATGTTGGTGGACCCTCTTTCATTCCTTCTTCTTCTGGGAAGAAGCTTTTTATTGCAGTTGAAAGCAAGAAATGATCACCATAGTTTTGGCAGTGATCCGTCTCCAAGGGGGACAGAGTTCTAATGTCTACTCAATTTTGCTTTATGCTCTGAAAAAAGTAGATTTTAAATACTTGATGGTTGAAGACTCTAAAAGCTGTATACCTGTTTCCTCATAATCAAATTAAGGCTAGCTGGTTTTGAGTTCTTCTGAAGTTATTTTTAGTGCAAAATACTGAAAAATGAGCATCTATTTATAAAAACAGACTGAAGAAGCTCACAGGAATCCTTAAACTTGCTGAAGAGGTCTGACTCATATGTATTCTGTCTTTTTAAACATCTGCAGATGGAGATAGTGTTTTGAAGGAACTGGTAATCTTTTTATTGAACCAGATGACTCCTTTGGTTCATTTTTGCAGACTGCATACACAAGATTTTTAGGACCAGCGGGAGGACTGCATAGGGCACAACTTGTCACAAAAGACAAGGAGCAAGTCCTTGTGAAAGCCAATAGAGCAAAAAATCCTGCAACACAAGCTGTGGTCTAAAGATAATAGGATTGCTGAAGAAACAGCTCAGGGCAACCTTAGCAAATCTTGGGTAGAAAATAGCTTGAACTAGATGCATATGAAGGAAGACTGTAATTGCTGGACAGTTTCTGAATCAAATTTTCAGAAGCTGTGAAGGAGCAATGTCTTCATGCATAATGCTAAGCTGTTAGTGTAATTTTGAGGAGGAGGGAGGCATTAAGAAAACTGTTTTGCAGACTCTAAAGACTGGGGAAAAAATAAGGCAAGAGTACTTTTGACATGTGAAGACAGTTCCACCTTCCTCCCAGAAATTGTATTTTTTTGGGGCTGTTTTTCATGGGGTGAAAACTCCAGGTGCTTCTGGTCAGCTCAGCTGTTTGTCATTTAAATAATGAGATTATTCCTGCCAGCTGAATGTTGTATTTTCTGCTATGTTGCCTTGCTTTAATGGTTGAGATGAGGTGCTGTCTCGATCGCCTGTGTCATTTTGGTATATAGCATATGAAAGTTGTGTGAGAAAGCATCCTTAAGATGAAAGGAAAGCAACTGTATCACAGCCATTGCAAAGGAAGTGGTACTGAGCTAAAATCAGGAGTTTTTTGTAAAAGATGAAAGGTCACGCTTAGTAAACTCTCAAGAGGTGGTATCATGTGAACTTTTACTAAAATCTGAATAAAACTCCTCTGTTCTAGTTATTGTCTTCCTTTTACTTGCCTGTTTTAGGCCAGGTCTTCACTTTTAATCCCCATATAATGAAAACTGATTAAAATAATGAATGAAGTTCACGTAGCTTATGTGTATAAAACTGCTGGAGAATATTTGTGGTATTTCAGGTGGCTTTGCTTTTTTTCTTTCAGAATTTTCTGTGGTAGAGGTTCAATTTGCACTACTTGTAAATGGATGATTGTGTGTACTTTGTGCTTTTTTTCTGTTCTATACTGAATTTATATCAATGCAAAAGACTTATCTGGACTCTGCATCTTCAGTAGTTACCAACTAACAGAAGGGTTGAAATTGTTCTGTATTTGGTTTCTGGGCATAGAGAATTTTCCTTATGCCACTTTCTCCTCGAGTAGGTCTAGATCTTTGTTTCCTAGTTGAAATGTCGTTCATGATATTTCTACAACTTTTTAAATACTTTTTTTTTAATATATTTCTGGGTCCTCTCATGAGCTTCACACAATAACCTATAAAAGGTTTCAGTTCCCAAGTGTTAGGTAGCACAGCACTTGTACTTGTTATACCTTGTTCTGAAATAAAAATAAGTTAAGTTTGTAGGTTTTCTAGCATTTGTGGGCAGCTGGGTGCTGCAGGAAAGTGGTCCAAGATGTGGATGCACTACTTTGTAGAGTCCTGTGAAGAAAACATCAAGAAGGATATGGTTTTGGAGGCCAGCTGGGTATCTAAGTATTATCATGTTGGGAGAGAATAGTGGGTTCTGGCCCCTGGGATTGTAAGCACAACAGTAGGATTGCTTCCAGAGGCAGGCCTGGGTCTCTGTTCACGTGCCAGGCAACCATTCTTTCAAAGGACATTCCTCAAGGCTTGGGGTTCAAGTGCATCAAAGTAACTGCTCGTTAATTGTTAAAGACCAGAAACAAATCATTAACAGGAGGTTTTCTGAAATGCTATATGTTTCAAGCATGAGCTTTCACATGCTGCTGTCACATTTATGTGTGCTGTTTCAATGTGAAATGCTTTATTTCCAAGGAGTAGTGGGAGGTTGTCTTGGTATATGTGCCATGTAATAGAGGTTAACCAAATGCTAAAAGAAGGATGGTTTCTGTATGAGGTCAAAGGATAGACAAGCAAGCTAAAAGAAGGGTAAGGAACTAATATTTATTAAGTGACAATCATTTGTGACATAACTTGTGCTATTATCAGGATGAAGGTCTAGAGCAAAAAATGAATGGTGAAAAATCCACCTAAATCTGACTTTAGCTTCTGCTTCTAAAATAGGAGTGATGAACCCCCTTGCTCAGCTTCTGAGCTGTGAGAGAGAACTTTTGGCCCTTATTCTAGTCAGCAGAACTGTATGCAAAAATAGATTTCTAAAAGCTATGAGCTTGGCATTTGGAAATCATATCTGTATAAATACAACAAATGACCCATAGGTACCATCAGACCATTAAATAATGCTGTTACTTCTGTTTAAGGACTTGTGACAGAACTCAGTATTTTGAAGGGATAACATGTTATTGCATTTGGTGTAGTTTTACTATGAAGAAAGCAGAATCAATATAGTATTTTAGTTTTGGTGATGATGGTTGTAAAATTCCTGGAAGTCTGAAAAAAATGAACAAATGTCCAAATGCAATAATGAAAACACTGAAAGTTGTGACATAGATCAGTAGAACAGAGATTCCAATTACAGCCTTCTAGTCCACGTTAATTTTGAAACTTCTTGTAAGCTAATGACTGATTTGAAAGAAACTGGAGTTCTTTGTGTATGGATTTTTAGCTTGGAAAAAGCCCTAAGAGCTCTTGCTTTGCACAAGCAGCTACAGCACTCTTAGAATGTCCCTACTATGATGAATCTCTTATTACAGTGACTACACTAGAAATCTGAGCTTCCAGAACAGTGAGAAGACCTTCTTTTTTTTTTCCCTCTCTCTAAAACTTGGATATGTTTGAAAGACTCAGACCCTCCTTCAACCAGTTCTCTATACATCATGAGTAACTCTTTGCTGCAGAAAAACTTTATATAGTTTTGCAGCTTTGCCATTGGAGTAGGTTATAGCCCTCAAAGCAGGAGCCTCTGCAGAGGTTTGTCCATGATAAACAAACATGGACAAAGGAGCTTGGTCTGCTTGGTTTATGTAAGTAAAGAATACTCATGGAGATGTGAACATATCCGTGTGTGCAAGTGGTACATGAAGGTGATGTTCAACATTTTTCCTGTGAAAAATATATATTCTTCAAAATATATGCTGATCTACATTATATTCTTGTTTGAATTTGTATTTCTATGCCAATGAGAAGAACACCATATTTCAGATTTTACTTCAGACGTTGTATTACACAGTAGCTGCTGAGAGAATACAGTGGAATTATAAGCTGTGTAACAGATTCACCCAGATAGTTTTCTGAAGTACTTGGTACATGATGGTTGTAATGTCTAAAACACCTGGTGAGAGCTCACTGGTAGCTTTCTGTGTGAACTTGTTGAAGGAAAAAGTTCAGTTTCAGAAATAAGTACTTTAGTTGCATTATTTTCACTTGATTTCTGTCTTATGCTTTCCATGGGTGGTTATCTAGTGTTAAGTGGCTTAATAAAATTTGTATTTTGCTGCAGCAGTGGTGGATCACATTCACCTGAATTCTAAACAGTGTCTTTCCTAAACTGCAGGGATTTAAAATCCAATGTTCCTTTTGTAACCAGTGGTTTGAGCTGACTTTGGTGGAGAACATGCCCTACTGCAGGGCATCAGATTAGTGTCAGCTGCTTTGCAGCATTGCTTGTGTGTACAGGCTACATCTGTTCAGTGAGTCACAGAAAGAGATAGCAAGGAGTGTTTTTGTGTACAGAAACAGTTGTTTTCAGAAATAGCAGTGTTGTTATATCTGATTCTACAAATGAAGGGGTTTTTTTAATAATATTGCAGAGCAAGAATACAAATTACTTTTAATACTTTAAAGTTGCAGAAAGATAAAGAGTACATGGTTGATGGCTCAAAAACTTAAAGGGTGATACACAGATATCACTAAATGGGCTTGATTGGATAACAGGAAAGCTATAGCAGATGAGTCTAGTCATCCATCTAGCTGTCCCTAAGAGCAGTCAGATGTCTTAGAATGATCTTAATAGAATAGTACATGCTCTTTTAAATTCTCCAGATGGTTAATACTGAAGTCTTGTTGGTGGATTATGTATGAAGACACATCATTTTAGGTAAATGTTACAAATAGAGGAGACTCAAAGCAGTAGGTCCTGTAATTCTGTGGTAGAATCTTTATATTATAAAACTAATTGGAATCCTTTTCCTGCAACAAATTTTCATGCCTTTTTTTAAAAAAAGTAATTCCTATGCATATTGAAAACACAATGATGTTTTTGTCATTAACAGGTTCTTGGAAAGCTCCTTGTGACATTTGTTCCTTGATTTTACTCTGACTAAAAAAATAGAGCTGGGGTTGAAAAGCCTTTCCCATTAGGCATACATTTAACTTGAGATTCTCTGCTTTTTCTTTCTTTCCTTTTTTTTTTTTTTTTAAGGTTAGTACTGGCTTTTATCCTTGCAGATTCTCTCTCGATCATGCCACTGGTTTGTCTTTATACTTAAACTCAGTTCTCCAGATCAGTGTCAGCAAATTGGTGAACTGGTGAGACAACACTATACATTTACCCACAAATGTAATGGAGAGAAAGCTTGATATTGGCTTGCCTGCATATTATTTTAGATATCAGCTAGGATTATTGTTTTTAAAATTTTTGTTTAAAGTTGTATTTTTTAATAAACAAAAACCAGGCTTTGCTTCAGACACTGTTTAATGATGTTAAAGATACTTAAAGTGTTTTGTAACTATATAATTTTTTTTAAAGAATTTTGACAACAAAGTTCTGTGACCCTGTTGAAAGGGAAATGGTCAATCTGGGGGACAAAGAATGATAAAAGAATAGAGGAAACATCACAGCTGATTTTAGTCACAATGGCAAATTATATTAAAGAATTTACCGAAAGGGGATGGATAACTTTGCTGAGAAATAAGATGAAAATCACTGCTGCTCTGTGTAGTGCAAGGATGAAAGAGAAACATAAGAGCTTATCCTTTGTGGAAAAATTTCCAAAGGAGGGCAAAATTTTAAGACTTGTGGGCCTGTAATTTAAGTTATGCCATAAACTAGCTAGAACTTGATATAGTTTCTGTGACATACACATTCTGATGTTTAATAAATACTAGTATTTTTTTCTTTTGATTAAAGGGCTTAATCATAATAGTCCAGCTTTGTGTAATTGTTAATACTGTATCAAATTAGTGTATAAGTAAGCATGATTTGATTAAGAAATAATCAGGAAAGATATTCTGTGAAATTCAGATCTAATCTCTTCAACCCTTCTGGAACAGTGTCTTCACAAAAAGAAATTCTTGGATTATCTCTTATCATCTCCTTATTTTTCTAGAAAACAGATAAGCAAGTTTTAAATGCTTTTTGTCTACGGTTTCAAGAGTCTAGAGAAAAATAAAGTTTATGTATCTGGCAAGAGTTGAATATTCTGAAAGTTAAACTTAACTCCCTGTGTGAGACAAGCTGACATTGTTGGTTTTGTTGTTGTACATTGTGCAGCATCAGTATCCTGGTTTAGCTAAAATGCCAAGTGCAAAGCCATTAACTGTGAAGGGATAACTTTGAAGGAGTCTTTCATAACGTGTAATACAAGCCTTGCCATAATTTTAGTATTTGAAGGTGTGTATTACATTACAAATGCTTTAATTATTTCAGGTTTTTAAAGGGAACAAATGCAATAACTAATAATAGTGTGTATTTGAAAGCTGGCACAGGTACCATTTGCTTCCCTCCACAAAGGCAAATCCTTTGGAATCAGAATCTGGTATGAGGGCAAAGGTTTCCACAAATAAGCCTGTTTTCCATAACTTTGTTTTTCACAGCCACATTTGTTGCATATGAAGCTCTGTGAATCTTTTGAGAACTCTGTGTTCCTGTTTGCAGGCTGTACATCTGGCCCAGGCAAGTTTCCAGATTGAGGCCTTTGGCTCCAAATTCATCCTTGACCTCACATTGAATAAGTAAGTATGTGATTTGAGGCTTCTTTTGTTTCTGCTTTTATTATCTTTAACTTATAGTATAAGATCAGGGCATGTGATATTCCAGGATCTGTTGAAAAGTATGCTGTTATCCAAGTTTATTAATGTAAAATAACACTTAACCTTTTTCTTATGTGAGGAAATGTTAATGCTTACTGACACATAGCACACCTTTAAAATTTTATTGTTCATTATAAAATAAATTATGATAGGTGGGGAAATGCCAGTACTGGTAGTATTTGAAAGGTGTGGATTTTCTTGTGCTTTTTTTTAACTTATTGATGAATTGTCACGAGGTGTTTTAGTTGCTCAAGTCAGTGTGTAGGAATACTGTAAATAATTGTATGAATGGCTCATCTTTGATGATCTGGAAAACTTGCTGTTGTCACTACAATAATGAAGTTCCTGTTGAGGTGGGAATCCTCATGGTGTGGTTGTACTGAAAGGTGCAGCTGGAGTCTGTTTATCTGTGAGACAGACAAATTTATGTAATTGTCAGGTCTATAAGGTCTGACTTGTGGTACAGGTCAGTGGTGGTTTAGTTGTATCAAACATACTTTTATATCCACTGCTGAGGGTATGGAACTATGTGGTTTTTTTTAATTTTGTAATGAAGTTTTTTTTGCCCTTGAAAGTTTACACTGAAAAAGTTTAAGGTAGAAGTATAAAATCAGTACCAAATACTGGATGGGTAGAATTATGTGCAGTAATGCTCAAAATGCATTTGGCCCTTCTACTGCCCTTGAGACTTTCAGCATGATTAAAAAAGGAGAAACAAATTTTACAGAAAAAATTCCTTACTAGTTAGACAACCCAATGTGTTCCTCTAGTCTTGGAGTTCATATGAGGTCTTATTTTGGTCTTAACTGTCATGTAGTGAAAGTTCTGTTAGGGAGAAAAATGCAGCTTTATCTAATAGCTTTTCAAAGCAGCAAGTTATGCCTTGATAAAATTTTCAGAAATGTTATATTTGTGTATTTTGCTGCTTGGCTGCCAGTTCTCAGATGTTTTGCGGTAAAGGTGAACTGAAAATATTTTCCTTCATCCATACGTAATTTTGAAGTTTGAGTTGCTCTTGCATTTTCATCTTTCAAAATGTCATGCAAAATCTGGAGTGGCTGGCAAAAGATGAGTTAATATGAAGGCTGGGAATGCCACACAATTGCAGGAGAAAGAAGGCTTGAATATAGCTCTGCATTCTCTAGACTGTGGAAGAGCTGTGGTGTAGTACAAGACTTCTGTTTAATGAAGGTTAAAGCCATGCATAGCAGTTCCAATGGATAATCATGACATACTTGTGAAGTGAACCTGTGTTTGGTGGCCTCTAAGCTACAGGGAATTTCTTCTCTTGGTGTGCTTGCCACTGTACCTGTCTGCATGTCCAGCCAGCAGTGAGACCAAGCACACATTCCCAAGGTGGCACTGTAGGTAGGATATGGCTGCTCACACAGACAATCCCAGAGGAAAAACCTTGCCTTTACTGGCACCACATATAAATGCAGACAGCACTCAGTTGAATAAAACTACAAACAGCCTGATAAAGTTCTTCTCCAGCTCATGAGAATTCAAAGTTTGTTGGTGACACTCATGCACCAATGCTCTCCTGATCCACAGGCATGCTTAGCATTCACGGACTCAAATGTTAACACAGGCTTTAAGTTCATCCAGTGTTGATGCCCAGGCCTGAGGTCTGTTACTTGGTCACTGGCGTAGGCCTCGGTCTTTGCAGACACAGGTTTCCTTACAGGTGTTGACAGACCCTCAAGTTTGCTTGCACATCACACCTATGCAGAACAGAGAGCAAAGTGACAAAGGCAATATTGCCAGTAGGACTTTACCTAGGACAGACTGCAGTGATCTGGTGCAGGGCTGTGGCAAACAAACCTGCTGTCTTGCAGCTTACACTAATGATTCCTTTTTATGCCGGTTCCTCCCCATTTTCCAACACTTGTTCTGTCCTGATTAACCTTCCCTACCTTTGGCACATCCCCTGAACATTCCATAAAAGTGATTGCACATACCCACAAGTCTCTAGAGGCATTCTGAAACAAGTTTGTTCCTTCCCAGGAGAGAAATGATGATGTTGTTTACCAGTTATCTGTTCTAAAGTTCTGGCTGAACCTCTTCAACTCCATGCCCAAGTAGTTTCGTCCATGGCTGATCAGTCAGTGACCTAACAGAGATAACAAGGAACAACCAGAACTCTTATCTCGTGTTCATTAGGGTTTGGGTTTTGGTTGCATTTCCTGCCCTAGTCTCATGCTGAAGGGCTGTTATCCAAGTACTAGTAGCCTTGCATTTCCCAATCCTTACCCATTGTTCATCCCTGTTGTTTGTTCTTGCTTTTTTTTTTACAACAAACGGTTCATAAAGAATATGAGTATTTTTTCTAATTGTGGCTGTTTGTCAGCAGTGAAGAAATGGCAGTGCCTTTCACTTCAAAAAGAGAGAGAGATATCACTAGATGTTGCAGCTTATGTGTAGAAATTCTGCTCTTGGGTTATCAGGAATTTTCTTACTGCCTATATATAAAGGTGCAGGGTGTTTAGATGCCTTACTAGTATCTCTACTGCTTGCCTCCAGAAAATGATGACTTCAAAAACCTATCCTCCTTTTTGTCTGGACATAATACTTTAAAACTGTAAGTCATAAAACTTGTAACATAAATTGTAAGTACCCAGAGACAATGATTTGAAAAAGATGTATTCTCATATTTCAGTTATATTTATGTGTTTAGCAAAATGCTGCCTTTTGCTACTATGTTGGATTACAGTGAGTTTTAGTTGGCATATTGATGTTGCTAATGCCTAGTTAGAAGGAAAGGCAGAACAACAGGGCCAGACTTGAACTGTTACGTGCTATTGGACAAAATAATCCAGTCCCATGTGAAATAAGTATTCAAAATCCTGAAATACTTTTGTATATGTTGAATACATACTTAGTTACTCTTAGGTGAGTTATTGCCACCTACTCTGTTGTATTCTGTATATTTTGGTTTTGGTCTTGTGTTTTTTTGGATCTTCTACAAATACACAAAAATAAAATCAAGGATGGTTGTTACGTACAACAGGTCCTAGTTTTATGTTTTCTTTCCCTCTCTTGGAATCTGTGTGATTGCCCACCCTCTGTGTTGCAGCTGCTCGTTTTTTCACATCAAATATAACCAGGCAGTGAAGAAAATTGGATATTCGCTTTAATTAACTGTTAAGATTTTGCAAGAACAACAGGTGGCAATCTGAAAGTTTCTGGAGTGTCTTCCTTTAAAGAAATACAAGCCCTCAAACCCTTGAATCCAGTGACAGAGAAAATTCACATGTAAGATTTGTATGGAATTTGAATGGGTAACCAACTTTGCTGTTACACAAGACCTAAACCAGATGAAATACAATTTGTTATCCTTAAGGTGATTGTTGACATCTTTTTCTGACAAGAAGACTCAGGAAAAAAAGATCAGTTCTGAACTCTTTAACAAAGTGGGCTACTCTGAAGTTTCAGACATCTTGCCCCTTGTTACACTTAAATGCTTGAGCAATTTCAGGCTGTCAGTGTGAGGTCATTTGACAATGCATAGTAATTGCAGATATGTGTATCAGGGAAATAATTTGATGCAAAAAGTAATACTTTTTCTAATTAGCAATGGATTAAGTAATGGTTTTACTTAATGCTCTTAGTATAAAAATGAAAGTCTATTGGGTCCTAGTGGGGTAACAATCCCATCTGAAAAGTTACAATTCAGCTGTGATAGTCTGCCCAAACTCAATGAATTCAACAAGTAACATGTAGCATTGTCTTAAAACCCAATTTCTATAAGAAGCCTTTTAAAGTGTTCATTAATTTCAGCAAGTTCACTTCTGTCCTTAAGCAATAATGTCAGTCCATTTGTTGTAACAATGCACTTGCATAATCAATGATTTTGTATATCCAGTTTCCTATTTTTCACTGATGTATTATATACATAAACAAGTGTCTGCGAGGTGCTAACAAATTAGTTTTTAATGATCTCTTTTTCATCAACATGTAAAAAGCTTTTAAGTTGCTGTTCTTCTGTTGAAAAACAAGTTTCTGCAGGTAGCTTTTATATCCTGTTTCAAGGTAGCAGTTTGTATGTTCTGGTGTAGTACTAAAACACATTAAAGAGCAGTGCTACCAAAAGCAGTGAATTAAAAGTGTCTGCCTGCTGGTTTTTTAGTGATGAGGGAAGTTTGCCATATTGTGTGGCAGTTTTCAGGCAGGGCTTAGTCCCAGCCTCTGAACAAAGAGGTCTCCACCAGCACAGGGGGCTGGGGCTGTACTGGAACCTTCGCCACTGGGACTGTGGTGGCTGCGACACATACAAGGAATAGGGAATTAGTTAACTGAGCAGGACAAAAACAGAAGAAGAAAAAAAGCAAAGACACAAACTTCTCTCCCTTCCTACTAAAAACTTGCCTCAAAATTGAGGATTTGGGGGGGAGGAAAAAATCACCAAAATCAGCCTTTATTTTTCATGTTTTCCTTCTTTTCTCTGTAAAAGTTCATCTTTCCAAGAAACTCCGTTTCCAGGAAAATGGATTTCTTTTCAATGAAGATATCATATGAAAAATATTTGGCATTTTTGGCTTGAACTGAAAAATACAATCCCACCACATTTGACTGTTATATAACTTAAATATTTGAGACATAAAAACATTGTGAAAAGTCAGTTTCTTATGTGAAGTGCATTACAGCAAATTTTATCTATCAGTTTAAAGCATATAATTGATGTTTATTAGCTGAGTTGGTTAAAACCTGGTTGTAATAACGCCAAGGTCATGAGTTCAATCCCCTGTGTGGGCCATTGACTTAAGAATTGGACTTGATGATCCTTGTGGGTCCCTTCCAACTCAGAATAGTCTGTGATTCTGTTCCTCATAATCTATAGTCTAGATTTTGTGGTGAATGTTTCTATAGGGTTGAATTAATGTGAGAGTAGTCCCAGAGGAGGTAACATTGTTAGCCTAATTTAAAAAACAGTAGGGCAGTAACTGGTCTGTTTGAGAAACTATTTGATTCTTGTGCGTTTTTTTCAAAAGTCTCTTTTAATGGAAATGTGCAAAGTAGTCACAGTTTTTCAAAAAGAAACTTCAAATATTTATGACACTTTCTTAAATGAACACTTAAACATTTAGGGTATTAAATGGATCCCATAAGATACACAAGCTGCTAATTTACATGTGGTGATAATACTCTGAGAAGTTTAGTCAACTTTCAAAAATTTGTTACAGAGGAGATGCAAAGAACTTAGTGTTAGGATTTTACAGCAATGTGTGTGCCCTCCTGTAAGTGCAGTCCTGAGTTTCTCAGCTGTGAGTAATAGGGCTTTACTGCCTTATTTGCCATTTCCAGAGCTGGAAGCAACCTATTAAAAGTTATCCTTTGCCTCAGTGGGAATTTCACATGCAAAAAGTCTTAGGGCAGATGTGAAAACCTCTTACCACCCTCACCATAAAGCACTTCTTCCTTATATCTAAATCTACCCTCTTCCAGTTTGAAGCCTTCTCCCATTGTCCTGTCTCTGGTATGTCCTTGTCCTACATGTAAAAAGTTCCACTTGTCAGACAACTTGCTTGTGGAGCGGAAAGACTTTATTCCGTGCACTCCTGATCTTGGATTTAATTGATAGTGGATCTCATCCATCTGAACAGGATGTTGTATCTCTGTCAGCTGAGATGCAACCACAGCCATTGGTTGGGTGGATTGTTAGGGCCAACAAGTCTTGAGCATGGCAAATACACCTCTGTGACAACATGACAAAATTCTGTGGGGCAGGATGATGCTGTTTATTGCTTCCTCCCTCCCTTGTAACAACTTCAGGTATTAAATATAGGAGGAGGTTTGAAAGAAGATGCTTATCACAGAAATAATTAAAATGAGAATTTCGTTCCAGGATGCTGCACATAATTAAACTGTCTACAGGAATTAAAGGATTGGAAGAACTTACAGGAAAGAAATCTACTAAGAGCCATTGAAAACAGTTGTACTATGAAATCCTGGTGTCACAGATCACTGAGTGCTAAGAAACTCCCTCAAAGATTGCTACATGTGTATATTTGCTGTCAGACAAGGTACTAAGCTGTGATGTGACTTGATCCACCTTTTCTTAGGTTATGTTCTTATTACTTGATCACATGTAACCACTGTAACGTGGCAATGGTGAGGAACTGTTATCTTTCTAATCTTGTAGGTGTTTCAGGCTGTTTCTGACATGGTCCAGTCTTGTCAATAGTGAGATCTTTATGTTGAAGTGGATTTCTGGCATCTCAGATTCTGTTACAGTCAGGCTGAAAATTTTGCATTTGGAGCTGATATAAAGCCTGTGTATGCTTGGAGCCACTAAGAGCCTGTATAACTAAATTTAACTTGATTCAGTGGCAGAGCTAAAGTTGTGCAGTATAGATCAACATGGAAGCATGGATTAAGGGAACCAAAATACACTTCCAGTTTGCTGGAATACCAAAATGTATCTCTGAGTCTTCTATAATATGAAATAATATAATCTGAGCTCAAGTCAGCTCTCTGTAAGTATAAATAAGTCTATTTCATTCTTTTTGGTATTAGAAATAAAATAATGGGAAAACCCCCTCACATCCATGTCTTGTTGGATTTTTCCTTCAGGGTAAGAGTTGTTTAAAATTGGACTGTTACCACTAAACACAAAGTATCAGGACATATGGAGCATTAAGTGAACTGTTAAGAGAAAACACGAGTTTCTGTTGTATTTAAAAAAAACCCCTTCTTCAAATGAAAGAATCTTTAAAAAATATGGTTACCATTGGATGAAACCATTCTGGCAATGACAGGTGGCAGCCCTCAACCTTACACTACAGGTTAATAAAATTCTTATTGATAATTCCAAAGTTTTTCAAACTGATGAGGATCAAGAAAGGGATCAATTGAAAGGCAATATTGAGTAAACTTAAACAGTTGTCAAATATTTAATTTAAACTTCTAGGAAACTTCTGTTGTGGAAAATTGCACTGAGGTGTTTTCCATGGCATAGAACTCATCTTCTGTAATGTTGTCCATCCATTTTTGTCTTCTTAGCCTTCTACAAGCATTTTTTACAGTGCTATCATCTTCAGTTCGATGGTAAACTAAAATATGGTGGAAACTGACCCATATACTGTTACTATTCTGAAGAACTCTTCAAACTGCTACCTTCAAAATGCTTACTGAAGTAGTGAATAAAATACAGCATGTTCCATTCTCGGATGGAGAGCTTTAAGACATAGCTTGAGAAAGGATCTTGAAAAATTAGTTTCCTGAACTGCCTTGAACTGATTCAGGGTTTCTTGAACTGAGGGTGGTAGACTGATCTAGAAATAAAACTGGAGCATTTTCTGCACCATTCTAGGTGAATATTCTGTGCCATTCTAATACATGCTTTTCTGTCAGTCTTTTTTGGAGATCTTTTCCCCATTTGAAGGGCTTCCTGAGGGATCACCTTGGTAATTTCAGTTTATAAATTTGTGGCCAATTCATCCTTTTCTTACCTCAAAGACAAGCAAAGCAAAACCAAACAACAATAACAAGAAGTGAGTTTTTTAAACATCAGTGCACTATTTACTCTTGCAGAACCATTATGGTATTCATAGCAGAAGTGAGTGAGGACTTTCTTTGATTCCATAGTTATGAAGAAGTTAACCTATACACTTGCATCATCAGTTGTTTCTTTTAATTACTTGTAAACACAGTTGCTTGATCCACAGTATCATGTTCTGACTTTTTAAGCTCTTTCAAGATAATATGAGAAAAAGTAGTAAAACTTTGCTCTGTTTGAAAAAATAACAATGACTTTGCAGTCTATTTGGTTCTTGGAGACACTTTTATTGGAGCAGCCAAGTAAAGACTAATGTAAATGCATACTAGAAACTTAATAAATTCCCATCAGAACAGATAATTCAACAAAGCTTGTGAATATAATTGGAACTGGTAATGGAAACAAGGCTGCATTAGATGACAGTGCTGTGATGCTCTAACAAAATGCAGCAGCAAGGTCTCTATTTGTTTTTCACATCTTCATGTGCTACTAAACTGTATCTGTTAAATGGACAAAAAGATCTGGGGGATGTTCTGTTAATTCCACTAAACTAGGTTGCTCAGACACTGATACTGAGCTTGGATACTTTCAGAAGACTTAAAAAATAATAAATTATTGACTGGTAATAGGTTAGTATAAAGCTAATTTAAGAAGTATGCCAGAAGGGTATTTAGCTGTACTCTGATTTTCTGCAGGCTGTCTACCATGCTCCTGGCAGCTAACTTGCTTACTTGTATATGAGATATCTTTTAGTAATTTCATAGCCTTTACCCTTTACCTACCCCAACCAATTCTCTTCATCAGATGGCAGCTGAGGTAAGCCACTTTGCACTCTGCAGCTCTCCTGCTAATGAGAACATCAGCATGCCAGGGAAGTGGATGTAAGTTCCTCAGAAAGCATCTGCTGCTTGCTTTAACAGCTGGCCTGTGTCTTCAAAGCCAGCAACTACTGGGAATGGCATATCCCTTTGCTGCTTGTTTTGCATTTCTCAGTGTAACTCAGATAGAGCTGGGGATGCAGGACAGCTTAGTAAGAACAGTTATCTAAGACAAGCAAAGCAGAGTGGAAGGAAGTATAGAAAACGTCTCAGCAGACAAATTATTTTGCCAGAGTTATTCAACATGTTGCGGTTTGATGTGTCCATTGTAGAGGATCATACTAATGTGTCACTTCATAAATATACTTTTGTCTGATGTGTTCATGACTGGCAATTGTTTTGGTTAAATCTTGCACTGTTTCCGGTGCTCATAATATTGAAAAACAAATTTGCTGTACTGGATGTATTTCTGCCCTAATCAAAATGTAAATGGCTCAAAATGAATCAAAGGTGGCAAAACAGTCCAGTGTAGGTGAGGTGTAAATGTGTTTTGTAAAACTCATGTCTGCCTTTCAGAGTGCCATTTAGGTACTCTGTAAATGATAATGAAGGAAGAAAAACTATTTTATGGAGAACCTTACTTTATGTTTGAGTTCTGTGCCTCATTCCTCAGGAAACTGGACTTCTACACGAGCTCTTAATCAGTGTATTCTAGGCCTTTCTTTTTGATGCCACTTGCATAAAGAATTCCATCACACCTGCTGGTGAAATGACTATGCTCTTCTGCATATGTCTTTTGAGTAGGAAAAAGCGTTTGAAAGTTATTTGGATTAAATGTTAATTTTTTCCCCCTTAAATAATTTCTCATGTCTTCTGTCATATTTGTTAACAATAATAACAGGTAAAAGTTTTGGCAGGAAAAATTTGCAGTAGCAGTTTTATATGTATTTTTACGGCTGTTGTTATTCCTGGAGCTTTAGCAAAGTGTAGAACAAACTTCCCTACCCAAATTCTGCCTTTCTTCTTTGTGTCAACAGTGGAACATTTTTGCTGAATTTTTTGGTCCTAGGCTACTCTCTACAGTGTTGCATTTCAATACTAACCATTTATAAAGACAGTTATAACTGTGTTTGTACTGATTCTGATATGAATATAGAGAACAGGACTCGGATTAGCTTTATTGTAAAGCAATAAGATGTGTGTACTAGCAAAGTTGTATTAGAAAAAGCATGCAAAAATACTGTTCTGCTCCTGTTCCCCTCTTTTTCCCTGAAAAAGGTCAGTGTTCTCTCAGATTAGCTGTATACATTGAGGGGTTTCTGAGTGATTGCAAATAAGGCGTTCTTAGGACATTTCCTGGTGTAGGCAGATATTTGAAATAAGAAGAGGTACCTGACAAAAATCAGGTACTTACCAAGGTTGAGGTATACAGTTTAAGGAGCAGCAGACTGTTGGGTTTTTTTTCAATGGAATGTTCAAAATTCTTGCTGTCCTGAGGGAAATGTTAAGAGAAAAATGCCCTTGCATAACCTTAGTGGTTCAGTGTGGCAAATTTAAGAACATAATAACGATCAGAAACTAGTGATACATACCCTGTTTTGTGAAAGACAAAAGGCTTATAGAAGATTTTCTACTCTAACTTCTAGGTGGTAGATACAAAAGGGTGCTTCAGAAATTAAAGTCAATTTTGTTTACAGCATGGGAAGTATATCATGAACAGCAGGTCTTAATTTTCATTGCTGGGAATTTGTTTGGAATGGAGAATTTCCCATGCCTTGTATCCAGTATATCCCAAAGGTCCATTTTGGAGCCATCTGGCACTGGTGTGTTGGACATGGGGGAAGCTTCCAGCAGCTTCTCAGAGAAGCCACTCCTATAGCCCCCCCACTCCCTGCAGACCCATCATTTGGAAAGCCAATGATTAGAAAAGTGTAGAGTCTATTGGAAAAGTCACTGTCTGCTGCATCCTTGCTTTGTACTTGTAATATATATGTAGTATTCCATCATAAGCATGGATATCCTATCGTGTGGGACATTTTATTTGGACACTACCTGAATGAGGAATTCCTTTGCAATTGGAAGTAATGACAAGCTAAAGAATGGAAAAGGTTGGCAGATGATGTGCTACAGCAGAAGCTTAACTGGAGTCCAAGATAAGAGTACTAAACTCTGGGAAGAGTCTTCAAAGGGTGGACTAAAGAAATTTTGAGCAGCTCCTGTGTCACATGAAATAGGATAAATCTGAGGCAAATGCTGTAATTAGACTGCAGTTGTGAGTCAGTACACACAGTTTGAAATCACCTACTTCAAGTCTTACGAGATGCAAAAAGCATTAGAGAACACAAAAAGCAGTTCTGAGATCAGTCATGCAGGGTTACTAGAAGGGGGCAAAAAAGAGGGTGTGAAAGTGTGAGCTTGATTTGAAACAGGTGGATAAATGCTGCTCCTGGAATTGGTTTGAGGGTCTTGGTGAATTCAAGCAGAAGTGTCTAAAAATCTGAATCTGGCCAAGGTGTATGAAGTTGAGCATAGTTCCTGTGTTTAACCATTTTTTTAATACTTCTATCCTAATCAGAGTTTTTGATTTTCTTACTTGTGTCAGTTACCTGTAGACTGGTCTGAACCATCCCATCAAGTAAAGAGAATGGTAGTCCTTAGGCTTGGTAACAAGTGTGAAAAATGCAAAGAGTAAAGGACATTAGCAACACTCTAAAGTTTAATTGTTTTGAATTTGAAGCTTTTTAGAAGCTTCAGATCTTGCCATGCTGAAGAAGCAAACGTTTGCATTGTGGTCAAGTGCTTACACTATTTACACAGCTTTTTTATTTTCTGCAGAACGTTTATAGCTTACTCTGATACAAATAGAGAAAGTTAAAATGATTTTATGCAAGTGAATTTATTTTTATATCGGTGCTTTCAAAATATACCTATTAAATACTGCCTTCAAAGTGATGTTTAAGACAAATTATGAGACTTCAGTAATTATCCAAGGCTATTAGCACTGGTTTTGCAGGCACAGAATGCCCTCAGTTAGGGCTCTCCATTCCATGAAAAAGGACTTTTAAGAGACCCTCTCATAACTGTCTTCTGCAGGATGCTCTCTGAGTGTAGTGCCTGATAAATGTGGCATGAAGAATTGATTTTATGAGCCATGAGTCCCAGAGTTAGTGTTATCAGGATTGCTAATAGCCTAATCCGAGTTTGAGATATCCATTATCATAAGTTGTCGTTAGTCCTGAATTCCCACCAGGGCTATTTTGTCTGACCAGACTTCCACAATGATGTTTTTTATTTGTAGCCACGATATTTTTGTTTGGATATATGTACCACCATCAGACCCTGTAATGATTTTTTTTTTTTTTTTTAAGCTGTAGGGGTACATTAGAGACTTCAAAAATGCTAAGAATTCTGGGTTGCATTAAGTAAAATGCTTATCTGGCATATTTGGTGGGCCAGTTAACATATTTAACTGCTTTGCTCTCCCTGGGGCTGTGCTGCAACCCTGGTTATAAGGGCTAGGATGTGAAAGGGACACTGAGATTGTCACAAGATATGCACAGGCTAGCTAATCTTAGTTAAAAAAAACAACAAAAAAAACCCCCCACAAACAAACCAAACAAACAAAGGAAAAAAAAAAAGAAATCTGAAGTTTAAATTACACAGGAGGGGAAATATTTATGCTTCAGAAATTTATCTTGCCAGAATAAGAAAAAAATTAGAGTGGGAAAAGTATCTAAGAAAAAAAAAGTGAAAGAGGAGTATTATGGGGGATATTTTGTGTTGTGAATTGGTGTGGGTTGTTTTTAAAGAACATAACTGTTTTGGGAAAAAAAATGAGTATTTGTAGTTTGTGAAAGTGAGTATACACTCTTGTGTTCAGAGCAAACATGTGTTTGTTCAGCCCTACATATACTCTGTTTAGCTTTTAGTTAAAATGTAAAATTTATTTGAAAATGTTGATAAACTGCACATACATTTTGTGAGTTACTGGCAGCAAACAAAGTTCTAAAGCCATGGGATTTTTTTTCGTATTTGAAAGGCTGATAATCTTACTGTAAAGCTAAAATACAGGGGATTAAATTGCAGAATAAAATTCCCCCTTCTGTAATCTGACTTCCAGTACACCATCAAAGCATTTACTGGACAGAAACTGCTTGATTTTTTTTAAACTAATGTATGGGGAAAATAACAATAGTTTGAAAATTCTAACGAAAAGCCCCCCAACCCTACTCATAGCAGTGGAAATAATATTCATATTTTTCTTATCTTGATTTTTCCTTTCTTTGACAGTGACTTGTTATCTTCTAATTATGTGGAGATTCACTATGAAGATGGAAAACCAAAGTTTTCTAAGGTATTGTGCTCTTAAATTGTGTCATAATCTTCTTTCTGAGAGAAAAGTACCAATAAAACGTTTAAAAGAAAAAAAAGAAAAAATGTTTTGCAAGACATAAACCCCCCAGAATTCTTTTTCCACACATACAAGGTAACTGTGATCTAATTTTGTAAGGATACCTCAGTAATTAAGAGGAAAAGGTGTGTTTTGGACTGAGGGTGTGCATTTGTAGGTGGTAGTAGTGAAGATGATCCAGTTGCTGCCAGAACAATTACATCTTGTAAAATGTAGGAGGTGGAGGGTTTGAAGTCACCATCAGATTAATCTTCATTAATTATTCACATGTCCTTAGCACAAAGTGCAAGGAGAAGGAATAATGGTAATGTAAGACACTCAAACAAACAAAAAAACCTTGAAATTACTTTGCTTTGCTAGAATTATACACTTGTGAAACAGAAAATGAAAGACTTAACTGAAACTTCAGCCTCTGGAGTTATTACAAAATCAGCATATTGCTTGATAGCCAATTAATTATGTTTGTCAAACTAGCTGCCAAATTGAATTCAGTGCAATAGGCTATTAATCCAAGGACAGATTAAAGTTATGCAGGATAGTTCAGCCCTGGGGAACCAAATCAGCCTTTTTGTTTGTTGTAGTAACAAAATGAGGGCTGGTATGTTCCTAGGAAGGTTAAAACCTATATTTTCAGGGAATAACTTTTTTCATATTTGGTATAAATGTCAGAATATTTGTTGTGAACTTACTATGTGTGAAATACATCTGTTTAGAGTGGAGGCAAGCAAACATTCCAGTTGCATTTATGCCTTCAGAAAGTCAAGATTGTAGTTTGTCCAAGTATTAGATATCTAGTTTGTTATTTTGTCCTTGTTACAGAGAATCTCAAATAAAATGCATTACAGGTAAGGATAGAATTAAGCAATTGCACCACAATTTAATTATTGAAATATGCTATTTTGTTTTCTTCCACTGAAGAAGAAAATGAGTTTCATGTAACATGCAAAGGAAGTTGTTTCATTAAGACTCAGTACTCTGCAGAATAGGCAAAAATGGTAAATGATGCAAGAAAACAATTCCCACTGGCATTTAGACAAGCTCCTGCAATTGTCAGCTGCAGCCCTGCTATTGAGCACTGCGGTTGCTGAATCATGAATCTGACTGGAAAATTATATTAGAACTTCAGACTCAGCAAATGGGCTACCTTTGCATGCTGCAGTAACCTGATCCAAACTTCCTAGGAGAAGGTTTCTGAATTGTGTTTTTTAGAAGCAGCAATAGAGCTCCTGAGGTCACACTAATCTGTAAAAAGCTTCATTATAGGTTCAAAAAATACACCCACAATTTGTGTAGGAGGTCACATGAGGACTATATTCTTGTCTTTTGCAGTATTTTATAATACCTTTTAAGCCTAAGTAAATAAAAGATTGTTTTGCTTCCTGATGTGGATTTAAAGAAGTGAGATCTTCACAAAAAGAACTGTATTTTATGGAAAGGGGTAGTTTATTGAAAGCATGACTGAAGAACAAACAGCAATTCCTTTACTCATGATCATTAAAAAAAAAAAATCTTGAAAAACTTTGTATGAGAAAGATAGTCACAATTTAGCTTTTAAAATCATGGTTTATGCATTACCACTACGGAGAGGTAAACACACAGTGATTACCTTCTGTGTAATACTTTGATTTAGTTATGCCCAGTAGCCTGATAGGATTTTTTTTCACATTCTGAATAACTCATTCAGTGAGATGCAAAATGGAAGTAATGCTGTGCATAGATAGATGAAGAGCATCTTTGGTACCTTCTTGAGTGATAATGTTGAAATGTTGGAGTTCAGATGACATGACACCAGAATTAAGAATATTTTTATGATGAGCTGTAGGTTTTTCTAACAATATGTGAGAGATGACAACACTTAAGTGGTTTTAATAAAATTTTTTGAGAATACTTTTTATCTGTAGCTTAGCTGGGCTTATTGCTGATAGACAATAGTAATAGTAAAAACAATTACTTAAATCAGCCAAAATGATATTGTTAGTATTAGATATTTTTTGCTTTAGTTTTAAACAACAGACATTAAACCAGGGTAATTTTTTGTATGTGACTGGTTTTGGTTTTGTTTTCATTATTAGGGGGGAGAGCATTGTTACTACCATGGAAATATCAGAGGTATTAAGGATTCCAAAGTTGCTCTTTCAACTTGTAATGGTCTTCAGTAAGTGCTTGTTCTCATTTTTCAAACAAGGCTACAACTAATTATGACTCTTGAATATTATCATTTAATATGTGAGGGACTGAAATTCTACAGGCCCAAAGATTTTTGATGGTTAGAAATGCCAGTACCAGCTATGCCAATCTGCTAGCATTTTTTTAATATAATTTGAATTAGTGTTTTGATGCTGTCTCATAAAACCTTTGAATATGGTAAATGCAAATAAATTTTTTCCCAGATAACTTATTATGGTAAAGGATAAACTAGAATTGTACTTTAGCAGTTTGCATGCTCAGTATTCATGTATGATTCTGTCTGCCAATAGAAAACTTGATCTTGTTGTTAGATTGTACAAGGAAAAATGTAAGAAATTACATTACTACAACTAGTTACTGTTAAGTGCAACTCAGCTGTTGATTAATTTCTATATGCTATGTGTGTCTTAGTACTTCCTCTTTCCAAGATTAAATCTTTACTCTTTTTGGTGTTTTGTCATTTCATTGCCATTACATTTAGTGTAGTGTTAGTTCATTAAAATGTGCCTGATATCTTAAAACATTTATATATTCTTAGCTTTAGCTACGTGTGGTAGTAATGACAATATGTGGAATTTATTTTATTATTGATAAGTTTTTCAGCACTAAGTTTGGTTTTGTCTCATCAAAATTCCTCTCCTGGAGTCAAACTAATTCCCATGTAATCCTAAATATCACTTCTTTTTCTCCATGTTCTAGTGGCATGTTTGAAGATAGTACTTACCTGTACTTGATAGAACCAGTGGAACTGACCCACAGTGCAGTAAGTTTATTTTTGTCTAATTTATTTGGTTTGGGACAGTGCTCAAGGAATAGCAAATAAGAGTATTAGGCTAAATCAAGAAATGAGTGACGTGTCTCATGCATTCATATGAAAGATAAAAGTATTTTAAAATGCTTGATTGGCAATTATTTAAGTCAGAAAATTTGTAAGTATGATTTACCTATGATTTTTCTCTGTTTTTCTTTACTCTTTTGTTTCCTACTTACTGTGGATCATTTAGATGCTGGGAGTACACTAATAAGTCTGTTTCCATAGCACAGGGTTATGAACTGTCAAAAAGTGTTTATCAATTTGCTCTAAATTTGAACTAAAGTATTTATAAATTCCTAGAAGAGATCTCTGAAACTCATTAATACATTCCTCTCTAAATAGTTGTATTGAATTGCTCTTGACCTGTTTCCACACAGTGCTTAATTAAGTAGTTAATTATATCTGTGTATTTTACACTTTGTATGTGTTAAGTCAGTGGTCACTGTAAAGCTTAAATGATTCTAATACAGCATATTCAAATATATGACTGTGCTGGATCAGCATCTATGACTGCATTTATGCTATTATTGTTTTTGTATTTTGTAGTAAGTATTGTAATACAGCTGTTCTTAAAACTTTAGCTGTTAATAGACCTGACACAATTTCATAGACAGTAGTAACACTGCGTAGATTTCTGCCTCTTGAGTGATTCAAATATTTGAGTGATTCTGCAACACTGAGACAGAGAATTCTCAAGGTTTATATCCTGTTTGGTCTGTAGGATGTATTCCAGATGCTGTAGCACAGCTCTTAAACTTGTCTTGCTCTGTTACACACCAGGATGTGACAAAACCAGTTTTAGTGACTGTAAGGCTGAACTTACAGTCCAAATGAAGATCTGCAAAAATCATTGACTGATACTGTCAAATAAACTGGACCAATATCCAGAGGAATCTGTATCAATTGGATGGCCATTTATTGGACTATAAATGAACCTTTAAAGACATGGGAAAATATTACATCCTAAAAAATTTCTCTGTCTTCCCAGGAGCAACATTGCATGCCATGTGTCTATGTTTGATGTAGCACATGTTCATAAAGGTTGTAAGCCTGAAAACTGACAACACAGGCACAGTAAACTGGAGATTATATTTATACCACAGTATCCATATAGTAGGAAGAAGAGAATTTCACTTTAACTGTTCTCTTGCTTGGGTGAACAAAGGAAACCAGGATCTCTCTCTCTCAGTGTGGTACATCAGTAAAACTTGTAAGTACAGCAGAAGTTCGAGTTATAAAAGTGAGGTACAATTTGCCAGCTCTTGTGAGGATTCAAGTTGGATTTAAATGTTAAGAAGACAGATGAGATGCATATTTTTCTCAAAACTGCTGAAAAGAAAATAATACTGCTACAGATAGCTTTGAGAGGCTCATTTTTTGAGTGCTCTATGAGAGAAAAATATCAGCCTTCAGTCTGTAGTTTATTCAGCTTGATTAATCTTAATGGTAGTAGATACTATATTAAATAAACTCGCTCTCTTTCCTCCCCAAAATCCAGCCAAATATGCAGTATTGTCCTTCAATTTGTTATGTATTTCTTATGGAAGTTACAGAGCAGTAGCATCCTGCCCTTTGCAAAGAACTGCTTGTTTTGGCAGGCTCTGCCGAGGAGGTGTTACGAGAAAAGGGTTCTTTTCTAGAGTAGATACTCAAATGTGATCATTTGAGGTATGTCAGATTTCTAAGGAAAATACACATTAAAAGTCTTGTACTTTTTAAGTGTTGTTTACACCAGTAAAACAGGGTGAAATAATCCTTTTAAGGATAGCATATTGATTGGTTTCTTGCATTTTGCTGCAATTAGACAGGATTTTTTCATAAATAGTAATAGTTGCTTTTGATCTGTGGGAGGAAGATTTCAACCAGATATAGAGTTCCTAATTTGATTTATTGGGATAAATGATCTGTATTCTGTAACACTAAGACTTTTAAAGGACTTTGTTTGGGTTATCTCAAAGACATCTGTGATACTTCACTTTTGTAGGCCAATAAATGGGCTGGAGCAGAGAGACTCCAATGATTTGCTCAGGATTGCAAATATATTGCTTCAAATTGGTAATATCCCAAACTTATACTATGGTTGCTTGCATTTTATGACAAAAAAAAAAAGATAAGTACTGAAAGAAGTGCCACATTTTTTTGCTTGAAAATATTAATTAGAAGAAAATTTCGCATATTTTTCTTACCAGGAAAGTAAAAGTAGGCCACATATCATCCAAAGAACTTACGGAACACAAGCCTCCAGGCAGTTGCAGGACCTTGGTATGTTTTTGCTTATGTTTTGAGTTTTTCAATATTGGAAATAATCATGTATATAACTTGAAAAATTTGAATATTAGGCTAACAGTGTGTATAAAATTGCTGATTATTAGAAAAACTTGAAAAATAGTTACTAACTTGACTTTTTCCATAATTATTGCAATGGAATTTATGCAAAAAGCAGCTGAAAGATTTTCATCCTTAAAGACCTGTATTTAGCTTTCCTCTGCAAATCACTAAATTTAATCAGTGATATTAATGCTATTGAGGACACAAAACAGAAGAAAACATGTATTCTATGCCCAGGTTACAATCTCTTTACCTCTCCTTACATGCTTTAACTCTAAAATTTCTAAATTACTTGAGTTTTGATATGAGGTATTTTATATATTTAAGAAAATGAACTTTTCAATAGCAAATGTGGTTCTAATTTTGGTGATCTTAATTTACTTTATGTTTGGACAGTGTACTTAAGTAGTTTTAAATAATGCCATTAAATTCTTAAATTGTAATTTGTACAGAGACTGACTCTAGTTCTGAATGGCCCTTTCTGTCTGAACTTCAGTGGCTGAGAAGGAAGAGAAGAAAGAGAGCAGTGAGTAAAAGTGTGACCTTGAGTTAAAACCATTTATAAAACTGTCTTGGTTTGAGGGGGAAAAACCAAGATGTTTACTCACAAGAGGAGGAGGGGGCTTCCTCCTCAATAATCACG
>JAWWEV010000172.1:26281903-26371219 GCA_035583235.1 Hafferia zeledoni
TGGCTTCTCCCCTACCCCAGCACACACACACTGCTCCTGCCTTCTGCT
Organism: Hafferia zeledoni; assembly: GCA_035583235.1. Taxonomy (NCBI): domain Eukaryota; kingdom Metazoa; phylum Chordata; class Aves; order Passeriformes; family Thamnophilidae; genus Hafferia; species Hafferia zeledoni. The sequence goes on from JAWWEV010000172.1 coordinate 26,281,952, forward strand.
CAACTCCCCCAAAGGAGAGAAATGTCCCCAGAAACAAAAGGGGCAACCTGGCCCCACCCAAGTGATCAGCAGTCAAGTACCCTCTTTGTTAACTACTGGCATGGAAACGAAAGGGGCAACCTGGCCCCACCCAGGTGATCAGGAGTCAACTGCTATCTTTGTTAACTCCTGATATGGACAGTTAATGGCAGGGGAGAGAATTTACATAATAATTCCAAACTACAACAAAAACCAAATGCACAGCCTCTAATTTCTGTATTTTTTAATGTCAAGAGAACATAGGCTTTAGAAAACTAACATTTTTAGTAGCTTAATATTGTCACATAATACAATTATCAACTGAGAAAACAAGGTTGTTCTTTAGAAGTAGAATATTTGGAGAAAAGTTGGTACACTTTCTGAAGTGACAGCAATACTGTACATGAATTAAATGAAAATTTAGTAGTGAAAAAGAGTTCAGGATTCTGGAGGATAAAAAAATAAGTTTGAATGAACTCTTGCTACTTTGTAGGTATCTGACTTTGTTGTCATTTGGCTCATGAAGTGGCGTGATGAAATTAAAAATCCAAATGAGCACCCCCAGAACTAGCTTGTTCAGAGAAGAACATGAGTGGGCAGTCCTCAGGATCTTCAGATGCACATGTGTCAGTCAGGGGAGTCACTGAGTTAGAGAAGGTTAATCTGTGTCTCTTTACTGAGTCACACAATTCACAATGTATTTCTGAGGGTGCATCTATTTGTAGTAATTTCCTTCCTCATTAAATCTGTGATGAATAGTACACAATGAAAAGAGGGAGGAAGCAGTGGTGGTGTCTGCACTGAACCAAGAAGAGAAGACCCTGAACATTCTAAATGATGTGACTCAGATTCTGAGCCAGTGTCTGTTGTAACTCGCAAAGTTACTGGGGCTGATTTTTACCCTGGTTGAATGTTTGACTCAGTTTTTTATGGGTTTACACACCCTACATAATATGTATGTAATATGTATATATAATATAAATCAACTGCAGGTATTTTTGAAAATCACTACATCTTCATGATTTCTCAAAGAGTTTCTTTAATCCATCAGATATCTCGTGGTGTCTTTGAAGAAATGAAGTATCTGGAGCTCATGATAGTTAATGACCATAAAATGGTAAGTCTGTCAATTCAGTGGTAATCTTTCTTTTGGTGACAATTTTTAGGTTGAAGTACAGCACTGTGCTGCATCAGCTGCTTTTGAGTTCAGTATTTTGTTTATCAGCAGCTATTAACATTTGTAGTGAAAGACATGGTATAGGCCATAATACCTAATGAAGCTTAATGTTACCTAAGATTTTCTATGGCAATTATAGATTCAAAATAGATCTGGAACACCTTGGTATCATGTGCATAATTTAATATGCCCATAGCAAAGTAAAGCAACAAAACATTTATGTCCAGAACAAACACACTAAACATTCTAAAATTCCATCCTATCTTTATAATTGTATAGCTAGAGGTCAGAATTTGTCACTTTGAGTTTAGTTTTACTAACTTAAGTTTTAATGCAGCAAAGCATATAGACAAAACTCTCTGATTGTTCCTGCTGGCTATTCTGCACTTATAAACAGGATTCATAATGAAGTGCAAGGTAAGTTGTTTGTTTGATTCAGAAAGTGTTTGTCATTAAAAAACACTTTTAATGTGTTGTCTTGAGGGATGACTGGAAAATGTCAGACCAAGTGACATTTGTGTGAGTGAGACCCTTTTTTTTTTTAAATACCGAATTCTGTTGATAAATGAGTTTTTGTTTATTTTATTTGCAAGTGAAGTGCTTGTTGTGTCTCTCACTCTACTGAATGTTTTCCCAATGCTTTATGTTGTTGTGGGCTCTTTTGCCAGACTGAAGGATGATTTTTAAGAGCAAGAAATAGCAGATATCAGAGCAATAATTTGTACATGTTCCAGTGCTGAATAGACAGAAAATATACCCTTCCATCATCTGTCTAATAAATCAGAGAAGTGGTCTGGGCAAACATAACCCAGGTTTTATCTATGTTAACTCAGCAATGTGAAGGCAATTGAACAGGTGGAAAGAGTAGGACAGAGATTTTTTGAAGTGTTCTCATTTGTAAAGCTACCTGGTAGGAAACTACTGTAGAAGTGTTTGGGTGTTATTTGTTTAGCAGTAGGGCACAGTAATTTAAGTTATGGCCATTGTGTTGCCTTGTTTGGTGTCTATGGTTGATGTTCCATATGAAGAGAAGATTTTTATGTCTGTCTGTTTCCTCTGGCCTCTTGCATTACACACATACTTAACGGACAACCACTGTATACCCTACACTTGGTACAGACACTAACTGTTGTCTCCTGTCACACTTCATTTGTTAGAACTTTTAGACCACAGGATTTTTTTGTTTCAGAGTTGTCAGTGACTCAGAAGCAGATAATAATTCTTTTCAAGGAATGAAATGGATATACACAGAGAAGTGTTCACAATTAAGGGTCAGAGCTGCCAGTCCAGGAGCTCAGTAAATGTACTTTCAAGGTTTTCTGCTTACCAGGAGAGGGCAGGTTTCACCTGCAGCAAATGTCTGTATTGGAAGAAGTATCTTAAACCTTTTGGATTGTTTTGTTAAGTGGTTAATACTGTGTATTTTCACATTTTACTTTCCTTGTAGCAATAAAGACACAGCTAAACACATTTAATTAGGTTGTTCCACTTTTTACTGGCTTAGATTAATTTCTGGTTTAGAAGCTGTGTTTAAACACATTCTGTGGTATATTGCTATTGATTTTAGCATTTTAGTACTTTCATGAAAACCAAGAACATTTCCAAAGCATGTTCTTCCACTACCCTTCCACTTCTGGAAAGGTTTGGGATTGGTTCAAAAGAAAAAAAATGAAGCTCCCCTTTCCCCCATCCCCTTTTCAGGGATCCCTAGAGAGCAGAGCCTTGTGATATGCACACTCCTCTCAGTGTACATCTTAAGTACCTCCTGGTACCTGAAAGTGCTTTGTTTTGAGAATAGTTATAGGGGGATGGGTCTCTGCAAACCCATGTTGTAGGATCCTTGGGTATTAAAACCATGTTGTGGTTGTGCTGAAGCATTGTGGAACTTCACCGTGAATAACTGCATATGTAAAAAAGATTTATCTTCCTGAAGTCAAATGAGTGTTATAATTAAGTTTTATGACCTTTTTTTTATTTCTATAACATTTCATCCATATAAAACTAGATTGATTGTGCAAAAAAAGTTGAATTTGAAGGAATGGCAAATTTCTTATAATAGAATGTGTGTGCATGTGTCACTCTTCTGCTTTCAATTTCAGAAACAGATTAGTTAATTTTAAAAGCATATTTATCTTCTAGTGTTACTTTTACCTTTGCACCAGCATAATTTTGGAAAACAGGGGATTTATATCTGTTTTGTAAATCTAATCTGGGAAGGCAGTTAATCATCTAAGTTATTCACTGAGAGTAGCTACTCAACTGCTCAAAGTCAGACCCTCTTGTTCCAAGGCCTCTTTTAAAGTACTGTGTTTCATAATGGGAATAGCTGACACTTTCATGGAACTTGATAATGTTTGCTTGTAAGATGATAAGACTTATTGCTTTTAACCTATTTTTTTGTTGAAATTAGTAAAAGGTTTTGGGTGAAGACTTTCTACCCTCTTTGTTCTAAGCAATATTATATGCCTTATCTGTGAAATTTTCAAGACTTATTTTTCTGTCTGCAAATCATATTGTATAATGTAGTTTTGGTTTATAATTTAACATTTTCTTGAAAGTCATGGATTCATGTTCAGATACCAGAGCTGCATCTCTAAAAAATTTGACTTGGAACAGATGAAACTTGTGGGGCAGGATGAGGAAAGACATGAAACCATTGAAATGACATGCACAGAAATTAGGAGGCAGAACTTGTAACGCAGCTTATCGAAGTCTATAAAAATAGAAAAAAAAATTGAAGTTAAAATTTAAGATATTCATCTTAGCGCTTTTCACGTTCAAACACATATTTACTTTTACCATACACTCCCTCTTCCATTTTGCCTTTTGATATAACTAATGCTACATAAAAGTGTTGTGCTATTGTGGAGAAAGGATGACTTTGCTATGAGCTGTGCACGGGCCAAGTAGTAAATGTTTCATCTTCATGTAGTCATGGAAGCACAGTTTGAATGGGTACAGTGTCCTCTCAGTTTTGAGCTCATGTATGTTCGTGTTTATCTGTAATTTTGTCTCAAACATTCAAAGTGTGATTCTGAATAGGGTATTTCTTGAGGCTAAATGCCCCTTACAGATGTGAAACGCTGTCTAGCATGCATGGCTTCCTTTATCTTCCAGGGATTCTTGAATATGGGCTGTAGGCTGTGATTTGAAAAGCTCTTTGAGTTTTTTCCTTTACTCTTTCTTAAAATATAAATTTTCCTTTCATGCTGTAAAAATAAAGAATTAGTAATAAATATTTAAGTTCTCACTGTGTTCTACTTTCTCTTCTCCTTTTAGTTCAAAAGGCACCGTTCTTCAAATGCATACACAAACAATTTTGCCAAGTCTGTGGTAAACCTTGTAGATGCTGTAAGTATCAATGTTTTTGCTGAACACTGATTCACTGACTTTTAGTTTAGCATTGTATTAAAAAGGTTAACAAATTTTTATACCTGGATTAAAAAAAAAAAGCAGCTATGACAATTATATTTTCAAGTGCATTTCCAGTTCCTCTGCAGAAGAATAGTCTGAGGTGATTGTATTAGAAACCACCAGATTTTTCTCAAAGCTTGCGGCTGCCACAGTTTGCCCTTAGCAGGGGTAATTTCAAACTTAAAGGAGATTTCAGTATCTATCACCCTTTAAGAATGAGATTTAATCTAGTTTAGATTTGTGAAACAAATTTAAACCACAAGTGATTGAAACTGCAAGTATACTCCACAAAGGATATACATATCTATTGTGAGGAAGAGAGAGTGAGTAAAAAAATTTCCTTTATAAATCTGTATTTGTAGCTTAGCAAATAACATCCTACTGCAGTACATTATAAATGGGTGTGGCACAGATACCCTGCTTGTATCTGTGCCTACATTTAGAACAATCTTGCATGCAGCATATAAACTAATAGTTGTGGTAAAATCTGATGTGTTTTTTTTTACTTTTTGATACACATACAACGACCACACATTTCAGAGCTCTGTGGTGCAAACAGGATAGATTCTCTAGCAATGATCAATACAAAGGCTACCAAATGGTTACTCCACGTCCCTTTTCCAAGTGGCATTTTTGATACCAGTGGAACTGTGCAATATGATGCGGTGCAAAACATTGTCAACAGTTCATTTGGCTCAGAGGAAGCAATGGAGTATTTGTTCTTAGTGCCTTACCTATAGAGTGTACTGTATGTATATTGAAACTTTGGGTGAATATATTTATAATATGTGAAATACTGGATGTGCTTTGGAATATTTTTCTGTAATGGTCTGGAAATGCCAGCAGCCTAAAGGAAAGTTACTAGAGCAGATAAAAATGTAAATAATTGAAATAGTATTTCTGCAATTTATATTCCCAAGGAAAAGGTGGCACCTTTATTTTTTTCTCATCAGATCGTTATTTCTTTGTATTTTTTCTGAATTTTAACAGAAGTTAATTCATCTGTCTTTGCTTTCTCTGATTATTCCGTCTGCTTTTCCATTTTTATTTGCTGCGTGTGTGTGTGTGTGTGTGTGTATGCAGAAACATTCAGCTTCACTCCAGTGCAGAATTCAGTCCCCTCATAGAGATCTTCCAAAATGGCATCTTAATGGCCTTTTCTTTAAATAAAGCATGAAAAGGAGCAGGAATTTCTTCCTTGTTGTTCCCTTGTGTCCATAGGCTGCATTTCTTACTGATTTGTTCTTGGGAAAAGGATCGTGGCTTTCAAAAGCAATTAGCTTCTCTGCCCCCTCTCCCATTCTTTCCTTCCTGTTTGCATCAGGAAATAGTTTTCCTCTCAGCAAAGAGAAGTCAAGTCTTTATTGATCCCTCCATATGCAGTTTCAGGGGGTTTAATTTTATTGATTTTTCTCCCTTCTTATACCGTTTTCTGTGTATGTTGTCAGCCTGTATTCCTCAGATTGAAGCATGCTAATACTTTTTTTCCAAGGGTTTTTTTACAAAATTTAGCTTAGCCAGTTGCTCTCTCTTACTCTTATGTTGATTGTTGTTTTTGCTAAGATGAATATTATATACTTTTCAATAAGGATAATGCTGCTCTGATACAAAGGACTGGCTTTCTGGTCGGGGGGGATAAGGAATGCATCTTTTGTAGATCTGAAAGTTCTACACAACCCTAATTAATATAATTTGACATTTTTGACATGAACCTAAAGAGAGCTGCTGTTTTATGTCAGAATCAATTATCATGCATAAAGTTAAAAAGCTTATTTTAAAACAGTTTTGTTATTATTGGGGCCTGATTGTTTTTTCTTTGTCCTTTTGCTACAATTACATTGAAATTAATAGAAAAATTAACATTTTTACTTAATTCTCACATTGCTTGAGAATTATTAATTGATCTTAAAAGGAAATGAAGCATTATGTGAATTAAATTTCAGGTGTACTGGAGAACTGAGAAATTATTTAATCTCCCCTAGAGGATTGTCTTTGGCTACTCTTTGTCTTTCAGATCTTTCTTTTTCTTTGAGATCACCTGGTGTACCTTTAACTTTCTTCTTTGCTGATTTTTGTACAGGTTTTCAGCAAAATTCGGTGGCAAAATTATTTGACCTGAGCATTTTAAAGGAAATGGAATGGCTAAAAAAAAAAAAAAAAAAGCAGCAATGGTTCTTTTTGTCCTCTAAAATATAAAATTTAAGTTGATCAGAATATTAACTTTTAGGAAATCCGAGGTATTACCAGCTAACTGTTTCCCCATGTTTTCCTCCTGCTTTATCCCTCTTGTCCTTCCGCTTTACTTTTGCTGGCTAACTATGCATGTTTGACCCAGTGTTCTACTCCTGTGCCTGTCCTGTCTCTGCCCTCAGATATACAAGGAACAGCTGAACACCAGGGTGGTTCTTGTTGCTGTGGAAACTTGGACAGACAGAGATCGCATTAACATTCACCCTGACCCTCTGCAGATGCTCCACGATTTCTCCAAGTACCGGCAGCACTACATCAAACAGCACGCTGATGCTGTGCACCTGCTCTCGTATGTACCATTGGGCCATGGCTCAGAGTATCACTTTTGTATGCTTTGCTGTCTACTTGACTCTTCTTTCTTACCTTTTTGCTTAGTATTCGCTACATCAGTCAACATCTGCCTTCCTTAGGATGCTTAATCCATAATTACCATGTTAGACTATTTTTAATAGGTGTGGTATATACTATGGTCATGTTGATATACATCTATAAAGAAATTTGAATGTTTATATAACCTGGAGAGTGTCATGTATTTGAAGTGTCTTCTGAGGAGCCCTTAAGGACAGCTAGCTTTGCTGATCAGGTGTGAATATACTGCTTTCCCAGTAACGATCAGGAGGGGGCAGAGCTGACAGTATTATGTGTTGCCTCAGGAGCATTCCAGTTAGTACATTTATTCACACATATAGCTGCAGTGATGGTTTGTTAGTGGAAGGTTTCCTTTAGAGCTGGAATGAATTGTCCTCTGAGATAGTGCATTTTGAGGGGAAATTCCACTTGCATCATTAGGCACAACTTCAACCTTGAGCAAGTATTTTTTTACTTCATGGCATTGTAAGCAAAGAGGAGGAAATGTGTGTTCCCCTGAGCAGTCTCCCAGCAGCATGACATACTATGAGGGTGGAGTAACAAATGTCTTCCATGGGATTCTCCTATAATTCATCTTCTGCAGAGGAAGATAAAAATAGGGGATGAAGAATTTCCTTCAGATTTCCTTATTACAGGCATCACAAATCAATGCTAATTGAGTTCTTCATAATATGGGCAATGTGCTGCTGATGTGCACTCTTAATACTTTCATGCATGTGTCATGACACTTACTGAAGAGTTTGCCAGCAAGAGCAAACAGACTTTTCTCAGTGGTGCATGGTGAAAAGTACCAAATAGCACCTGAAATACAGAAAATTCCATTTAAACACAGGGGGAAAAAAACCTTTTCCCTGTGAAGGCAGTTGGATGCTGGAACAGGCTGCCCCAGTGTACTTGGAGATACTCCAAAGCTGGTGGAACGTGGCCCTGAGCAGCATGTTCCAGCTGAGCCTCCATGGAGCAGGGGGGTTGAACTAGACTGTTTCCAGAAGAGCATGTCAGCCTCAGCCCTTACTGCAGTTCTGTTGTAAAGCCTCCAGCTGTAAGTGTTCAGTTAGGCTGCAGTCTGAATGTTCTGAAAAATAAATACATACCTGTATGTAGTATCCTGTCATTAAAGAAACAGTTCATTTTCAAAGATTAGGGTCATTTGTAGATCATGTAAAGTCATTGTAAGTCATTTGTAGGCTGTATAGATTTATTATTATTGCTATGAAGTTAAAATAAGTTATCATTCATAGTAATTTATAGATATTTTATAGAACAATTTAGATCTTCCAGAATACATTACTTAACTGTATTATTTGGGGCTTATTTTAATAATTGAAAGGAGGCAGAGTTAAAGAGCAGTATTAAATGACTTTACTTTCCCTTTAGATGTACTTCTCAGTCTTTTCATTTGGAATTGAAATTAGAACTTGAATTGGTTTAGATTGAGATAATAATTGAAAAAATTCTCAACACTGATACATTTCAGAACAGAATTCCTTCCTTACAGATTATAAATTGGAATATATTGTTACTTTTTAAAAGAAATTTTATTGTACTGTCTTAGGAGTCTGGTACTCTAGCTCTCTGTGCTTGGTTTGTTTGTGGGTTAAGACTGATTCTGACTCTACAAGATAAAATAGTATTTTTATTGAAACTTGTAGCTAATCACCTCTTTCAATGTTGGCGTTCTGTTTGTAAACTAGTGGTTGCTTTTGATGCTAGAAGATAAATGTACATGCAATCTATCATAGTATGTGTGAGAGTATGGTCTTTCAATAAGGTCTTGCTGCCCAATGTCAGTGTGTTATATTTTCTTCATTTTTATTGTTTTGTAAGGAATGTGACATTTCATTACAAAAGGAGCAGCTTAAGTTACTTTGGAGGGGTTTGCTCTGTAACCAGAGGAGTTGGAGTAAATGAGGTAATTTTTTTCATGACTAAAGTGAAAGAAAATAGAATTTGTATATTGTAACCTCAGAGTTTATATGATTCAGTATTCGGGGCTTTAAAGATAACTTACATTTTAAAAAGTTAGGATTCTCACAGCCGGTCTTCTTGATCATAATTAAACTACTGCTCAGTGTAGTTTACTTCTTAAAAAGCATTTTTCCTGTCTGCATTATTCTCTTAGTAAGAATTTTAATTGGCTTTTAATATATTTGACAGAAATTCAGACCCAAAAATCTCAGTGTTTGAAACACAGCACTTGATATATTTTTGGGTCTTCTCACTGTAAGAGGCTTGATCTTCAGAGGTGCCAATGATGTGTAATTCTTACTGAATTTTTTTAACACTTAAACTAGTAAAACATTGTCCTGGTGTATTGAGTTCTTTATTATTGTTGTTATTTTTTTTTCCTCAGTGTAATGTTAAATTGATAATGGAAGTCTGCTGTTTTAACATGGGTTAATCATACTATGCAAAACTGTATTACTAGTATATCAAATAGGCTTTTTTTTTTAGGTTAACCAGGGATGGGAGGTTACCTGAGGTTAAGGGAGGAATTTTTTTCTGTTATGATAGAGTTTATTTTCCTGATATGCACACAGAATTATGATTGACTGTACTGAATTACAGAAGTAGTAGGTATGTGGTAAGCCAGAATGAGCCAGTGTAGTGTTTGTTACAATAATTAATGTTTTCTTCTTCCTTTTTCTTCAATTTGCTCCCCTTGAAATGCAGTATGGCCTCCCTTTGCCCATGGCACAGGAACTGGCACAAAGCCTTGCTCAGAACCTTGGAATACAGTGGGAACCAGCTACAAGGAAACCAAGTACGTACATGGATGTGCAGTCTTCTTTTGTCTTCCTTAGCTTAATTTGTACACCCTTCCTTTTTAATGGTTGAAAGAAATGCCAAAATTGCTGGAACTGTAGAACAAGAATTGTTGCTTTTGGAATATACACGTTAGAATTTGAGTTTAACCAAAATAAGAGCCACCACTTTAGCTTTCACTTTACAGTGACCTCAGTGGTGTCCTGTGTCAGGAGGTCAGATTCATAACTAACATTCAAAGATACATTGGTAAAACCACCATTAATTTAATTTAGAACTCCTTTTCTATCATAATGAAATCTGTAAATCTTACAGAACAGTCACTGACTTCTTAAAATGCAAAAATACCTGAGTTATAATTGAAGAAATGTTAAGGAGCTGTAACCTGTGACATGTGCTCAACTTGTTACTCTCCTGCTTCACAGCCAGATTAATTTGTGTGGCCTTAACACATGTAGTGTTGGTACCAAAGCTGCTGCAAAGCACTTTTTGAAGCTAAAGAAAATTGCTGTGGTTTTTTGCTTCCATTTTCTAAGCAGTTTGTCTACCTCTTGTCTTTGGTTCCTCTTTGAAAATAAGAATTCTAAAGTTGACTTCATTGTGAAATCACTTGAAAAATCTATGAATTAGGAAACAATGTTTAGGTAATGTTTTGTCAAGCATTGCTTTTGAATTGTGTAAACTGGCAAATTGCTAAAACTTTTCTATATCATTGTTTTTTGATTACAGGTAAAACAGTTGATATAATTTGGAAATGAGAATATTTTTTAACTGTAAGATAGAGGATTTTGATAGGATAGCTTAGTTTCCTTATTTGGATGCCCTTTATAGAGAAGAATTAATGAAAGACCTGGATAGAGCAGTATGGTTTTCCTATAGTAATTGCAATACAGAACCTTTCTCCTTGAAAATATTACTTCTTTGCTAGTTAATTTTGTGAGTAGTTTGTAACTTCTGTTTTACACCCCATAAAGTGTTGACCTTTGGTTTTTATGTTATGAATTTGGTTACTGTTGACTTACACGTTATAGCTGTAAGTAAACTGTAAATCCATTTTCATTCAACTACTTTTCCTGATGAATGTTTGATTGGCTGTTTCATGTATTAATATTAATAATTCTATTCCAAAGGGAAAAAACTGGCCTGTCGAGTAACAATTGTCTTTTGGGGTATTCTGTATACGTTTTAGGGAGGAGGAAATGTGAACATTTCATCAATATTATGTGTACTGCACACAGCCTTTTGCTGCCTGTTTTGAGAGCATGTAGGGAAGAACATTGCCAGTTGTTTTCAGCCTTCCATACTGCCTGAAACTTTGCGTTGAGTTTAAGAAGATGCACATATGATAATTTGAAAGCACTACATCTATTAAATATATTAGTATGTCTTGAAGTGGGCTGGCTTCCTTTTGGGGGCTAGAGTCTGTACAGCCAAGCAACCATCAAATCTTTGTGTAATTAGTCAAGGTCCATTTTTATAGAGAGTATATTTATTGTAAGTGTGTTTATAACTTCTTTCCTTTTCTGTTGCCTTTTGATCTTGTCTGAGAAGAGTGTGACTGCACTGAATCCTGGGGTGGTTGCATCATGGAGGAAACAGGGTATGTCATAAGTATCAGTAATGGAGGACTCTAGAATGAGTTCATAGTTTACATTATGACAGAAATATTTCTGTTTTGGGTTTTATCCATGTGTTTTAGTGCTAATAAATTAAAAACTAGAAGCAGTTGTAACTCAGTGCTTAGCTAAATGGTCAGTGAAGACTGAGGGGAAAGCACATCTATATGGGAGGAATTTCATTGCCCTCTACTATTGTGTACTGCCAGAGGTGCTTTTCTCTGTATTGTAAGGAAGTGATTAGATAAAACTTCTCAAACATAGGGTTTTGAGTCTTATAAATCCCTTCCTGTCAGAATCATCCTCACTGTGGAAGCTTGATTGAAAAAATCAGGCAGAAGATCAGTTACAAATAAGATAGAAGGAGATTATTTTCTTCTTGTATTACTTGGAAGTTGGTTCTTCAGCAGAGTAACTGTGGCTTCCGTGTAGACATGTAATTGTCAGCCACTGGAGGAATGCAACAGAAAATCATTCCATAAGTTTACTTCTGGAATCCAATGTAAGGCATTGATCAGAATAGATACTGCCTTCCTTCCCATGGTGATCTTATCAAAGTATATATAGAATAATTCACTGGGGAAATGGCAGCTTATTAGCAGTGAGCTGCTAGGGAAGGAATGGAGAACCTCCTTATGGTAATAGTTACCCTGATCTTTAACAGTGTGAATAGATCTCATTCCCAGATCCAAAACATGACTAATAAAAATATCAAACAGTTTCTGTGTGAGAAATTACTAATAAAGTACATTTTCATTAGTCTGGGAAAAAGATGGAGGTGAGGAAATATATGTAACATCATGAAAAAATGATGACTGCTTCTTTCCGTGTAAGAACTAGGGAGACAAGAAATGAGATTAGCAAATACGACAGAAGAAAATGGAATTAAATTGTTCTTCTACCAGTCTGCAATGAAGCTGTGAAACTTCTTGCTCTAGCATCTAGTAGATGCTAAAAACACACCCAAGAGGACACTGGGTTATGCATGCCATTGACTGGATGCATAACAGCTGTTATGATAGTGTGGTTCCACCTTATTGAGATTAGAAGACTGCAGTTTTACATACTGTACACACATAAGGTAGAAATATAAAAATGTAAAGTGTTCTAAAACTTTTTTCTTTTGTTCTGATTTTATTGTTTGAGATAAGACTGAGCTGTCATACTGTTGCACACAGTGGTTGTAAGAAACTGGGATTTACAGTATTAAAAAAATGTTGTGACTCCTTTGCCCCCACTAACTGGTGATGTTTCAAGGCATTTACTCAGCTAATTCTTTACCATTCTAGGGTATACCATTCCAGGAAATTCTCCAAATGCAGCATTGCAGAATACAAAGAATTTTTACTTCGTGGGGGAGGTGCCTGTCTTTTTAACAGGCCAACAAAGGTATGTAAGTTGGTAGTCAGCACATCTGCTAAACATTGTAATGAAAATGTAATAATTTCACTAACATACATCTGTTCTCAAGTTTATTCAGATGTCTGTATGGGTATTTTCTTGAGGTTGTTTGTAACTAGCTGACTGTTCATTCTCATAGCATTTAAAAATAATGTTGATAGGAACCCAACTTGTTTTCTTTCAATTTTTTACGCTCAAATAATGACAAATATTGCAGTTGATTTTTCACAGCTAGCTAAATCCCCATTGGCATAAATGCACTACTGATTAATCTGGAAGTAGTGCAAAATAAATCCAGAAGCGAGGTCATAGTATATGCCTCACATACACTCAGTCCTTGGACTTTTTTGCCTGAGGTTGTTAAAAAGAACGCAAATTACCAGGAAATAAAAATCCATCACATGCTTCATATAGGCAGTAGTAGCTCATCATTGTTCTCAAAGTTAACCTCCTTTCATTTCATTTCCACTGTACATCTAGCAAACTCTGTAATTCATATCTGTTTTCTTGTACCATCCAATGCTCTTTTTCACCTAAAAACTTAGCAAGGTCATAATTTTTTCTAAGGCAATGTTAGCATGGCATTCTTCTAAAGCGGAGTTGTATAAAAATATTCCATATGGCTCTTTTTGCCAAGTAAGAGCAATCCAAAATATTAATATTCTATTTAATCATGGTATTAAACTTGCTGTCCTTGTAGAATTTAATATCTCTTGAGGCTATTAGGCTTTTCTGTTTACTGTGCTGTATCATTTAGTAGACATCATCCTGCACAATTAACAAAAAAATTTTGCTTTTTTGAGTGTTTTTAATCTTTTCCCAGGGTAATAATCTTGGCTTATACAATAAGAATGTAAGAATTTCTGCAGAAAGGAGTAAGTAGGGAAATAGAAAAACACAGCTTCATTTTTTAATGATAGTTGTCTACCAAAGTAATGTGAAGAAGTTATCAACTTGACTGTACACAGAATAAAAATATTATTTACTTTGGGGAAAATGCTCCCAGGGTAACGGTTGAGTTATCTTTATACATTATCTGTGTCAATGTTTCACAGCTTTGAAGTTTGAAGTATTTTTGTGGAAAAATATAATCATACAGTGGTTAGAATCCTGTAATTTGGAGGTTAGGAGGTAAGGTGGAAAATGATGTGTTTAATCCTTGGGTAAACAAAACACAGTTCTTGTTAAGCAGTGACTGTGATGTAATTTTTAAAATTATAACCTGAGTTATGCTCTGACATGTATATATATGAACATTAGATGGTTCCTGATTGATGCCATAGGAAATTTGTGCATGCTTGTGTTCTCTAAGTTTCTTTGACAGAGAACTGAACTTCGGCTTCAGAGTAAGAGATCTTGCTGTTTCCATTGAAGTGTATTAGAAACAGTGGAGGTTATGGAGGTGGGGTAGGGAAGAGAGGGTTCAGTGTGTTTTTTTTAATCACCTCAACATTGCTAGTGAAGAACAGCACATACGGGTATTGCTTCAGTATAGTTTTACTTCTCACACCCAAAATTGTAGGTGCTGTTTATTGCATATGTGGTTTATGCAACAGAAGTAAAATGTTGGGGGTTTTTAATCAGGCATTATGATTCCCCCCTGCCCTTCCCCCCTCCAAAGTATCAAAGAAGAATTCCATCCAAGTTTATATATCGTTTGTATTGTGTTATATGTTATGTTTCATATCTGCATGATCCTCAACAGCTGTACTTCCACTAAGACCAAGCAGAAAGAACATTTACTTGGATCTTTCATCCTTACCTAGCTGTAGATTTATCTGCTCTCATTTTAACTTGTTAACTTTTAGCTGCTTATTTCAACTATGTGCTAGTAATGTGTTTCTGCTGCTAATATCAGAGATAAATTGGAGATCCCTGATATTTTTACATGATTTTAAAGCAGAATTATAATTGAAAACAGACAAGATCTTCGCAAAATGATTTCTTTGACAAGACTGAAAAATATATTTAATCAAAATTACAGTATGTGAAACAGAGTGTTTATCATCCTGAACTGCAGAATTTATCTCTATTGTATTATTTGGTCCTAGGATTAACTGTTTAGCACTATCTGTATGTGGTTGTGTATAACTTACTAACAAGGCACATAGAATTTCATTTCAGTAGTGTTTCTAAATCTTACTGTTTTCATGCACAAACATGGTGCACAGAGTAGACAGTAACTAATTGCATGATCAAGTACCTGAGTAGATCCCAGAGATCATACTGCAGACTGGTTTCTTGAGGGAACTGTTGGAGAACTGGAAGTCCATAGAACAGAAATGAAGTTCAAATGTTATCCCTTTGTGGTTTATTGTAGTGTCTCTCTGGTTAGCATTTTCTGAGATCAGTATTCTCCTAAGGGGGACTAGTATTCATGTGACTCAGCTGTACATCTTTCATGTCTGATCAATTCTGACTCAGCAGCACTTGAAAAACACTCTGCCCTTCCCATTGCCGAAGCACGGCATGTGCATGGCCTGTAACAGCATGTGTTTGTGGCACCACAGAATTGGGTTGTGTGTGACAGAAAAGTCACTTGACACTAGTTTTATTCTTACTTTGGGATGGGGGCTTTTTTCTTTCAGCTCTTTGAAACCACAGAGTGTGGAAATGGATATGTAGAAGCAGGAGAAGAATGTGATTGCGGTTTCCGAATGGCAAGTTGAGATATATTACTCCACAAGTCTTGCTTACAAAATGTATTAAGATAAACTAAGTGATTGGTAAGGGAGGGGGGAAAGGCTATGGAAATTAATTTGTTTTGCCTATTGTTTGGGAACAATTTCACTAAAGGATTGTGTTAAAACATTTTTTCAAATGAGAATGAGTGTAAAGACAGAGAGTGTCCTCAGAACAGTTCCTGTTGCACTAATGACACGGGGCAGCTGTTACCCAGCAGTTTTTGAGTTGCACCAGGGAATCATAGAATCAATTGGATTGGAAAAGACCTCTGAGATCATCAAGTCCAACCCTTGGTCCAACTCCAGTCCCTTTACCAGATCATGGCACTCAGTGCCACGTCCAATCTCAGTTTAAAAACCTTCAGGGAGGGTGAATCCACCCCCTCTCTGGGCAGCCCATTCCAATGCCTGATTACTCTCTCGGGAAAGAATTTTTTTCTGATCTCCAACTTAAATTTCCCCTGGCAGAGTTTAAACCCATTCCCCCTTGTCCTATTGCTGAGTGACTGGGAGAAGAGACCAACCCCCACTTGGCTAGAACTTCCCTTCAGGAAGTTATAGACAGTGAGGATGAAGTGCTTTACCCCTTTACTTTTCCTAGCATGTCTGGAGTGGTAGACTCCTTACTGATACTTTGGAGAGAGGTGCCTGTGTTCAGACAGAACAAGTAAATTGTTGTTTTCTTCTGTGTTGTGGAAATATTCTGATAATGTTTTTGCAAAAACATGCCCTGTAGATTTGAATTCTAGTTCTAGTATTTAAATATAATTGTACCCATAATTAGTTTTCTTAATCTTTTTTTCTGCATTGAATGTGATTTGATTAAGCAACATGCATTTGGCACAGGCTATTCCACACCTGTGAAGAGGCTTCAGAAGATGTGAATCCCTGTGTTGCTATAGCATTGCTATCTCTTTAATATTTTAGTATTGTAAAGCCTTCTTCCAGCTGTTATTTCAGGTCATCAGTGCTAAACAGAATCTTTTATCAGCTGGTAGGTAATAGTTTGTTGGAAAGGCTGTGAAGAAAAAAACAGCTTAAAATGCAAAACTCAACCTTTTGCTTAAATATTTTCTTCAGGAATGCTATGCAGACTGTTGCAAGAAGTGCTCTCTTTCCAATGGAGCTCATTGTAGTGATGGACCCTGCTGTAATACATCATGTCTTGTGAGTGTTGCTGCCATATATTTGTTGTTCTGTTCAGTTGTCCATGGAAGTCATTTGCAGCCTGTTAAAGTTCAAAGTGTGTTTTCAGTAGAATGAAGAGGGACAGTTTATGTAGATGTAATCTTCGTCCTGAACTATTTTCTTTGTTTTCTAGTTTTTCCCACGAGGTTATGACTGTCGATATGCAGTGAACGAATGCGATATTGCAGAGCTCTGCACTGGGGATTCTGGGCAGGTAGGTATGCAGAAACTTCCTCTGCTTGCACCAGTGGTGCTTGTTTGCACTCTTTCTTGTATTTGTTTAAGAGGAAAATGGGATTAACAAACTGTACATTCATATACCCAAAATAATGGGATGTGTATTTCCTAATCCTAGCAAAAAAAAAAAAAAAAGAATAAACTATGGTAAATACACAAAAAATAGTCTAAGCTGACTCAAAATATGACTTCTGTAGGTTTATTTGTTTTTCACAACTCATAGGGGTTTGTGTATAATATAGGTGTCCTTTACTCTTTGCCTGCTGTATAACTTAAATAATAAGAATATACTGCAAATGTGAATGTATTCAAAGGTAGTAACAGTAAGATTTTATGAAATGAAATAGTTTAAAATATAAATGTAGATAATTACATCTAATCGAGTATAGAAACATAGAATCTATTGTTAGAAAAGACCTTTAAGGTCGTTGAGTGCAACCATTACCCAGCACTGCCAAGTCCATCACTAAAACATGTCCCTGAGTGCCTCATCTACGTGTCTTTTAAACACCTCCAGGGACAGTGATTCTACCACTTCTCTGGGCAGCCTGTTCCAAGCTTCACAACCCTTTTGGTGATGAAATTTTCCCTGATACCTAAACTAAACCTCCCCTGGTGTAACTTAAGGCCATTTCCTCTCATTCTGTCACTTGTTTACCTGGGGAGAAGAAATGGCCCCCACCTGACCACAATCTCCTTTCTGGGAGTTACAGAGAGCGAGAAGGTCCCTGAGCCTCCTCTTCTACAGGCTAAACAACCCTAGCTCCTTCCTCCAAAGACTTGTATAAACTATTCCAGTTCTTAAGAGTGTGCACATGTATGAGGATTTTAAAAGTTGTGGATCTTACTGTGCACTTCTCCTGAAAACATTTGGCTAATACGCAAAAGTGTAAGTAGAAACAGCAACCAAAATGTTGTTTTAACTTGAGTTCTTTTAAATAGTCAATGTTCTGCACATTTTCCATTTTCATGGCAACTTTGATGCTCTAAGTGATACATACTCCATTTCAATACTGAGTATTTATATATTTATTCTATCTATAGAAACTTCAGGTTTATATAAGAATTTCATAACTGATGCAGTCATGTGCTGCATCAAGTTCTTGGCTTTGGAGAAATAAGATTCAGGATAGATCACATTCTCTTTAGGCATTGGCTATAATTATAGATGCCAATAAATTAACAATAACTTTTTTTTATTTTATAATCTGAGACATCCATACTTACAGATAAGTAGCTATTGCTGATATTTTATTGTAAATCTTTTATATATTCTGTAGATGGAGCATTCTTAAAGGGAGGGAGAAGGGCTTTCTCAGTCTGGAAAGGCTGCCCTCGGAGTACTGGCTGATGGAGTACATTGCAGCTGCATACCCTTTCCAAACTTTCACAGGTCCATTTTGGATGAGGGAAAACTGAGAATGGTCTGCTCCTAGTTTTAGTAGGCTGAGGCTTCTAGACCTAGTGACTTGTTCGTACCAGAAAGGTTTCCAATGCCCAGAGAATGTAACAAATAATATCATAAAACCCCCCAAATCTCTGTAAGCAAGAGACTGGTAGGCAATCACTGGGTGCTCCCTTACTTTTGTACTGGACCTGAAATGAATGCAGTGGCAGCGTTGCAAACATGGATTCAGTATTAGCTGCCAAATGTCCTGTTGCTGAACACATTTGTTTGTATTTTTCCTCACCTCATTAATGTCTACTTGAAAGATGCAGAAAATTAGACACAAACCATGTATTTCATGGTTCAAGATGTTAGTTTTTTCATTTGTATTTGTAATTATAAAGCTTCCTGCACCAATTATGTTCTCTATCCCTTTTGTATGTTGTGTGGTTGTCTTAAACCCAGGAAAATTCCATATGTGATACTCTGATGTATTATTACTGTACACATGACAAAAAAATTATTTTTTTTTTCAGTGTCCACCAAATCTTCATAAACAAGATGGGTATGCCTGTGATTCTAATCAGGTATGCTATGTTTAAAATCACACATCAGCAAATAGAAATCAACCAAATACATGTTTTGTTTTGGGATTGTTTTCTTTTTAAATTCTGCATTCCGTATTTCTTCATAAATTTTATTCTGTCAACATCAATGTTGTTTGTTGAACTCTATGTATGCACTCTATGAATAGAACAAATTTCTACTTTGGGTAAAATCCACTTGGTATCTCTACATTTTATATGTGGATCTTTTATCACACTCCATAGTAGTAAGTTCTTTACAACTATGTAAAGGGAAGTGTAAAGCAACTGCTGAAATGTCAGTATGTATTGGACACCAACTGACTTTGGGAACCTGGGCCAAAATGTGTATTCTGTATACCCACATTCATGAAAACTATTCTACATCCCAACACGTGTGAACAGTCAAAATGAGACATTTTTTTGTGGGAGGGAAAGGAGATGAAGTGATGTTCAGTTCTCACTGCTAACATGTTGTGTTTTGTTTAGGGTCGTTGCTATAATGGTGAATGCAAGACAAGAGATAATCAGTGCAAATATATCTGGGGATCTAGTAGGTTGACTTTAACTACCTTAAATGTATTTTATTTCTGGTTCATTCCTGCCTTTGTTTTGTGTTTTTATTGTTTGTTCTTGTCACTCTAAGTTAAAATTTTCTTATCAGTAAAGTGAGTAGACTGCAATGGGAAACTGTGGCTTGATTGCCAACTGAAATTCTGAGTCTGGGAGTGGCGTCAGTGAGACTGTTCTGGTGTAGTGTGGCTACAGCAGTGGGTCATGCTGCTCCACCTCACCTCTCTTCGCTGTACCATCTTACAAGTCAGGAAAATTAGTACATTGGTGTGAATTTAAATATGCATAGTAAGGATTTAAGTCTGTAGAGGTGAATGTTCTGTATAATGACTTCAAGAATTCAGCAGAGCAGAACTACCAGGATGTCCTGCACTCTGGCATTTGATGTTTTCTTGTGTGTTTTGTCTAATCGTAACTGCCACTGAAATGACTCTCTTATTTACCTTTGTTATTTTAGCTTGCTTTATATAATTGTTGTGCTTTTTTCTTTTTTTTAATTCGTGTTTAGAAAAAACAAATGAGCTTAGTAAATAACTGGTTTTAAACATGTAAGTTCAGATTTTTACTCCTAAAAATAAGTAGAAATTACACTTTGGCTGTTCAGCTTTGGTTTTGCTGCCAACACCTGAAAAATAGAGTATGTCAGAACATATGCTTATC
The DNA here is from genome assembly GCA_035583235.1 of Hafferia zeledoni. Lineage (NCBI taxonomy): Eukaryota > Metazoa > Chordata > Aves > Passeriformes > Thamnophilidae > Hafferia > Hafferia zeledoni. Next base: position 26,302,276 of record JAWWEV010000172.1, read on the forward strand.
ATAAATGTCATATATAAAATCTTTGATCTTCTGAAATGCAAATCAGGAATAACTGCAGTGAAAACAACTGGTTTTAAATCTATGTGCAACTGTTATGAAGTGAACAAAATTAGACCACAGATAAATTTCATATGCAGAAGACAATGCAGACACTGTGGAGGCCACATTTTTAGAAGTTTAGAGCAAATTTTGAATATTGAGCATAAGTTTAGAAAGCTATCAGTAGATATTTCAGTTCAGCCTAGTGGTTTCCCACTGTAGTCACTGGAAAATACCATCTGTACACATACACACGTGTTTAGATTGATGTTTTGTTATAAAAAAAAATAGAGAGAACTGCTGCAACAAATTATGCAGGTTTCAAAGCTCTCATGTTGCCACTGGAGGAACATTTCTTTTTTCTTCATCAACAGAGTCCTCAGGATCTGACAAATTTTGTTATGAAAAGCTTAATACAGAAGGTACAACGAAAGGAAACTGTGGAAAGGATGGAGACCGATGGATTCAGTGCAGCAAACAGTAAGTTCAGCTTGGTAGAGATTATTTGTAATTTAAATAGATTGATAATGGTTTAATACTGTCTACTTTTTTTATATTTCCATGAATCTTTCAGCAGTTTGTTTTGCATTATTTTGAATCTTCTTTCCCTCACGGGGTTTGCATCTTGAAAAAGTCCCACTCTAACAAATCCATGAGTGACTCAGCAATACACTTGTAAAGAATGCCAGATTTTCAGAAGAGTATACTGGGACTTTAAGTAATTTGGAGGCGCTGAGGGACAAGGCAACAGAAAGTCTGAGGTTCATAATGTACAAACACCTCAGATTTAGTAGGCATAAATTAGTCTGCAAATACACATACTGTTTTCACCTGTCTTGAGACTGATACCAGATTATGCTGTTTCAAATTAATTCCAACCCTTTTTTTATCAGGGAAGACCATTAGAGATTTGGATGCTATAGAGAAAAGGGCTGATTCATGTGCATGTAATCATTACTAGATGAACATCTGATTAAATTTGCTTTTCAAGTTAATGACCATTAGTGTATAGACTTAAAAATTACAAAACAGTAAGTAAATCAGAAGAAATTTAAGTATGCACATAAAAATTTCAGTCTCAGAATGGTGTTTTCCTTCTTTGACTATTTGATGTTTGTCAAGTGGCTTTTTTAAAAATTATTTTTCAGATAAGATCACAAGGAAAGGACCTGCTTAATGGATTTTTTTATATTGATATGAGAACAGTGTTGTTCTGATGTGCATTTTAAAACTCTCATTTCTATAGAAGCTTTTCATTGTTGGTAAAGAGATGCAGGAAAATGGTCTACCTGAAGGGCTATTTAAATTTTGTGCAGTTTTAACAAAGGCAGTTTCCATCAATCATTTGGCTGTTTCTGTGACTTGGGACAATCAGTATTAGCTGATATCCTTCTATTGAAGGTATGAAAGTATCTTGTGTATCTTATATAAGATATATTTAAATATATGCAGATACAAACCAGCATAAAATAAAACAGATTCTTTACGAAATTTTGGGCACACACAACTGCGTGGTAACGATTGTTATTATGATTCTGGTGTCCTCCAAGGGAAATAAAATTCAATTGAAAATTCAAACTTGTCATTAATATATGGCATGAAAGCTGCTAGAGAGAGGGAGAAGTAATTTAGTCTGACATGGCAACACTTTGTACAATTTGGCTTCTCTTAATTGTACTCTGTTGTACTTAGAACACAGATACGTTCTTTGTTCATGTGAGCATTTACTAATGCATTAGAATGAATGATTACTTGTTTCTGCCTCTTGTCATTTATATAAAATAGTATTTTATTTCAAGGCTTGTACTCTGAAAGTCTATCATGTGCCTTATGGCAATATATTACTGTGATCAGCAGCATCATTGCCAGACTTTCTTTTTTGTAAGTCTACCTCATGTTATTCCAGTAATATTTTGGTTTATGTTTTCATTTTACAGTGATGTTTTCTGTGGCTTTTTGCTCTGTACTAATCTTACTAAAGTTCCACGGGTTGGTCAAGTTCAAGGAGAAATTATCCCAAATTCTTTTTATCATCAAGGACGCATAGTGGACTGCAGGTAAAAGATAATGCAGTATTCCAACATGATTTTCCTCTGTCAAGCCTAATTAAATTAAGATAAACATAAATGTATAATTCTGTGAATTTTAGGTAATCAATATATTGCAGCAAAATCATTATGCTAAGTGGTATTTCTTTTGATTAAAAATACCCCCAAAAACGTAGCCCAATATTTCACATTTAAAGAGGGTGAAATGTGAGTTATCCTCCTGATTACTCTATCTGATCCCTCCAATAGCAGAACTTCACAGTCTGAGCTTAATGATAATGCTCAGCATTATATTTTTCTGGGGGTGGAGAAAGTCTGTAATTGCCAAAGACCCATATTTTAAACATAATGATTTGGGGTATTAAACACTCAGCAAAATAACAGTGATTCTTAATTCTTCCATTATTCCACTAGTGTTTTTATTTTAATGTCATCACATGAGAAGCCAATTTTTACTATTTTCTGGCAATAGCATTTCACAGTGTTTTGGGGGGGAAAAAAGCATGGTCTGTCAAAGACTTAAAAATCCCCAAGGCCTAAGGTGCCTGTCTTGAGTAGTTAAGTCATTATCTAGACTTCCTTTTAGTTTGACAGCTGGAACACCTTGTCATTGCTGTGGACATACAGAAAAACTTTATAGTTTTGTTCAGTCTATCTGTAGGCTTAAATGAAAGAAAGGTATGAGTCTTTTAGTATCTACACTGACATGTTCTTAATATTTTCAAAAGACTCCAGTCATAATACTAACAGTATCTTAAAACTTATCTCTCCTATAGTGGTGCTCATGTTCTTTTAGATGATGATACAGATTTAGGTTATGTGGAGGATGGAGCTCCATGTGGACCTCAAATGATGTGTCTGGACAAAAAGTGCCTGCCAATTCAGTCCTTGAACATAAGCAGCTGTCCCATTGGTTCTAATGGAAAAGTCTGTTCTGGTCATGGGGTGAGTCCAAGCTAGGAGTGAGCAGCTCAGCTTCCCCAGCTCTCTGCTGTACCTGATCCTGCTGTACCCTGTGCAGTTCTCTACCCAAAAGTGTTCCTAAGACCTGTTGATCTGAAAGCAGAAAGGTTGGATTTAGGGAAAGACTGCCATTTTTTGGAGCACAGATAAAATTTTAGAAACAAAGTTGTCAAACTAGTTCTGCAATTATATCTGAACTGTTAGGTTTGTTACTAGCAAGAAAGAACTTTGGCATTAGTTATTGTAAAGATTTCTGTAATGAACTGTCCATACTTCAAGCTACTTGTCATCTTTAAACTTTTTTCTGCATAATACCATCTTTATAAAGTTGGTCCTGTGCTCATAGATTTATACCTTGTCACTTAGATAATTAAAATTCCAAACTGTGGGTCCTCAACGAAGAGGATACATTCTTCTTGAACAGATCCCAAATGTATCATTTTACATTCAGGCACATTATATCCTATTATTCTACCCATAACTCCATTTGTCTAAAGTGTTAGGTGTGTTTTGATGAACAGACTCACTGTTTTAAATGCCAATAAAACCTTTCCATTGTGGGATTCAGTGGGATAAATACTTGCCTAAGGGGCTAGACTTTATATAAGGAGGTGTGTTTTTTCTTCTTGTTGTCTGTATTGAGTGTGAAATTGAGTGTTTCAAAAAAGAGGGTTAGGTTCAAAATTAAGAAGAAAAATTTTAAAATTGGAAAGTAAAGTATCTAGGAGATCTAGAAATTATCTTGGACCTTTTTGAGAGTGGCATGAAGGGTGAGTGAACTATCTTACCTGTTTTGTTTTGTATTATTACTATTCCTAATTTTAAAAGGGTATTTCGGTTGATCAAACCTGCCATAAGTTTTATTTATCTTCGATTTCTTAGCTCAGGTTCTTCAGTGAGTCCTTTAACAAGCAGAGTGTAAAAGTTGAATTAAAAAAGTCACGTGGTACTTACTTATAAGTGTGTAAGTTGTTTTCCAGAGGGTTTTTTTCACTTATGTTCAGTGTCCCAAAGACATTATTAGCTGTTTGTCTGATGATTGACTTCACTTTTAGTCCTACAATCAAAACTTCATTCTTGGGTTTATGTCAGTTTCTCATGTCATGTTTTTTTCTGCAGTAACCTCTCCTAGAAACACCATTCCATGTTCTTTTTGGTATGGGAAGTTTATAGCTATTAACTCTCACTGTTGATTTGATGCTTTAGGTTTTGTGCATTGGATAGGTTTTCCTGTATATGATAAATGTATTGTCAATTTTAGAGTCCTATGTCCTTTTTTAGAGGTTATTCAATTAAATGTAAACTTAGGAAGAACCTCTGTTTTTGAAGATGAGCAAGCATTCCTCATTGCTGCTTAGGAAAAATGCCAGCAAAACCAATGACAATATATTGATTTTGTTCTATATGAGAGAAAGCTATAAATGAGAGGTTGTAAAGTGTGTGTCTTGAACCTTTTCAAACACAAATGCCTGTATTCCTCCTAGTATCCATGCTCAAAGTCTACAGAGTTGGTTAGTGAAGATCTAACTAGTCTAGACAGAGTTTTCTTGGATGAGAATTTCTGTCATTTTTTACATGCTGTGCAGGTTGTAGTGCAAGTGATGATAGAACCAGTTCTGCTTTTCTTAGCATCTGAGTGTATTAAGAGGGTTAAAGCAAACTTTCAGGTTATTGATGTGTTATGTAATTCCAAACACTCAGTGCTATTGTTACAATTAAATATCTAATTACATGTTAATAAAATGGAGTTGAAGGCTAATGCTGTCACTTATTTTCTTTTCCAGGTTTGTAGTAATGAAGCCACTTGCATTTGTAATTTCTCTTGGGCTGGGACAGACTGCAGCATTGATGATCCTGTCAGGGATACTGGTGGCAAGAAGGAGGAAGGACCCAAGGGTTTGTGTTTTGTTTCAGTTTTGATGTTCTGTCAAGTATTTATTACATTTTTCTGTTGATACATGGTAGTAGAATTGGCATATAAAAGAGAATAGTATTGTACAGCTGTATTTAGACCCAGACAGTAAAACTCTGCTTCATGTAGCTGAAGTAGGTTTTTCTACTTTGAGAATTGATGAAACTTTTATTTTTCTAACATAAGTTTGGGGAAGATTTCAACAGGTAATGTTTTTTTTTCATCCCTTATTCTTTGCCTTTTTTATGATAATTTTCTTCTGAGTGGAATCTGACTAAATGTGACTCTTTATTACTTTTATGATACTTGAGTATTTATGTTTCACTAGAGATTTCCAGTTTCCGTAGTTGTTCTCAGCTAATTCAGGGACTATGTTATAAAAAAAGGGAAAAGTGGAACATCCCTGGTGAAATCAGATTCCTTGAAATCGGATTTCAATGAAAGATAAAAGAAATAAATTAAGATTTTAAGAACTTAAATTATTGTTACAGTCACTGTTGCCTATTCTTAGGTATTTAGCAGGTATTTTAACTACGTATGAAGTATAAATACAAAGAGCAGGTGTTGAGGAAATAATTGATCAAAAAAGTTTTTCAAGGAGGAAGAAAAGCACTTGAGATGGTCTGTGACTTCTCTGCCAAAGAATATTTTTGGATTGTGCTGTCCAGTTTTTTTATGTCTTTCCTGTCATCAGGGCATTGTCCAACATCAGACTATGTTTATCAAGTGTTACGCATTTACAGATGAAGGTCCCAATAAGCAACTGAGAAACTCAAACAAAATTTTTTTGCTATGCCCCAGTTCCAGGGAAGGTCAGGATTTTGCAATGTCCCTCCAGGATGGCTCTACATCTGTTTTGTGTGCCCTGAGCAGAGTGGTTCCAGGAGACCTTGACCAAGAACTGTTGAAGATACAGTCTTGACACAAGTTACTGTTGTGAAGGAGGCTCTCTAGAATAGTCCAGATTTGTATTAGGGAATCTGTACAGGTGCTTCCTGGACTCCTAATCCCACCACAGTTCAGTGTAGAGATGCCTGGTTTTCACCCTGCCTTACATAGCTACTTGTCATTCCATTTTCCCTGAAAACCTTCCTGACTGTGGAAAGCTGCTTACAGTCTTAAAAACAACTATGGAGATGAGCACTGGAGAGGAGTTCAGAGTTCTCTGTGTGTGTGGATGAGGAGAGCAGTCTGTACAGCTGTGACATTAAGAGTACATGAGTTTTATTTTGCTCATTTCCAAATCCTGTAGGTAAGAAAGAATTCCCTCCTCTGTGAAAAGGTCCATAGGAAGGACAGCACAGAAGGTGTGCTTATCTTGGTTACATTATTGTAAGCCAGATTAACTCATATAGTTCAGAATGGAAATAGCTGTGTGAAAATTAACACACCGATGCTGAAATGTATTGGGCAAAAGCCTTAAATGAATAGTATGCACATGGATTTCTGACAGGAGGTACAGACAAAGTTTAGACTGCATTTTCCAAGGAATTTCTCTGCAAAATGGCAGACTATGTTTTTGTACAGGCTGGCTCAATGATCACGAAAGACGGACTATTTTTCTTATGTTGTTACAGGAATTTATTGATACTGAATCCCCTATAAATGAATTTAGGAGCCTGAACACTAACACAGCTACTATGATCTCTTTCTGCACACTTATGGAGGAATTCCTTTGTGAGAAGATTTCAGAACAATGCAGGAGTATTTTCTCTGTTGTAAAGATCCAACATACTAAACTAGTTTCCAAACCAGTTTACAAATCTGATACAAAAACCAAAAATAGTCGTTTTTTCTTAGCCATAAGTTTGAATTTTGCTGCATTTCAGAAATGAAACACTCATGATGTGAAAATTAAAACATAATAGGTTTAAGATCTTTCACACCATAAATCCAAGCATTTTTCTTACTATCATTAGAGCATGTATAGTTAGGAAGTATTGCTATTTATTTAGATATTATTATGATAGCTGACAATTGGCTACTACTACTCCTGCTGCACTTTTCAGACTTTTTCATCATCCATCAATCGCTTTTTAGCTTCATTGTCTATTTCAGATTTAAAAAAATTAGTAGTCCTTAATTATGGTGCTATTAATACATGACTCTTGAATGACTCTGAACTCAGAAACCTGCCGTATCCTGTTCTAGCACGTGCACACACCACTTAGCAGTTTGGGGAAGACAAAGAGTTCTTGATGATAGTTTTTTGTTATTGCAGAAACTTTGAATTACTCTATAGCACTTGGCTAGGTAGTTTTGAAATCAGTGGGACTCCATATGCACACAAGATTCTTCCTTTACCGTTTAATTTGCAGCATTAGGCCTTTATTTCACTAGTGAAGTGGTGTTTGTTTATTTTAATATAAAACTTATGTCTCAAGTGTGTGTGTGTGTTTGTGGGTGTATATTTATGAAACTTGAAAAAAATTACCAAAGCATTTCTAAACAGACTTAATTCAGCATGAAGTCTGTAAAGTTTTTGTCATTTGGAAAAGTTCTCATCGAACAGGGAATTCAGCTTCTTGCTTTTGGTCTATTGTGACTCAATGAATCTATCCAACTTTTAATCTCTAACATAGGAAATGTACAGATGTTTTTTCTCAAAGGAGTTCACTTAAAAATTGAAAATAAGGCCTCAGTATCTTGAGAGAGACAATCTGAGCATACCAAAATTTCCAGGGTGTTACCTGAAGCACGTGTCTAGGGTAGGTTTTTGCTTCCAAAAGGTGTCATACAGATAAATAGAGAGTCCTATTCATAAATGCAGTAACAAAGGAAAATATTACTAACTTATAAAGAAATTAATTGCAAAGGGGTTTTTAGTTTGTTGGTTTGGGTTTTTTTCCTGTGGTGGAACTGTTTCCAAACAGTTTTCATTTGATTAGTTATATTATGGATACAGTAAGTTTGTGGTGATCAAAAGGAAGTTTTCTTATTGGTGATTTATTTACATTTTGGCTGCTATCAGTAAGCAGTTGATTGAGGATGTTCCCTTTTAAAGTAAATCATAGAATCACAAGCTAAAAGGAATAGTCCTTCATTTACAGGAAAACTTCCCATTGAAATATTTGCAAACATTCAAAGAAAATCAAATACAGCTCACTTCAGAATTTTTAAAGCTACAGTATTTGGTAAATAAAGGTTTATGAGGAGATTCAAATTGTTTATCCAACAGTGGATTATAGCACAAAGTATTCCTTTGAGGAATTATTTCATGTTTTCATTTCAGACATATATGTGATAATTTCCCTAAAAAATCTTCCCTTTTCCCTCCACACAGTGAGCATGGCTGCTAACAGGCTGATAGGTGCAGTGGCAGGGACCATTCTGGCCTTGGGGGTGATTTTTGGAGGCACAGGGTGGGGAATAGAGTAAGCATTTTTCTTAGTTTGAGTTTTATGTTTGGTGCCTAGTGTGTGAGGTAACCGTATGCACCTGAGCCCTGTGTCTGAGCCCGGTAGCTTCGTCATGTGGTGACTGTATTTGTCCTGTGACTTGACTGTGTCTGTGTCATGTGGTTTGCTCATGCAGTGTTGAACCTTCTCCTGTCTGGGATAATGTGGGGCATAAAACAATAAGTTTGTGAATTTTTACATTGTCACCATAAAATTAAGTGTCTAAATGTTTCCATTACATCAAATTACAAAAATAATGAAGAAAAAAAGATGGAATTTCGTGATTATTTTGCAAAATAGACTGAGTAATGTGGGCTATTTCATAAAATGCAGAAATTGTTTTTACAGTCTGTGGGGCTTTCAGTCTAATGATCCAGCTAGGCAGATGAAAGCTGATGATAGTCATACAGAGAGCTAGTTTTACAGTGAAGCTTCTGAATGTTCTGTTGCTAGGATTCTGTTACCCCAGGATAGCACAATGCTGAAGTATAATATTCACACATAGAGAATATGTATGAGCAAATTTTGTTGTCTTTTCATAGTTTTAGGAAACTGTAATCTTAAGTGTTATCCCACTATCTCCATTTTAAAGAAGGCTATGATTTATATAAATTTTATTTATATATATCTACACACACACATAAAAAGGCCCATGTGAGAGTTGTCTTTGTTCTGCATTCACTGTGCAAACTACAGCTTCAATTACTGTTATCTTGCTCCTCTGAGATTTCCAGCTTCACTGTGTTTCTGGGGCTATGTATTACATCTGTCATGTGGCAGTGGCACCTCTCTGAAGGGGACTTGTGACAGGACAGTCTGTGATTTCTAATCAGGCTGTGTGGAAAGGCATCCATGTGCAGTTCTAGCCTGGTAAGGCAGCACTGTGTGTGTCTGAGTTCGCAGCCCCAGGAGCCTGTCTAGTACGTGCAACTGATCTCAGATTCTCAAAAGAGACCTTTGTGTTCACAGAGGACAACTAATAGAAAACGAGTAGAAGGAGGGAGGAAATGGATCAATTGCTTGAGAAAGGTTAGATCTGTGTTTTACTGATGGCTTTTACAGCTCTTTGCTAAAAACTGACAACTGTGAAGTTTGTAGAGGTTTGGGACACAGATTCAGCAGCAGAAAAATTACCTACAGGCTAGGGACCACTTGCCTTTTGCTTCCATTCTGCCTTGTACCCTTCTGTTTTTCTCTCCCCTTACCTGCTGTCTCAAGCCACTCAGCTCTGACCAACGTCCCTGGCCATTTGTTCTTACTCCTCTATGCTTCCATACTACTTTTCATCTTTGCTCTTATCACTCTCTACCTGATTCATTCTTTGTGTTTCTGTTCTTCTTTTCTGCATCCCATCAGTCTTTCTCTGTTCTCTGGTTCCTTCAGGTACAAATACACATTCAAGGCAAGCCACTGCTACTTCTTGTTGTTTGGTTTACAGAAAGCACATGGGAATGCAGATCTTTTCCTAACACCCTTCAGGCCCTGATGGCTGTTCCCATCAGTGGCTGCAGGTGAGGGCATGTTCATCAATCACAACCTGCTGCCAGGCCCTGCCCTCCTTCCTCACCACTTCACTTGCAAATTGTAAACCTTTGTTCAAAGTGCTGAAATAACTTGAATGTCTAATACTAGAAGAGTTTCAAAGCAGTGTGTATTAATTCTTGTAGAATCTGTCTGATGATGGCAAAGATTTAGGGAATAGTCTGAAGTCCACTGAAACACTTTCAGTAGGATTTGTATTGGGGTCCTAAAACATGACCAGGGATGGTATGATAGCCATGCCAGAGTAGATAGTGCTCTGCAGGAAAAGGTGGTGTGCAGGAGTTTCCTCCTGCAAAGCTGTGTCTGTAGGTTATAGCAGTAGTATGGTGGAAAGAACAAGTATACCAAAGTGTGGGATAGTTTGGATGGAAAATGACCCCACAGTATGGTGGTTATTAAAAACTTCCTCTTCTGGTTTCCTGTCAAGCATCTGAGTTCAGTGACTAGAGAGGCTTATTGAGCCAAAATGTATGGATTTATAGTTTTCTTCATAAATGTCACTTTACTTATAGAAAAGTTCTGGTTTATTAATAATACAATTTCTTTGATAATGCTTAATAAAACATAAGGCATAGATCCTTAAGGTAAAGTATAACATGTAAAAGTAGTCCCATTTTAAGTACTTTTATGTGCACAATCTGTTGTGTTTAAAACTACCGACCCATGATCTTCTTACATCTCTGTATTTCAAAATTGGACTTCTGCAGTTGGAGGACTCCGTTCTCCTGACAAGTGGTTGCTGTTTTAGTCATCGTAACAGTTCTACCAGCTGGTTTTTTATTTTTCTATTGTTTTGTATATTATCCTCTTCTTTGTAAGTTTTTTACCAAATTCTTCCACATTTATAGTAAATAAAACCAATATTGATTTTTTTATATTGAAAGAACAAACTGCTGTGAAACAGATACACACCCTCTCCTTCCTCACTGGTCAACATTTAACAGCCAGCGAGCACAGTGAGAAGGAGGCATGTAGAAAGTGGTGATTTGGCACTTCTTTATCTAAGTTATGACTATGCTACTATCAGTTAATCTTTGTACCTCTTGTGGGAAGATTGCATTCTATGGCTAGAAAGAAATCAGCTTTAGAATTTTTCAAGGCTTCTAAAATTTATTACAGATAAATTACTTGCTGTGTTTTCAGGCTTTTTTGTGTTAAATTATTTGGTAAAATCTGGCATAAACCATAGAACTCAGACACAGCAGCTCATCAGGCTCATTGCACTGCTGTTACAAGCAGGTCTTAGTTGAGAGTATAATGCCTCTGGAATGGCATTTACCCTCCACCCTGCTCACTCCTGTTGATTTGAGCCAGGTGTGACTTTAAAGGTAAGTCCAAATAAGATACATTCTTCCTAATTCTGAAAAATTACCTTTTGATTTTCAAATTTGTGCACTGCTCATCTGTGAAGCTCACTGTATTTCTTTTCAGTCCAAGTATTTTGTTCATAATCCTGATTTTTTTTTTTTTTTTTTGTGTAGGAACTGCAGGAAGCAATTTTTTAAAACTTGGTTTTCTTTTGGCTAATCAGATCTCCAGAAGTACTGATGTGGAAAACATGTAATGGATGCAATGAAGTTAGGTTGCTGCAGTAAATTTTAAAATTTAGGGCATGTGCTTACTGTAGAGTGTGGGACTGGGCAGGAGGAGATTTGTGATAGTGACCTAACAGCTTAAAACTTTCAGTTGTTGCAGCTGTCCTTGCTCTTTATTTGCTGATCTCTGGCTGCTCCTCTTTCTTCCTTACCTTAGCTGTCTGACAGTTCTCCAAACAGTTTCAGGACAATTAATTAGGAAAATTTCAATTGCTGTGTAGAAGTGTTGGCTTGGGGAGACTGGGATAGGAGGTAAGACCTGTTTCTGAAGGCTGTTCCTGAAAATGTAAATGTTTAAACAAAAAGTGAACAATACGCTGCAGAAGAACTGTTGAGTTGGTTTCATTTTGCCTTGAGTTCGGATGCAATTAGCTTTACATCAAAGACTGTGCAATAGGAAGTTTTTGTACTGAGCAATTAAAATGTTACTCAAGCCTCTTGTCAGTTTTCCTCTGCCCTGTGTAAACAGAGCACTTAATATCTTATTTAGTTCTCTTGTCCTCTTCAGAAAATTGCACAAACATATTTTGTGCTGCTTCTTTTTATTGCTCTTTTTTCCTGCTCCACCCTTCTCCACTTTGTTGTTTGGTAGCTTCTTGAGGATGATGAAGAGGTGCTTTGATGTTTGGAAAGCTTAGGGGGAATACAGCTTTTATTTCAACTTTTGTTCCCTGTGATATAATCCTTTGCCTTTGTCAAACAATTGTTTGTAAATTTAGCATTGGTGTAACTGGAAGGAGTCTGGACTATGATTAGCAAGTGGCACTAGATACTCTTAGCTTAAATTAAATTATCTACACCTTTCAGAAGCTCCATGAAAAAAGAGAGCGCTATTTTATACTTTTTCCTTTCTCATTTGCTGTAGTCTTAAAATACACAGCATTCCTATTTCTTCCTTTAAGTTAATGGATTATTCACAAATATTTTTAGTGTTCTCAGTTGACTCTTCATTCACCAGATAATGGAGTAAGTTACTGTTTAATGCTAGATTTTTATCTCCAATGGAAGTCAGCATAGCACAATGCAGAGACCAACAGCTTTGTTCATTCCTATTGTTAAAGAAAAGTAAGTTAAGTTGGGCTTGTTAGGGTTATCTAAAGGCATCACCTTGTGTGCTGTCTATATTCCTTGAGTTGTTTGACTACCCTTCAGATGCTTTACATAATGTGAATAAAGTTGTTGGTTCTTATGTCTGTCTTACCATAATCCTTTATCACAGGTCCTAGTGCCACCAATCTTATAATAGGCTCCATCGCTGGTGCCATCCTGGTAGCAGCAATTGTCCTTGGGGGGACAGGATGGGGCTTTAAGTAAGCAATGCCGCATGTCTTCTCCTCTGTGGCTATGGCGTTTCTATTTCTTGCTTACATCACTAAATTTTGAGTTCCTGCTACAAGATTTCCAAGTTAACCTCCTCCCCCAAAGGCTAACACACTGCTTTAAATGGAAAAAAAAAATTACATGTGCACTAAACAACAGGAGGAAATGAATTTGAAAATAGCAAATGTTATCAGGGTGCAAAGTTGAACAACAATAATTAATTTAATTTTCATGAATTCATATAAGATTTAGGGAGCAGGGTCTTTTTTTCATCTCCAGATAGTAGTGTTGTTCTCAGAGGCTGACTACAGTGGTTAAAAAAACCCCACAAGGTAAATATCTTGAGGAGTGTTTCTTTTGTATGTTGTAGTACTTTCAAACTGCTCAGCTTTTTCATAATTGAAGATGTCATGTGAGTGGTCAGTAGTGGCAGCAGCAGAGTAGTTTTCAGCAATAAATGTGTTGACACAAAGTACCAGGGCTAACTTGTTTGTGGTTCCTGATTATTTTTTATTCTCAATACACAATTTAAAAAAATCATGTTTAGAGAGAACATTTTGAAATCTTGAGCTGTTTCCTGAGAGATGAAAGCATTTCTTTCCTGTTCTAGTTCAATGTGTTTTATACCTGTGAGGAGGAACATAGTAGTCATTCTGCTTGACTGTTAAAGCAAAGAGAGAGTCCTGTACAAAGGTATTTAATTCTTGCCTCTTTTGTAGTGTCCAGTCTACCTACCTGCATGGTCCATATCTGGTAAAAAGGATCTCACTTTAGAATCAATGTTTATAACCTTACAAATCATGGAAGTATTAAGCACATGTAGTTTTTCATGGCATTTCAAGTTGCTATTTCTTTTCAATAATATGAATTGAGATTAAGCCATGATAAAAGAATAAGCTGTAATTCTCCAAGGAGGTTTTTATAATAATGCAAACAAAATTTTCCTTGGCCTCTGTTCATATTTCAAGTCTGAATTGAGAAGAATAAAATTAATTCCTAATTGATTAAGGCCACTATCAAAATAGAATGTAGTGATCAGGTCATATTTTTCTGGTAATTACTTTTCAAAGATCACCTGGAAATGTTTACTTAACTGTTATATTTTCAAAGTTTCAGCTGGCCTTAATTCAACATGCATAAGGAAGCAAAATACTTCAAAATCTGTTCAGCCCTGCTGCAAACAGCAAACAGGCTTTGCTCTTTCTCCTGGACAAAGCAATTACTCCCTGTTGCACTGCCTGCCACTGTTGGTGTTCTCAGAAAGACCCACCACCTCCCTCATTCATTTTTCTCCAAGTGCTTGTTCTGAGGGAAGTAACATTCCCTGTACTTCCACTTGACACTGGTAAGAGCTGCAGCACAGCCTGCAGCAGTCCTGGAAGTCACTGCTTCTCATTTGTTTTAGTAAGAAAAGATGAAATACAAAATGTACCCAATCTATAAGCATTGGTGTATGATCTTTAAAAGCTTTTTTAGTTCCTGAGGGTAGACCTACCTACAGCTGTTGGGTTTGTTGTTGTGGTTGTTGGCTTGGTTTGTTTTCTCTTGTAGTTAAATACAATACAATAAATACCACTAGGTCAGCCTCCAGTATTTGTTAGTACAGGGCAGCTCTAAACAAAGTAGTCCTATGTCTTTTGCATTGTATCTCGCATGGCTGAGATTTTCCATATTTGTAAACAGTAAAAGAATTTAGTATTTAGTTCTCTTTTAATGTAAATAAAGCATATAAACTATACATGAAAAGTTCAGTGAGTTGCAGAACTGGTTGGGGGTTTTTCCCCCTGCACTTCACTGCAATTAGCTTTTTTAATAAGTACAGCCAAATTTTCTGCATCAACATTTCTATTAAATTTTTTGGTTTATAGAGAACAATGATGCAGTTATATTAAAAACATAGATGGTGCAAGTTCCCATGGGATTTAACTAAGCTAGATTTTATTGGAAAAAATATGTCAGCTTATACTTTTGGATGAGTTTTCTCCTCTAAGAGATATATGTCTGCTATTCAGCAATTCATAGACTTCGCAGAAACAGAGTGCTCATCCCTAAATAATATGTTTGTATTGCACAAGGTAGTTTGTTGAAAACATAATACATGTCATTAAAATAGAAAAAAATTTAGTCACTTTCTTCCTCTGAGTCTTGTCAAGGCCCCTTGTGCCCTGCCCACCTTTGCTGTTGTGCCATCGGTGCTGCAGCCCCTGCCCACAGCTGGGCTGGCTGCAGACACAGCTCCAAAGTGCATGAGCACAGGCCAGCAAAGAGTCCCTCCCTGTCTGAAACAATACAGTAAGTCAGTCGTTATTCTTTGTATTCTGTGACTCTCAAACTGCTCTCACAGGTGTTCAGCTTTGCATCCTGGTATCATTTGTTTGCCCAAATGTAGATGCTTGTTATTGCTATAGGCAACCCATAGTGGAAATGCCTCCTGAAGCTCTTACTCTCACAAGAGCAAGATACAACTGTTCATTCTGTAGCAGAACCTCAAATACACTGGCCTGGCCTAGCTCACAGCTTGAAGTGCATGTTTCTTCTGGGGGTCAGAGGGGAATTGGAAAGGCTTTTCAGCTTGTATACAAAAGAGGGCTAGAATGTGTAGACCCCCCGATACTTGGCTTCAGATAGATCTGGAGGGACAGATGAGGATAATAAAGAGGGATTTTAACTTTTCCTTTTAAAGCAAGTGATATGTTTAGTCTCTGCAAATATGAGAGAAGGTAGCTAATGCTTTACAAACTGGGAGCTGTGATTTCTGTTTCACAGGTTATCAGATGTTCATATGAACATACGGTACTGTGGTGTCAAGTCCATATCAAACGTAAGCTGCAACTAAGCAAACTTTGTTCATGAACTGAGGTGGGGGGTGGGGGTTGGAGGGGAAGTGTAAAAGAAGGCTTGATGCAAGTTTGGACAAACAAAGTAAAAAGGAATCAACAAAGAACATCCAGTTTCAAGAGTGAATATGAGGTTAATTTTTCTAATCAAGTTAATGTGTGGACAGAATGGGTAAGAAAAAAGTTAACTGACACTTTAAGGGGGCATAGACCCTTATTACACGTTTTGGGTGGCTTAGAGTTAAAGGCTACAGCTGGAAACCTCGTTAAGTAGCTTTTACTTCAGATGAGTCTTGCATTTAAAAATCTTGGTGTTTGGACAGCAGTAAAGGAGTCTTTCATATTCCTACCTGAACTCTGCCAGGTAATTTACAGAAGTACAGCATTCATGAAATGTGAAGTTCATTTTGGTGCAGAAGTCTGTGCAAGTTTCAGTATACAGTGTTTAAAAGAGGAAGGACTTTTTTACCATGAGAGTAGCTCAAGGGCCTGTACATTTTCTTGCTAACATACATTCACTCACTTCTGCTAAGCTACTGCAGTAATACAAGCCAATTAATGCTTTTGTTACTGACTTTAACAGTACTAAAGCAATTTTGGTAACAAACCAACACCGCCAGCAGGCAATGCTAGTAAAAGTGATGAGGCAATGGACATGAAAAGCTGCTTCTTGTTGGAGCAGAATACAAAAGCAGCAGATAGATTTATGCCTACAATAAATTTCCAGCAATTGCTCTTAGCTGAAGAGCTGCATGGTTTTCTGTCCTTTAATAGAAGATTCATGGACAAACCAAAGGCTTACCCAGATATAACAGATGCCAAGGTTTAACTGGTCTGTGAAGTTGCATTTAGACCCTAAAGGTTTCCACAAGATAAGGCAGTGGAAGGCAATGTTGTGAGGAAAGAAGTTTTGGTACCTTACCAGCATTTCCATCAAGCATGAATCATGGACCAAAATACAGTCATTACTACAAAAATGTCAGTATTAGAACCAAACATGAGGTATTTCTCACTTTTCCCCCAAACTACTAGAATAAATGGAAGCTCAATGTTTTATTTTAAGCTCCTAATTTTAGTCCCTCCTTTTGTTAATTTGAATCAGTTTTGCAGCAAAAGTTCATTTGTTTAAGCTCTTCTTCAACACTTGAAACATGTTTTAAGAATGCCTATGCAAACATTAGCTAGTTAAAGTGGTTAAAATACTGGGTTTGGATAAATCTTTAAATACTTAAAAAAAGCTTTGTATTGATATGATCACAAAGGCACACATTTGCAAGTAACACATTCCCAGTTAACTGCATTAAAAAAAAAGCAGGAGATTGCAAGGTATTTCTTAGATACATTCAGCCTTTTTTGAAACCAGTTTTTCTTTTCTGAAATACTTTTTGTTTGTAAAGATGACCATGTTAGAGGGGCAGTCATGTGCTGTAGCATGATGCTTTTTTGATTCAGAATCACCTGTAATTTTCTTTGTGTTAAAGACCCTTTTCCTGGTTGGATTACAGACTGAAAGGCTGACCATTATTTAAAGAGGCATTAAAACGTTAAATACAAAAAAATAAGTTTATGTTCTGAGATCTTCCACATAAACTATCAAAGAACTAGGAAGCGGCATCATTTCCTACGTGTCTTCCCAGGGAGGACTCTTCTGCCCCACCTTATCATTTAACTCAAGCATACCAGAAGGAACACTGTAGTGCTGTAACATGTAGCTGTAAAGAGGTGCAAATATCCAGAACCTGGTATTCACCTGGTTTCCTTTTATTGTCATTTTCTTGGGGAAGAGGCAAAGCTGTTCTATTTGCCAATTTAAGTAATAAGACTACTGTTTTCACTTTAGTACTGTAACAGTTGATAATTCAGGATGAAGTTGTTAAAGCAGGTCAGGGAATCAGAACAGAATTTGGATTCTTGCAGAGTAACACCTGACTGCCTACCCCTGAAGTGCTACAATCACAGCAGACACATGTGGCAGGTTCTTGTTAAAGCTTTGTACCATGTTCCCTTATTGACACTGTACCTCATGTTCTGTATTTCAGGCTCTTATTTTAGTTCTTCACATGTTTCTTTCTCATACAACATTATTAGCAGAATATTCTAAGTGAAGAAAGGCAGTGGTTTGGTCAGTATCTTGTTCCTCAAAGTCTGTATTTCTGCTGAATAAAAGTAGGAAATGAGTAAATATATGGTTTGAACAGATCATGGAATGCACGGTGAGGTTTCTGCTGGAATACTGCACTAGTGGAGATCAGGTTAGAAAAGAATTGATAGGATGAAAGTCAAAAGAGTTTGGTTACAGAGTTGTACGGGGAAGCTATTACAGCTGCTGTCCTCCCTACCTTGTTCTAGGACTCATAAAGTCCACTTCTTTAATTGAAATAAGTTCATGTAACAGAATGTAATTCAGCATCTGTTTCATTGATGCCCTCTTCAAGCAAACTGGAATATGGTACTTTCCGTAGAGTAGAAGGATAAGTTACATCATCTGGATTTTTCACATGTGTTGTCGATTTAAAAGAACTGACTAATTACGTGTGAATGGGTAGTACTTGAATTCAAGTATGCTAGACAATATTTAAAACGGTGGGAAGGCAAAGAGAAGCAGACGTCTTTTTCCCATAGGAACTGGCAGGACAAGCAGGTGCACGGCAGCCTTTAGCTCACATTCAGCCAAGTTTACTATAGTCTTACTTCCTAGCATGCAGTTCTGCAAGTTGGCCTGAAAAAATTATTTGGTCATCTCAAATTTACCTGTAGTACAGAGGAGGAGGGATTGAGATATTGAAGTCATGTCAGCCTCATTCAAAAGGAGCATTAGTACAGTACTCCTGGAGGGAAAAATGACTGAAAGATGAATACAGCTGTCTTCTTTCAGAAACCCACAACTCTTAAGCATTCATCTTGCAAAAATCTAGGCACAGGAATCAAAAGAAAACAAAACAAAACAAAGGATTGCCAAGAACCACCAGCCTCTGGATGTCTTCTCAAAAAGAAGTTGGCTTTGCATACATCCATTAGTCTCTTAAACCACCAGACAAACTTTGTGTATACATATTTATAAATATTGTAGCAGTGGTAGTGGTTATCAGGGCCACAGAAAACAGAAAATCTAGGGGTTTGTATCTTTTGGGAATTCCTGTTCTGTATTTTTTGCATGTTGGTTTGGTGGTGGTAGTGGTGTGTATGCCCAATGTTAAAACTAAATGCATGAACCCCTTGCTTGATGCCCCACATAAAGCCAGATACTGGGGAGGTTGCACCTAACTTTTGTTGTTGCTTCCTGATGTCTTGCTGTTTGACATAGGACATCAAAGTCGCAGGAGACTGGATATCACCAGCTTGCTGTCCACTGTTAACATTCAGTTCTAATCACACAATTTACAAAACTGTCCAGTCTCCTTCGAATGCAATGTCTCTGCTATCTTTTTCACCTTACTAAGATTCACTTATGGTCAATAGTGTGGTAAGAGCTCACAGAGGCACCCACTTTTCTGTCACGTAAACTAAATTCTGGTGTAGCCAGAGATGGGCACTTGCTCTGAGAACTCAGGTCTCTGTGGGCTGATGTATTTCCAGTCCTGGCACTTATGACTTAGTTGTACACATGCATTCCTGGCCTGGTGGAGACATGTGTTACTGGGAGCTGAAAGTTTCTGCAAATTTAGAGCATCACTTGAAGTATTACAGAAATAACTGAATTCTGTATGCCAGCATGACCTTTAAACTGCATAAGGAAACCAGTAATTGATATTATGCTAAAGAAAGCATGCAACCGAATTCCTTAAATAGTTAGCCCTTGAAATGTTACTGGTTCAACTGTCTCAGTGTGAGCCTTTTACTTTACTATGACCTTAGCAATGGCTTTGTTCCTGTTATACCTAACTAATGTCTTGCATTTTTCTGTTTTCATCTCCTTTTGATGCAACCTGGAAGAAATGTCAAAAAACGAAGGTTCGATCCAACTCAACAAGGCCCTATCTGAAGAAATGCCATTCAAAAAGCTGCTTCTTGCACTACTGGATTTTGGGTATGATGTCTTTGCTGTAGCTGCACAGGAACTAAATCTATAAGGAAGAACACGAGAAACAGTAACTATAAAACACAATGTTGGGATGTTGTGATTTGAGTTGATAGAACACTGTCCTTTTTGGAGATAAGTTGGAAATCCTTCCTCTATTCACCTTTCTCTTGTTAACATTAACTGACAAGTGTTACAAGCAAACTGTTTCAAAATCAGGTGTTTTTTTCCTTTTCTCAAACAAAGGAGATACACAGACCAAGTGCAATAAGAGAACTGTTCCAAAATAATGGAATAGCAGAAGATTCTTTTCCCAGCCTGCTGGCACTCTAACTTCACTTGAGTTCGCATGACTTCCTTTTTCTTATCAAACTCCAGTGGCATGAGGAGCTAATTTTGAAAGGGTAACCTGCATGGCTCACATACAAACAACCAAGTTAGCAAGCTGACCCCAAGCAGAATCTGCAGCCTAATAAATACAAACCACTGGGAAGCCAGTGCCAGGCTTCCATAGCTTTTCCAGCCAGGCAGTGCATTCTGCTGCTGGACCTGAGGGTTCCCTGCTCCATGAGCTCACTGTCCACCTTATTTTGGTCTCCTAGGTCAGGAGTCTGTTAGCTATGGAAGCTAGTGAATGATGGATGGAATTTTTCCAAGAAAGAAAAAGTGTAAATATGGAAATAAGATTTTGATTTATCATTTTCACAGATTATATATAAATATATATATATATATAAGAGAAAAGAATTTCCATATAAAAAGGTTCTATTCTTTATGTAAATCTATTTTTGATGTTGGGTTTAGTTTTGGGTTTCTTCCGCCCCTTTTTTTCTGTAGCATGTTGTACAGCAGCAGATGTTCTGGGCTTGCTCAAAAAAGGCAGATAATAGCATGCAGATACAGGGAGTTCTGACACCAAACAGATGTGATCTAAAGTTTGTATGCTTGAAACCAAAAACAATTAAAATGTATAAGTGCATATCTATGTATTGACTATAAGTCTGCATTACTTTTTTTGGCTGTTATACAGACTTTTCCATAATATAGCATAAGATAAGTAACACCCTCTCAAGCTAATCACAGAAGTGCCAAGCATTTTTTTTTTTAAGTATAGCTAGTTTTTTCCTGTCTAGATCCTGTAAAATAAAAACTTAAATAAGCCTTAAAATACTCATAAAATGTTAAAAGCTTGGAATGAGTTCTTCTCTTGCCTTCTGCCCACCCACTCAAAGCAAAGTGACTGACATTTCTAACTCACTCCCTGTGTCTCTGATGCATCTCACTTTTCAAAGTTTAATGCAAGATTAATACTTTGACCCTTGGCTACTGATAGCCAGTTACCATCACAACACGTACAAAATGCCATGTAATTTCAGTGGGTTGTGTGTTGTAATTATTTTTAGATACACCTTGTGTACAAACAGGTTTTTGCAGAGAAGTCCTGGGCAGCAGTACCATGTCCCTAAGGAACCAGGCTAACCTGGCTGCATCTGCCTCGGGAAAAGTATGGGAAAATGTCTAGTTTAGGCCTCCCTAAAAGTATGGATATGTACAGGCTGGATCATACTTTTCATCTTGACTTAAAAGTTAAGTAATTTGGTTTGTTTAAGTGAAGGGACCTGAAAATTTAATTGCTGCGTCTGATAATCAGAATTAAAGACTTTTGTAATTTTGGATTTAATTTGAATGTTGGATATTAGTTACAGCAGAGGCCCAGTTACACTGCTTACTCCATCTTTGTTCCGTGGAAATCCATTTCCCAAGTTAGCTTTAAGAGCCAAAATGTTAAGAAAATGCTGCAGATTTCCCGTGACTTTGAAAACATTGTTTCAGTTATTTTTCTTACTACAATAACGGTCAATTTACCAGTCTCACAAGAGAGCTACAATATATTGTTTTGCTTGACAGTTGTTATTAAGTATTTTTAATCAGCTTTAACATAATCACATTAGCACTTACTACATTATGAGTTGAAGGTGCTACGCACAGGTAGTTGACATGAACATGAATTACAAATCTTATTCTGAAAAATTTCTGCCCAATTTCAAGCAGAACTGAATTAGTGACAATCCTTTGATGGCAAACCAAAACCACTTGCAACTGTGTTATGGTTCTCTAAAAATGCTTTGCTTTGGAACATAATGTCCAACTTTGTTAGGGGTCTGCTTCCAAGGCAAGCATAGCCCACAACAGAAACACTAGTGGTTACCAAAACTTAAAGTAAGTAAAATCAACTGGATATACATAAACTACCTGTGTAATAAACCTTGAAGAAGCATTTCACAAACAACATTGTTAGTGTGTGATGTGATGTTTTAAATCAGACCACAGTGGTCCCCAACTACTATGAACATATGTTCAGTGCTGGAGTAACTTTTTTATTTACACCAGCTGTTTCATATGAATTACAATTTCTTGACTGAGTTTATGCTCCACTCATCAGCCATTGTGTGTATGTGGAAGAACACATTTGCTTTCTGCCCTGTGTATACACAAGTGTCAACACAGCTCAGAGTAGGAACAGGCTGAAGAGTTACCTGTGGTAGTAGACAGTTAAAAATATGGGTTTGGTAGGTGTTGATTTTCGACATCCCACTTTGCTGTGCTTTGGGAAGTGCATATCCATTTAGTGTTGATCTGTTCATCACTAAGTGTCATCTAAAGAAGACCAGGTTGACTCTGCCTCCATTTCATCCACTCTACATTTGCTCCATTATTTACCTACTCAGCTGGACAAGAAACTGTGGTAACTGTATAGCTCATTCTAGTATGCTGCATGATCTTACTGATTTGATCTGATGCTCCTAAAGGAGAAGTCTGCTAGGCAAATTAACAGCTGTATAGGTGCATGTTCAAAGAAACAGATTACTTAAGGCTGGAGTTTAACCAATTTTTCTTTACTATGCAAAGATGGGTATTGCACAGACAAGACAACTATCTGAGGAAATACCATAGAATACTTGAAGCTATGTTTTAAGCCTAATCAGTCATGTTTTATATTCATTACTGCTTCCACTGTTACTCTTCCTTTTAAAAATGATTTGTAATTATTTTTTTAAGTGCACAACTTGATGTTGTTATAAATCAAGTTTTTGTTTGAAGTTAATACTCATTCATATCCTGTTGGCTGCTAATGAATGGAAATTCAATAGTCCTTGTTCTGCATCTTAGCAAGATGAGTATTAAAAATGTCATGAACATGGAACGGAGTAGTTTTTAATTTTCAATAATATTTCCCCCCTGTATTTATTCTCAGTTTTATTTAATTTCTGTGTTCAAGGAATCATCACCTCTCTAGTGGTGGAAATTGACTGGAGTTTTCCTTTATCAAAGACCTCTAAAGCTGTGTGGGATCTCACAGTGAGGTCCTGTGTGTGAGGGGACATTGCCCAGAGGCTTTCCGGGGTGTGTGGAACCGGCACCAGGGCGTGCTGCGCCTCTCCAGCCCCAGCTGCTGCCTCCACAGAGCTGAACGACACCTGCATGCTTTTGTAAGTTGAGGGAAGCCTTTTGCAGCTCAAAAATCTGAATTATATAATGACAAGTCTATAATGAGGCCTTCAAAGTATTTTTAAATAATTACATCCGAATAACCAGAACATGGTCATCATTTCAGTGGATTACTGAATGAAACTTGGCTTCCCTTTTGTTTTTTTTTCCCCAGACTAACTCCAGTGCAGCCAGTCTGGGAAAACTAAAGGCATGCATGTCACAGTTACCAGATAACAACTGTTTTGCTTTCTCCAGCTCCAGACAGAGAAACAAAATGCACTTTTGTCTTAATATCTTCCAAGGTTATGTATTGAAAGCATGTTTCTCATTTAGAACTATAGACTGAGGGAACACTCTCATTAATGGATCCACTAACATCCACTTTTATTTCCTGTCATTTGAACTTTTTGACTTTTCTATAAACTCAATATAAACATGCAATGTTCTGGCTATAATTAGAATAGAAGTAATTCCTTAAAATGAGAGTTAAGTCTTTTGCAGCATATGAATAGAAAAGCAATATATAGAGATAGATGCATACCAGCTTTTGATTGTCAAAAAAAAATTCTTAGAATTATTTTTGAAAACTTTCACAATTACAGCACAAACCACTGAAGGAGTGATCTTGCTGGGGCACTTCCTATCAAGAACAAAACCAATGCAACAACAAGCCATGTTTTACAAACCCAAAAAGTCCTCTTTTGCTCTCAATGCACTTATTATAGATTCCTACCCATGAGAGCTGAGAAGTTAATTTAAAATGAATCATCCATCCATAATACCACCCAGACTGGTTAAGTGCTCTTGGAAAGCTTAAAAAAAAATTAAGTAAAACAGGAATTGTAGTAGTAGTGATGCTCAAAATGGTACTATTGAAAGCAAAGGTCACAGAACCATTATCTTAAAGCTGCACATATTATAAATCCAGTGATTTATTGTTAAGAACTCAGCAAGCACATTTTTGTAGTCTTGTTGAATAAGTTATTTAGTGGGAGTGTGTAACACAAAAGGACATGTGACCCTTAGACAAGCAATGACATCCACTTAATGTGTTATTACTGAACCACCACTGACTGCTGCGGGTAGCATAATTCTGAATGCTCTACTTTGTAGAAAACCCATAATCAAGTGTCAGTTAATTTGTTCTTGTTTAAATTTTCTTTTAAAATACCTTGATTTTGTCATAAGTCACCAGACACCCCTCATCTTTACCACTAATCATGTAACAAGCCAAGCTTTAGTGTGGCACTTTCTGAGCCAGTGTAAGAATTTCCCCATCAAAGCTGGTAACTCAAAGCATGAAGGAACTAAATGGTTTTTACCTGCTCTTGCATGCAGGATGCAGCTGTGTCCAGCATCCATCGTACAGCCCTGGAGGGAACAGGTCAATGCTCTCAGCACTGACCCAACCAGTGCCTCAGTCCCCCAACAGAACCCCAACACAGGCTGGGTTTAGTCTGTAGCAGTGACCCAGGATTTGGTTCTCTTCAGGATACACTGTTACATGACACTGACCTGTGCAAAGTCAGAAACTGGAACAAATCTCCTGGTCCAAGTCCACTTCTAAGACAGATTATATATGTGTGTGGGGGTATATATATATATTTATCTCATACATTCACAGACTTCCTCAGCATCAGACCAACTAGCAAAGGCTTTGAATTTTCTGTGGAGACTGTGTTTGCATCTGCACTGCACCAAGAAGTTTAGAGTTTATTAAAACTATGTTTTAGCTGGTGTCCAAGTCATGAGCATGACACACTCCTTACATTACACACGGGTGACACACTGTGGTTTGTAACATCTGTTTTGCCTCTTCTGCTGACAGGAGGTGTCCCCATACAAACACACAAAGCTGCTCTGCAGTGTCCAGCAAATAATGGCACAAGCAAACAGTACTTTTGACAGGTTTTCTGTCTCCAGCTGATAGGGCAACCACTTTATTCTCAAGAATGAAATGTGTCTAAATACCTCAAACCTAGTGCTATTTGTACAAGCCTTAAGAGAAATGGCAACCAAGACAGTCGTGCTAAACTTGCTTGCACATAAATTGCAGGAAGCACTGGGCTAACAACTGACAGCTCCCAGTCCCCCATTTGATTGCTTTGAAAGTATTTTGTGCATATTGGAAACAAAAATCCTTATGCGTGTTGCCCTCACACTTTAGATCCAAGATGTAGATTAAACAATTTGCCTTTAAGTAGAATAAGCACCGAGCTTATTAATTCAGGATAGTTTTCCATGGATTAGGGTCTTTGAATTGTTGAGGTTTTAAACATCATCTATGTACCTGCTCTTCAGAGGAGATTCTTCAACACACACATGACTTAGGATGCTGTGGATTCACAGCACAGTGAAACACTTCATCAGCTTTATTGTTCCAAGAAAGGAGTATTTAGCATTTCAGAAACCTGAACAGATCTACCCCTGCTGTCTAATCCAGGTGACAGGACACCTGGATGCCTTGTGGAGCTGCAGAACAACCAAACAATTCACAGTACTTGTAACAGCAGAGGCATTTTCTCAGAGAAACAACTGCCTCTTCCCCTCCCAGCAGCACCAACTGATTTTCCTGGGGCCCTGCAGCTTTTACTCAGCACAGTGTCCAAGGACCCTTGCACAAAGATTATGAAAGTTGTGCTGGATGGCACCTTGTGCTGTCAAGCTGAAGGAAGTGCCCAGACCATATTGGCACAACATCCCCCTGCTTTTCCCTGCTCAGTGTGCCGAGCTGTGTGGCAGTAGCACAGTGGACACAAAGCTCCGCCTCTCAATAGCACTTAAGTTTGGCAAAGCCTGACTTTCAGCCTTAGTGTAGTCACACAAAGTGTGCTCCACTCATCTCTTCAGCTTAATGTAAATGGAGGCGTTTATCTCCCTAACAAGGACTGCTTCCCCAACATGATTTATAGCAGTCTGGTTTGCTCCAAAACACACCAATATCTACATAATTAGGGAATGGCTGTACAGCTCCTGCTGTAGCAGTGCTCATGGCCACCTTCAGCAGTCTCAGTCAGGGCTGTCAAAGAGAAGGCTCAAGTTACTTTTAAAATACAAGGACCAAAGTGTAAACCTCCATACTCCATTCATATATTTATGTTGGCATTTGACATATTCTGACCATCCATTTCTGCCACAGACCTTTTCCCTTGCCAACGTGGCCTGCTCTAAGGGTGGCACAACAATGAACTCAAATGGATGCAAAGTGCACAAACAAGCCCATTTACTTTGGAGTTGGTCATTTCACCCCTATTTCCTTTCAGGCATATCTGAACTCTGTTGCTATTGCAAGATTTGCTGCATTATGAAGTTACTCTTACAGATATTGTTAACAATGGGCAACAATAACATAGTTTACAGACAATGCATGCTTGACTAGGATTTCTGTGCAATGAGAAAGCAGTTCCAAGAAACGAGAACTATTATAGTACCCTCCAGTACTCACTGAAAGGCTTCAGGAAATTAAAGATTTAAGTTCTCCTTTGTGCAATGAGAAGGTCCTGAACTCAAGACTGAAAATTGCCTCATTCGCAGAAAGAAAGAAACAATTCCCTTACCCAGCAAGATGTGTCCATGTGCTGCTGGATCAGAGTTCTGGACAGGCAGGTAAAAGATTAAGGTCCCATTATATTTTTGGCTGGGCATTGTTCACTTCAAACATAAGATCTCTAGGACAGGAACTGTCTTACTCAAAGGTGACCTTTAGCACCAAGCCCAGGGAGCTCTGGTTTTAGGCAGACCTGGTTGGCTGGTAAGTTTGAGGCAACCTCCACACACAGGTGTTCCAAAAAATCCCCCAAATCACCAAACTTTGTGAAATATCCAGCTTTTTAGCTGTGCCTAATTAATAATAGGAGAGAGAGGACCTAGTTAAATCAAAGTACAATCTTTCTAGAAGCCTCAGTATAAGATAAACTTGCTACATAAAATTTTCACTTTATTATCACCTTTGTAGCATCCCCTTTGAGAATATGTTTCAAAGGGTACATTTGTGAAATACAAAAGGGAGTTTCAAAGGCTGAGTGGTCTGAGTTATTAAAAAATAAATAAAAATTAGGAGGTTTGGGGGTTTGTTTTAATTAAAAACCCCAACAATACTCTATGTGCCTCTATCACACTGTTCCCTACTGAAAACATACGGGTTTAGTCTCATCTAAGTATACTAAATGACAGATCTTGTACTACTTCACTCTGAAAAATCATTCAAGAAGGCAAATTTCTCTACCAATAAATCACGCATGGCGGATCTTGCACAAAAAACCCCACCATTCTCCTCTGACAGCAGCAGTATTGTTAGTGTATGTACAAGGCATCACATCTGTGGTTTAGAGATGCAAGTACTTCACAAGTGCCAAGGACCCCTGGGTCAGAACTAGTAGCAGAACACACAGTAAAGCAGATTGTTCACTGGACTATCTGAGAATGAGCAGGTAACCAACAAAACCCAAAGATCCCACATGTCCATCTCTTTCACAGGAGACAGAATATTCTCATTACTCTCCAGAACCTCCTGTGACTTATTTTTTGGCCCTAAATAATTTGCTGTCCTCACTCCAATTTCTTTTTATTTCCCCCAAACATCTTTGGGTTTGAACATGCTGGTTCCCAGCACCGGATCCTGCTGTCAGGGGAGAGCCTGTGCTGTGGGGCCAGTGTGACAGTGGCAGGGCTGGCACACCTCCCTGGCTGGCCCCTGGCATGGCACAGGAGCTGCCCTGAGGCAGCCATGCTCAAACATCCTCTCCTCCCAAGAGCTGCAGGAAAGAAACACCCTCAGAGCAAGAAAAGGCAGGAGACAACTCATGCAATCCTACTCACCTTCAGGGAAGAGCACACTGTGAAAGTGGTTTTCTTCCCCAAAAGATTAGTTTGTAACACCCTGGAAGAAATCCATCCCATAACAGCCATGCTTTCTTAGATACTAGAGGCACTTTTATGAAAACATGTCTCACTGAACCACTCTTTTAACCATGCCATACCCAGGATAAGTCTCCCTTCTGCCTGAAGGTGAGAAGGCTTCCTTCATTGCCTGGGAGTACATGAGGAAGGAGAAGGGCTGAATCAGGAAGAACCAATGACTTTATTCTGGAACACAGAGATACCAGTCCAGCACTCAGGCAGCAATGAATCCCTTAATTCAGGAAATAATAATTGTGTGTATAAAATACCCATTATGCCATTAAATTAATCAAAAGGTCTTTAACTGCATGGTTAATGTTAGACTACCTGCCCACAGGAACAGTTAACTTTTAATGTACTATACTAATCAATTCAGGGGTTTTTACTATTTTCTTGGAATGTTTCAGTCGAAATAGAAATATGGTCACATTCTTTACAAAGGTCACTTGAATTTATAGTATCACACGCCACCAAATTACATTTTCAAAAACATATATTAGTTTTCTAACCACCACTGCTTAGCTTGCACTTGTAAAAATACCTGCTCCACATGTCTTTTCAAAGCTTTTGTTAAGTACATTTGCCACAAGAAGTGTTAACTCCTTCACCATTCCTTTAAGTGTCAGCAATGAAGCCACTTCGAAATTTGACTGATGTCAACCAAGTTTACTCTTGGGGAAACCCTCCAAATACAGTCCTGGTGACAGAATTGCTTATATACAATAGCTAGTAGTCAGGGAGGGAGAGAAACACATTATTAAGGAGCGACAGATCTCTTCTAATAAGGAGCTACAGTTCCTGAAACCTGGCGAAAGCAGAAAAGCCTGCAGAGGTCAGAGAATGAACCCTGGACCATTTACATTAAGGCCAAAATACACAAGTGATGTGAAAGGCCCTAATGAGCAAGGCCCCTACACAATCCTGAAACAGGATGAGAAGATCTAGCAGTAAGAATTAAACCTCTAAGTGCTAAGATCTAGAGATCTGCCAACGGTGGAATACAACTCATTTGATGGCAAGCAGGGAACAAAACACACTGCATGACTTGCATGCCATACAAATTCTCACCTAACATCGGCTCTGTCAAGAAGATATTAAGAACTACTAATCCTGTAAAAACTAGATGGACTTTGGCATGGTCTTCTTATATGAAACACTAACTGCATCACCAGCTCATAGCAAAGATCTGCACACACATTTCTCTGAACACACAAGCAATCATCAGTAGCCATGGGAAAAACCCAGTCGTATTCCAGACAAATACCACAGTTGCTCCTGACTCAGGTTGCCTTCTAAACTTCAGTGTCACAAAAATCTATGCATTCAAATGTTCTAGAAATTAATCAGAATATTAGACTTCCCATTCTAGAAAGGTTTAAAGGTAGAACTTAACAGCAATGGAAACATTGTCTTTTAAAGCTACAGGCAAGGAGAATAACAGATGTAGCATTCATCAGGAAAAAAACACCTGAATATTGCAACCTATAACTGGCCAAGGTTTAGTCAAAGAAAGTGACAAGTCAGAGGCACCACCAGGCTCTGTGGAGTGAGATACTGAAGCCTTTTGACAACAGTGGGGTTACATGTTCTCACAGAGCCAAAGCAACTTATGGCAACCAAGATGGTCTCCTGCTCCCTCATGAAGACAGGCTGAGGTAACTTGGCTTATTGGGCCTGGTAAAGAGGCGGCTTAGGGATGATCTAGAGAGTTCCTGTGGCTTCCCTTCAAATAACTGCAAAGATAACAGAGCCAAATTCTTCTTCATAGAGTCATACAAGGGTCAGCAGTGGCAAATTAGGAAACTCAAGCTAGACAGTAGAAGAAAAAAATTACACCGGGGTCCAGCCACAGCCAGCTTGATCTAGTGTTGGTAACAGACCTGCTGCAAGCAGAAGTTTGAGCTACAGACTTTCAGAGGACTGTTTTCACCAACATTTCTCAAACCCCATGAAATCCAACCAAGCTCAGGAGTGTGTCCCAACAGAGAACAGCAGCAGCAGAGCACCACAAAGCTCGCCTAAGTCATCAGGAATTCAAGGCACAGGACAGAGACATGCCAGTGTCCAAGGGCTCCAGCTCCTGGCACAGAAATACAGTGGCCTCCTGCCTGTCCCATGTCCTCTGCCAGCTCCATGGAGAAGTTTCAGGTCATCAGCCATAGCATGCAGCACTGAAGAACTTGTTTTTTAATTAACTACATCTCTCCACCAGTTAGAACCAATTAAGTGTTGCATCACATTCAATGATTTTCAACAGAGAAGAGATTCAGAGGATTGTTTAGAGCCATGTGGGGCCATCAAACCCTTTGTGAGTGCAGATTCAATCCACCAGAAAAAAAAAAAGAGAGAGTCAGACAACTTGATATCAGAAATTTAAAAAAACATGTTTAGATACCAGCACTTGGATATAGATTATTTATCAAGAGTTACAAAGCCATCCTGGATGGGAATATGGGTGTGATTAAATAACTTGGTGAAGAACTGGTTCAATTCCACCCCTCTTTCCACTTACAAAACATCAATGTCCTGCTAACAGGATACAGACTCCTCACTATCCTATATGATTTACTGGCCAAAAATAATTTTTTTTTGGAAACAGGTATTCTTCAAACAAGTCCAGCAATAAGAAGCTTTCATTGTCCTTTCCTGAGTCCACTGAGAATCCTGACTCAAAGCCTTCTAAATATAATCTTTAATAAAAAATATCCACAAATAGACTTCAGATCAAGTGTTTAATTTCATTTCCAAGAAGCTCTTGGGTATATTTGTCAGGGAGCCAGTTTTAAAGACAGTTTAATCTCCTGCTTAAAGAGAGCTGGAAAAGGTGTGAATGGGAGTAGGATTCTACACTTTGCCTTTGTGAATTTGAAGAAAAATCAAGCCATGTACGATGAATTTAGAAATAATCAGACCCTTTAGTTCCTCCCTCTCTGAGAATCCTAAGTTTTCCCTTTTCTGTCACTTTGCCAGGTTTCACATGAAGCTGGAATTATTTGGAACTCAATTCAGCAAAATGTAAACTTTCACTTAAGAATCTTTTTTCTTTTTGGGTAAGGCTTAAACATGCATCTTTCGTCCCACAGAACACTTTGCAAAGCTTAATACTGAATCCCAGTGCAGCTGCTTATGGAAGTAACAGGCAAGCTGTACACACTGTCACACTCTGCTGTCTCTCAGTCTCAGTGCCGAATTTATTTTTTTTTTTTAATTTGTAAATGCCTATTTAGCTCAAGCAATCAAAAGCCATTGCCTATTATCTGTTAATGTTAAACCACATTGAAAGGTTTCCCAGCAGAAAATGCAGGAAGGAAGCAATTGTGCTCATAGTTGTTTATGCCTTTGTGCTATTTAAAATACTAATACCAGTGAAATGGCCTCCTACTTTTATCATTTCTCATTCCCTCTTCCTATAAGCTGATTGTTCTAACTTTTGCTTATATTTTATTTTTATATTTTTCTGATAGGAATAGAATTCTTTCTGTAGTATTGCATGATCTGAAAATTCTGTCTCACCCATGAGTTAAAGAATCAACTTTTCTTAATAAAAATATCCTTCTACAAATGACTCTGGATATGACCTACAGTCCATCTGAATTAAGTTTATAAGATATGTAGACCCACTGAAGATGTGAATGCTGGCTGCCAGGGGAATAAATCATGCACTGCAATGAAAGAATGATGATTGATAGCCTAAAAAGGGCACAGAAAGCTTTACTGAGGGAGTACAAGGAGCTGAACAAGATGACCAATCCCTCTATGTTTCTTCTCCACTAGGAGGTTGAGGTGATCAATCTAATTATCAAAAACCTCTTTCCCAGAAATAGAATATGAGTGTTCTGGTTCAGTGGGAACAGAGTGTGAAAGGCTCAGGAAGTATTTGTGGAGCCCAGTATTTTATCTGTAGCAGCATTTCCCTTGAGCACCAACTCTCATTTCTGTGAGAGCCCCTGGTTCAGCACCCTTGAGTCTACCCAGGCTCTGAGTGGAATGAAGCCAATGTTGTTCTTGATCCAAAACCAGAGAAAGTGCACCTCAGAAGGGACTCAAATAAACTCACTTCTTATCAATGAATCCGCAAATGTTGTAGGTTGACAGAAACATATCACCTTAGAAGAAACACTTTACCTTTTCCTCTCCAGTTGCAGCATTTTGCTCTTCCCTTAACAGCATAGGGTAGAGTTCTTAGAACTACACACCACAGACCCAGAATCATCAACAAAACCCACTGCTATGGCATCTTAGTCCTGCTCTGGGCTGGCCTCCTGCACCCTTGCCATCCTTAAACATGAGCTGACTCAGAGCCGTTTCTACCCATGAGCTGCCTTTAGGTTACATCACAACACCTTTGTCTTACAGGCACACTTTCCTCCTCTCCATTGCCTGGTTCAGCCTCCAAAGGCAGAGGCTGGGAGAACAGCACTGGTTACTCTCCTGCCACGGGTGCTTCCAAATTGCACACAGGGCCAGAAGCAGATCCTACAGAGCAGACTTTAAAAAAAAAAAAAAAAAGCAGCTGATTCTTAAGGATCATTTCAGCCCTAGAACCCCAGAGAAGTCTACTGGAATGGCTTGTATTCAATAGCACAGAGAAGAAAGGTTGCAGATCCTATACGCGAGAGGCCCGCACCATGTTGCAAGGCCCCTTTGTAAGGATTGCACTCTTCACTTCATCCCAAAGTCTGTTTCAGTAGTTTGTGATCACTATTCCCCCATTCCCAATCCATTCTTGACAAATAAATGCAACATTTGCAAATTTGCCAAAGTCCAAGAATATAGCTATTTATAGGGGTTCTAGCCAGATATTCTCTCATCCCCAGAAAGTTCTTTCCACTTTTGCTGCACAGTAGCATTACTTACACAAAATGTGCCTTCACAGGAGATAAAGCACCAGGAGAAAAGACAAGCAGTGTTTATTGTCATAGGCACACCACAAGATCAAGGGTTAGGAAAGGAAGAAGATATTTCTTCATTTACATGGACTGGATGCACAGAAAGAATTCAAATCATAAAAGGTATGATCAGCAACGGAGAAACCAGTGTTTAAACCAACTTTCCAGTGATATAAACCAGTGTGGCCCCACTGACTTCAACGAAGATAAGCTGGTGCTACTGAAGCACAGGTTCTTCCTGGGGAAGGGATTATGTTTCCAAGTGCAAAGACTGAAGGGAGCTGCCAGTGAAAGTCTTGGAAAAGCAAATGGGTTGCTGCCCAGCTGGTATGGACTGGTACAGCTGCACTGGCTTCAGGTGGGGCAGCAGAGCACTACATGATCTTGCCTATTAACTACAGAGTTGAGAAAGAAGAATAGTCTCACCCTCCCTATTGCTTCAAATAGCTGGTGTTAAGGAAGTTTTGCCCAACACTGGTCTTGGAGCCCATGTTCTTCTAGCTGTATGTTTTGTATGCCAGGGGGTGGCAGGCACAGTGAACGCTTGTAGAGTTGCACTCAGGCTTTCCTCTCTGTGCTGCACGTACCAGGAGACAGCCCTTTCACTTCACTACTACCTTAGCCCATTTCTCTAATACAGACAGAGGTTTTTCACCAGCTACAAAGAGGTGACAATGGAGAGGGGGTCCAATCGAGAATCTCACAGAGAGAAAATGCAACAATATCAGACCACATTATTTTTCTTGCAAGGGAAAATGTAGCCAGGGCTACGTTTATAGAAGAGCATGCAGCCCTCCAAATTCGCTCTTCTTCAGGTAAAACTCTGTAAACTGAGCTGCAGTGAGCAGTTCAGCCCCACTACTGCAATTAATGCCTTTACTGGCTATCTTCTGTGACTCTGCTCTTCTCTGGGTCTCTGCTTCAACTCCCGAGAGAGCTGGACCTGCTGCCGTAAGGGCTGAGCCCTACCCAGCAAACAGCTCCGGTTATGCCTCACCGGCTCCTGTCCTCCAGCAGCCAAGCACATAAAGCAACACACCTGAGGGCTGAGCCACGTCTGGACGACTTGAACTCCAAAGTGGGGACTTGCTTCCTACTTTTCCCCTCCTGCCTCTCTCGATGCAGCACCAGTAGGAGAGAGGGCAAGGGGAGGGCTGCGGTTTTGCCAAGTCTGTCACTCCTCCAGCCTCCCGGGCAAGAGGCAGCTCAGCTCCCAGGCTGCGCCCGGGTCCGCCAGCACAGAACAGGCAGGGCAGAGCGGCAGAGCATGCCTGCAGCAGGGGCAGCTCCGCACAGGGGAGGAGGGAGCTGCGGGTACCCCGGAGCAGCGGCGGGGCCCCGGGGGTGGGGGCTGCTCCCGAGCCCTGACGTAGAAACTAAGCGGGGCTGCCCGCGGGGCTTCTTAAGGAGCGCGGCGCCGGCGGCGGGCGCGGAGAGCTCTGCCCTGCCCTGCCCGGACCGTCCCGCTCGCCGGAGCGCTCAGGTAAGGGCCGAGGGCGGTGTCGCGGGGGAGCGGGACGAGACGGGACCGGACAGGGTTGGGAGTGGCGCGGGAGCGGCGGCGGCGGCGCCCGGTCCCGGTGGGACTCGCCCCTGCTGCGCCGGACCGGGCGCGGCAGCTCCGAGGTCGAGGAACGATTCGTAACTGAGAGCTCCAATCAAATGGTGGTAACGAATTAACTAACTTTTTAAAAATTATTATTGTACGGCATTGTTCGTGGCGGGGAGGGGAACGGGAGACGAAACTGCAAGAAGGGGGGATGAGGGGAAAAAGTCAGAGGCAGAAGGTGTAAGGAGCGCACACACAAACTTGTCTATGGACAGAAATACCTAAAGACTGGAGGGCGTGGGGGAATTACATGAAACATTCATCACATGCACAGGTAAGAGATTAAGGCAACCTGGCATTTCCTGAACAGCCCTTCAGCGCTCAACTACCTAAAAAAATAAAAACCTGAACTTTGTGGAGGACATTGTGTACAATGCTGCCTGAGTTTGACCAGGCTGTAAGGATTAGTGGCCTTTGCTACTGGCCTTGACTAATGGCATCCTTCAAGGGCACCCACCTTCATATTGATGCCCTACCAGCTCCCTGTGCAAGGCTGTCTCCTTGTTCTGACAAATCCAGAACCCTTGTCTTACTCAGTGCTGTAACTTAGTTTCTGACAGGTGCTGGAGAGCAGAAAGTGCAAAGCAACTAGTCCAATAGTTAACCTGTACAAACCAGATGGTCCCCGTCCAAGTCACAGAACCATCCTTTTAAGGATATTTAAGGTTATTATTATTATTTAGTATTATTACTCCTTTGTCTGAACTATTTGGTATTGAGGCTTCCCCCACCCCTGCTGTCCCATATCTATCTCCACACCACCATGGTCATATCTGAGATTGCTAAGTTGTTTTGAAAACTAGAAGCTTGGTAAACAAAGTTAATTATGTGCCTTGAAAAAGTCTCAATAAACAGACAGGTATGTGGACACTGCCCAGGATATGTGCACAGGTGTCTGCTGCCCAGTGGAAGGGCTCTGATGCACAAACAAGAATGAAGTAGTGACTCACAGGATGTCCTTTGGTTTGCTTCTGAGAAAGCCATCAAAACCTGCCTTGTGCAGCAGGGTACAGAAGAATGATGCTTCTGGACATCTTACAAGCAGCATGAGGACAGCCCCATTACTACCATCTTAAGTTGCATCCCACCAGGTAAAGTAGAGTGGGAAGAGCAAGCTGGCCCTCTTTTTCATTAAATGGGAGGTTCAGAGCCCAGGCTGTCAAGCCAGTTCTCATGAGATCCCAACTCAGATTTAAAAGTGACTGTAAGCAGTTGGAGAGTAAAGTCTGAATACCTCAAAAATATTCCCATAACTTGACCAGGTGGCCAGACAGGGCTAGGTAAGAATACCACTGCCAGGCTGAAGTCTCTGAAGAGCCTTTTAGCTCCACAATGAAGTATGTTCCACAAAGCAGCTTACTCTTCCCTAGTCTTCCACATAGGCTTGTGCCTGGGATACCTTTCATGGACAATTCCTCTGCACATCCATATCCTGCCTTTGCCATTCTTTACACAGCAAAAGAACATTTATTTCACTCTTCACAATCATGCATGGGAGAGACTTTATACACAAAAAGCCAGTTAATTATCAAGTTAAGCTCATTAAGAGAGGTAGTTTCCCCCTGCTAATAATCAAAATGAAAATGTAAAAGCATGAATACTCAGATGATCAGCATACACATGAAACAGAATTGTTTGTCCTAAATGCTGATCTTGGATGTTGCTAATTTCCACAAATGGAAAGTTCTCTATATGCCATAAACTACACTAAAATCAACTCCCAAACCTGTTACAATCTTAGAAATTCTAGAAGCATGCTTGAAAACACAACATGGAAGCATAGACTAGAAATGAAAACTGATGGAGAGAAGTGGGCCTTTCTGTCCACAAAAGGTTATCATTCTCAGAATTTCTCTCAACTGTTAGAGATGTTACTTATCAAATTTCACAGTTTTAACAGACAATTGTTAGTGATCTGCAATAAGCATCTGTACTTTTATGTGTGTGTGTATATATATATATACACACACACACACATACACACAAATATGTCAGCACAGGAAAGACATGAACCTGTTCGAGTGAGTCCAGAGTAGGGTCACAAAAATGACCAGAGGGCTGAAACTGCACCCCGGTGTGGAAAGGCTGGGAAAGTTGGGTTTGTTCAGCCTGGAAAAGAGAAGGCTCCAGGGAGACCTTATTGCAGCCTTCCAGTACTTACAGGGGGCCTGTAAGAATGATGGGGATGGACTTAGCAGAGCCTGTTGCACTATGACAAGGGGTGATGGTTTTAAAGTGAAGGAGGGTCAATTTAGATTAAAGAAGAAATCTACAATGAGGGTGGTGAGACACTCAAACAGGCTGTTCAGAGAGGTGGGAGGTGCTCCACCCTGGAAACATTCAAGGTCAGGTTGGACAGGATAGGATATGGTTGAAGATGTCCCTGCCCATGGCAGGAGGGTTGGACAAGATAATCTTTAAAGGTCTCTTCCAACCCAGACTGTTCTGTGATTCTATGTATGTGTACAATGCATCTCCCTACACCCTCTTTTCAGAAGTGTTCTGCATTTTAGCAGGCAAAACACTCCTGGCCAATGGATGAATTTGCAACTTTCATTTAGAACCATTTAAATGCATTTTGAACAGAGGTTTTCTACCTGCTGTCCACTGATCCTTGTGATTCTGAAGACTATTTTAAAGGGCTCATGAAATTTTCAGAAAAGCAAGACTACCTAAAGGAAACAAGGAATGAATTTTTACTGAAAAGGAATGAATTTTTACTGAAAAGGAATGAATTTTTACTGAAAAAGTTTAGAGATTTGTAAATCAAGAAAAAGAAAAAGCTTTCAATATGAAGAAGTTCCAAATAAGACAGTTCATCATACAGATTTGAGGATGATTATGATTAACAGATTTTTACACATGCTTCTGCTGCACAGAGTTGCAACTCCTCTAGTATT
This sequence comes from Hafferia zeledoni, assembly GCA_035583235.1. NCBI lineage: Eukaryota > Metazoa > Chordata > Aves > Passeriformes > Thamnophilidae > Hafferia > Hafferia zeledoni. The sequence continues at coordinate 26,339,737 of JAWWEV010000172.1, forward strand.
TATATTCATACATGCAAAAAAAGCATACATAAATCTTTAAGGAGCAAACAATTAACACTTGAGTGCCTTCTATATCATGTAAAGTACTATGACTTTGTTCCTGCATCCATGAGAAATTTTTCAGCTTCTTTTGGTTTTCTTTTATTTTAGTGACACAACCGACCTTGGGAGCAGAGGAAGAATCCACTGTAACATGAGACTCCCCTGCTCTCTGCTAATCATGGCAGTGTTCTGCATGACACCCTTCCTCTGCCACAGTCAGGTTGACCCACTGGCTCTTGGACAGGCAGATCCCCAGTGCTGGGAATCCTCCTCAGCTGTCCTACTGGAGATGAGGAAGCCTCACATTTCTGACTCTGTCAGTGGCTTTTGGGACTTCATGATCTTTCTGAAATCATCAGAGAACTTGAAGCATGGGGCTTTGTTCTGGGACCTGGCTCAGCTCTTCTGGGATATCTATGTGGACTGTGTGCTGTCCAGAACCCATGGCCTCGGGAGAAGGCAGCTCACAGAAGCAGAGCAGAAGATTGCAACTCTACATTCTTGGTTCACAGGGAGAAACCAAGGTCACTACTTTAATACAAGTCTCATGGGCAATCACTAGAGTGTGGTGAAAAGGAAAAGAGGTACAGGCTTATTGTGTTATTTGGTAACAGTACAGAAACAGAGGACAGTGCTGCACAAACTCCTCATCAAGTACAAAGCTGTGTTTATGGTCAACGTGATCTCAGTAAAAATTTGACCTCCAAACAACCTGAACTCTAGTAAGAGCTTTTAAGTTTCAGTTGTTGGGGAAGGAGGGCCAGCAGAAAGTAAAACATTGGTGGATAGAGAAGGTAGCTCAGCAACTGAAAATACAAATATATTATTCCACACCAGAATTCTTGCCATTATTGTGCCATGAACAGGTAAGTTCCAAATTCCCATTCTGAGAGGTGTGTCAGCCCAGAAATGCATTGCACTGGTGCTGGTGGGGAGCATGGCAGGCCTTCAGCAGGACAGTAAGGGTAGGTTTACTTGCCATCTAGCAGTCAACCATTTTTCCATTTCCATACTGGTAACCTTACATAAGGCACAGTGGAAGCAGACCTAGAATTTAGATGCATGTTCCTTTTGGACACAGCTACAACTTCATGAAGCACACCCTTCCCTGTGACACCATATGCTGCCATTCCTAATTGCCAGGTTCCCAGCCCCAGACTTTTGAAAGTGTTCCCATGTGCACATCACTTACCTCCTCCCATTACCAGAAGGGAGATACAGCATAGTTTTCCCTAAATCTCAGTCCCTTCCAAGGCTTCAGTTCTGATCCTGCTACCAACAGGTGCATCCCTCCCTTGAGAATATCCACTTTGAGACATGGACAGGTGCTATAATTTAATGGAGAGGTAGAAGTGCTGTTGCCATCACCAACATTGCAGTGCATTAAGCCTACGCTTGAATGGATTGAGACCCTTCTCTCCTCTTCCTAGGTCAGTGTCTTAGTTATTAAGACGTTTGGGGGGCCTGTCCATGGAATAATGAAGAACCTCTCTGGGCAATTACTTATTAACATATCTCTAAAAAATGGATTTGAACTGGGGGTTCTTGCACCACAGGGATACTATACTGCTGGACAGTCCAACTCCTGCCCACAAACCCTAAAATTTTTTGAGTATTGAGAGCTAGGATTTGAGATAGGGAAGGATTGAGAGGTCCTTACTTCTATTACCTACAGACATCACAGCCATTACGCTAGGACATAGGAATTGTGTTTGAATCAAACCCCTTGGACTGAAGAACTCACATACTCAGAGTAATTTTCTAAACTATGAGCCAAACAACCACTTCTTGCATTTTAAAAGCAAGAAGTGTATCCTACCCTGCTCTGCAAAGAATCTGAGCTATCACAAAGCTCTGCCTGGATCATGACCAGTGTTGACTCTTCTGGTTTCCAATCAGTCTTAGACATCACCAAGGCAAAAAGTTGCTCAGTCCTTACCCAACTGATGCACTTTTGGGTGCAAACAGAATGCAGTTTTAAAAACTGAGAGGCCCATCAGGCTAAAGCACCAGATTAATTTTTGTTTTCTGGATTGCAGCTTTGAATATCACTGTCTAAACTCCCACTTAGCCTTTTGTTTACATCTGGCTCTTCATATCCCGTATCACACTGTTTTTCCTAAACAAGGAGCTTTTGTTCCACTTAAGATTAAGCGTAGCAGTTTGATGTGCTTTGAAGAATCAAATTACGGGTTTTGTGATTAATATTGACTTTTGTTTACACCTATACAGAGAGATTTTAAGCAATAGTAAGTATTCACACTTTAAGAAAAACAAGGATTCCTTCATTTCCCTGTTTTGTGAATTGTAATCAGCTAATCTGATTTCTCTGTACAACTATTAACATCAGTCTGTAGCAGGTACCTTATAGCAGTGACAGCCTAAATTTATTTTTGGAGGAGCTATCTAACTTCTCATCCAAGTCTCCCAGGTTCTTAACAAGGCAGTTGTTTTAATCTTTGTAACCCTTGATCCCTACTGTGTTATGTCATCAGTGAAAGAAGAAATCAACTGGTAATAACTGCAGATAGCAATCACATTCTTGCAAGTGATAAGGAACAGAATTACGCTTCTTCTGCGTAAATAGATGTTTTCTTAGCCCCATGAGCAGCACTAACAGCACTTAAATTCCCTTGTGTACTTCACATCTGCATGGGTGAGTATGAATAGCTTTCAATAGGTTTGTTCTAGAAATCGAAAAACAGAGTAAGGTCTTTTGCAACTATTGATAACAACTTCATTGCTCCATACCAAAGTTTTTAATCTTATTCCTCTTAAGAAGTCATGTTTTCAATATTTTTTTTGTTGGTTTTGGTTTTTTCTTTTAGTTTTTTTTTTTTTTTTGAAAAAAACTGCATTCACTGTAGTTCCTTAAACATATCACTGAATTGGAAAAGCAAGACAGAGATCTGGACTTGGCACAGAAATAATGATGTTAAGGTGTTATTAGTAGCATTACATTTCAGAACTAATGCATAAATCCCATAAAATCACTGGGAAAATTGAGTATGAGGAATTGAAATTTTCTAAGAATAAAAAAGGAAAGTTCTCCAAGCAAAAAAACCCCTAGCAAAGTCCTTGGTAAAAGCTTCTCAGTAGTACTGAACAAAACTACTTTGTCACCTCTTAGAAGCACTTCCACAGTTACTCGTACTTGGTCTTTGTGAGAAACAAGTCTCTTTGAGTGTGCACCAAGACAGTGGTAGAAGTAGCTCAGTTTCAGATGGTTTCAAACACTGTTTTCTGAACCAGCCTGGTCCTGCCAGGCTCCTGATTGGAGTCGCTAACAGGCGTGAAGATACTTTTAAGCTCTACACAATCCATGAAAGAGACAACAAAATCAGAACAGCTGTATTTGAGGAATCTGACCAACTGCCTCAATTCACCTAAAATCCTACTTAGCCCAGCAGCATTTCAACTTCCCTAGATATTTTGCAGAAAAGAATTAGTCAGCTTCAAACTGATTCAAGTAGGGAGAGCCTTTCAGTTACCTGGCCAAGGTATATTCAGTAACTCATCTCTTTCCCCTTACAAAATCCAAACACTATCAAAAAGCAGGTTTCATGAAGGCATGGACCAAAATAAGACTTTGGAACCACAAGGTTCCATGGCTTTTGTACTCACAGCAAATCTTCCTCAAAAAGCCACGTAGCACATCCCCTGTAGAAACAGGATGACCTTCTTCTCCTTGCCCAGCAGTCCCTCTGCCACTAAGTGGCCACAGCTGTGCCCACCCCTCTCACAGCTGCAGCTAATTGAGCTCAGATTAGCCCTTGCACTTGGCCCAAAACAGACATAACTTGCAGTCCCAGCCTTGCAGGGTAGTGGGGTAAAGGTTACTGTACATGTGTGGTCTGGTGAATAAGCAGAAATTGTGTTAACCAGTTACTTTTTCAGAAGACAAATATGTCTAAAAGAAAGGAAACCAATCTGCTGCCTTGTAGAGATCATTGCAAAGAAAATGCCCCATAGTTCCTCAAGAAAATAGCAAACTTGCTACTGAACAGAATCACATGCACTGTGCAGGGAGGTTGATAACAAGCTGGTAAATCAGTGGGATTATGAGCAGACTTAAGTGCTTTGACTGTGCTAATTACAAGTAGAATAGTTTCATACAAAGACGGAAGGAAAAGGTCCATACTGGGGGAAGATATCAAAGTGACCTGACACTGAAAGGCAACTCTTACAAATGGGTCATATGGCTGTCACCAAAGCAAGAGGGCTGGGGACAATGCTGATGAAATGGGGACCAGCAGCAGCAGGAAACCGAGTATTCAGCTGCTTTTTGCTGTTTGAAAATTGTTTACTTACATGCATTTTGATGTCACTTTTCAGGGATATTTTCTCATATTCAGAGGTCATCAGTTCTGAAGAAGAAAGACTCATTTGAAGATTTAATAAGCATCCATGCACATAAGAGTAGATCTGTGTTACTTGGAAGAATCATCGGAGAGCCAGGAGAAAAGGAGAAATCACACATTTAGTCCAAGATCTTGATTTGTAGACATTTTTAACTACTTCTCTTTATTTTTTGCATTTTAATCCTCATTGATGTAAATGTACATGGCAGGAAAAGGCCTGTAAGCAAGAGCACCGTATCTCTGATTAACTTGGATTTAATTATTTTTTAAATTACCTGTTAATTTAGTCTCCTTAATAAACTGCATGATTTATAAGCAGTTACCTACTTTAACCTGTGTATATGTCAGGCTTTTTGTAATACATGTGACCCACCAACATGTGGCACCATTTTGGGTGCCAAAACATGAAATAAGTGATCCTTCAATAAAACATAGACAAAGCAGAGAAGGAAGTTGCCAAAAAACCCTCTCCTGGCTCCAAGGCTGGATTAGAGTGGAGATGGTAATGTTTTACTGTATGCACTGTGCACTTGTACAAAGCAACCACTGCTCAAAGACATCATCTCACTAAAGAAAAATAGTACCTATTTTTACATGAAAAATACTTTCCAAAAATGTTTTGAATTTTCTAGCAAAATGAAAAGGGTTGACATATTTTACCACCTCCTCTGTTTATACATAATATTTTTATGATATTTTCCCTAAATTCTTAGTTATTAAAAACACTATTTAGAATATTACATATTCTCACTTAAAGTGTTTAATCACAAGAAATCTCATATATAACTTGCAATTGCTTATTTTTTAGTTTAAAAGCTCTATGCAGAAAAATCGTTTTCTCCCAACTGTTACTCTAATAGGCAATTTGAAATTAAAATAATGCAACACAACTTAGGGCAGGTAACATTTCATGCTTTTTTGATATAAAATATTACCATTGCCTGACTGGCTTAATGAAACTGCAAATTTCAGCTTCCCAAGGCAATTACATTTAATGACATATGGAAAATTTCTTTCTATGAGTATGTAGCAATATTTTATTGTTATTTTTCTTTTTTTTCCTCCCCCTTCAAATACTCACATTAAAATTGGTTTTCTAGTTGTTCATCAACTTGCAGAAATAGGTTTAAGTAAGTCACCTACCCCCCTATGCTGCACACATACATATACCATGCACCTGAAAATTAAAGAACTGCTTTCTACTTTATCTGTACTAGTGCTGTCTCAAAGTTTTTTCCTAAAAGTGTAGGCAGCAGGAGGGACTAAGCAGTCAAGGCAAAACATAGCTGCAATCACACAGATACCACACATATGGCCAGATGTCACACATACACACACACATAGAGGCTTTGGAGTTTCCAGCTCAAGAGAATCTGGCTCCATCCTCGGTCAATAAATCAAAGCCTTAGATAAAAAAAATAACAGGATAATCTCAACATTTCCTAGGCCTTCTGCTTTTCCTCTTTCCTGTTTCCATGCTTGATTCGAGTCCCGACAGGGTCTGGTTGACAGCAAGTTGAATGTGAGTCAGCAGTGCCCTGGCAGCCAGGAAGGCCACCCATGTCCTGGGGGCATCAGGCACAGCATCTTGAGTGGGGAGAGGGAGGGGATTGTCCTGCTCTGCTCTGCACTGGGGCGGCCTCACCTTGGATATCGTGTGCAGTTTTGGGGCACCACAATATAACAAAGATATTAAGCCATTAGAGAGTGTCCAAAGGAGGGTAAGGAATATGGTGAAGGGCCTTGATGGGAAGCTGTGTGGGGAGCAGCTGAGGGCACTTGGTCTGCTCAGCCTGGAGGAGACTGAGGGGAGACCTCACTGCAGTTACAACTTCCTTGTGAGGGGAAGAGCAGGGGCAGGCACTGATCTCTTCCCTGTGGTGGCCTGAGGGAATGGCCTGAAGTTGTGCCAGGGGAGGTTTAGGTTGGAAATTAGAAAAAGGTTGTTCCCCCAGAGGGTGGTTGGGCACTGAACAGGCTCCCCAGGGTAGGGGTCACAGCACCAACACTGACAGAGTTCAAGAAGCATTGGGATGATACTCTCAGGCACGATGTGACTCCTGGGGATGGTTCTGTGCAGGGCTGGGAGTTGCACTCGGTGATCCTTGTGGGTCCCTTCCAACTCAGCATATTCTGTGATTCTGTGGTTTTTCTTGATGATTATAATTAATTCTGAAAAATACAAGACAAGGAAAATCTATGTGAAAAATTTAGAGTTCTGCTGAACAACTTTTCTTAAGCACTACATTTTTCATGAGTATTTTTCAATCATATCAACCTAAACTCTGTCTGCATCTGATTATACATGAAACAAAGCTTCAGAATGTATAATTTACCTGACTTTTCTCCCAAGGCTTCCAAAAAAATTCACCTAAGCCAAGTTTATTTTCTTAGTAATCACAGAAAAAATTCTGTAAAAACTAAGAGTATTTTCTCCCTTGGAAAGCTGGTATGGTTTATGTGACATAGCTAAAATCTTTAAAAGTATGCAAATTTTCTTGAACCATGGCTAGTTTTGAGCACACATGAACAGTCTCATTCACTACATTTTATGCACCTCCTGCAGAACAGTGACAGTAAGTAGCCGAATCTGTATTTTTCTCTCTCTGAAGTGGTACTGCATAATTTCCATTTCTCAAATCTTTAAAATCCTTCTGTGCATTACAAGGAAAAAAAGTTTTCCTTGTTGCTGGTATCAATAAGAAATACAGCACAATTCCAAGAAAGTAACTTGATCATGGGATATTAGCTAAAGAGAGAAATGGGCAATCATTTGCACTGCAGAGGAATCCACTGCACAGGAGCTGGAAATCACCAATAGAAAGGGCATATTGTTCTCCAATGTGTTCCTGGTGAAGTCAGTAAATGCAGAAATCTCTTATGCTGTGTTATTACAATGCAACATCCGAGACACTTTAAAGAGTCTGACATGGCATCAAATACCTGAAGTAGCTCAGTGAAGCTGTAAGGTGAATGGCAGTTTCCATCATTTACAAGCTGGTGGAATTACTTGGCTGATGAGGTCAGAAAAAGACTTGTACACATGCTCAGCTGTGGAGAACAACTCCTGCTGCAAAGTAGTCTGTTGGGCTGGAAAGAAGGACAGATTTTAAGTCTTTCTAAGCTTTTGGATGCTGCCAGAGCCCTAGAGACTTCTTTATAAATGTCTAATTTAAGATAGTGCTGTAGAAACAGCAGCTTTTTCTGTCATATTCCTGATTACATCCTCATTATCAAAAGTTCAACCCTGAGTGTTGAACAAAGCTCTGCTGTGTAAGACCTTTGATTATACAGGGATTTTGTACTGATGGAAGTCTGCCTGGGACTAGAGTCATAGTTACAGTGTCACAGAAGTGGCATCAGCAAAGACCTCCAGTGCTCTCACCAGTTTGTTCCTTAATTGACTACTGAGACTGATTTCCTCTTATGAGCTTCAAGTTAGTCCAGCATTAGGGGTTATATTCAGAATATGCTCTACCTTGCAGTATAGAGCTAGAACACTCCCGTGATGGCTAAGGCAAGATTTTGAGTTTCCTCAGAGAGTTAAATGATTATAAACAATATTATAGAGTAAACTGGATCAAGGTGAGAAGACAGTGTCAGGATGACTAGGAGAACTATACCTGATTGGGTTTGGAGAGACAATGCATCCTGCAGTTTCATCACTAGCTTCTCCAGTTCCACTTCCTCTCTGACTTCCTTCTCATCAGGTAGTATATGCACTGCAGTGGGAGTAAGAACTGTATTCCCCATGAGAGAGTTTTCTGTCAGTTTAGGCAGATACATTTGATTCTCATTTGCTTTTTTATGCTGTCCCATAAAGGGTCTGTCACTCTGCAGGGACACTGACTCCAGTGGGTCGTCTGAAAACATGAAGTCCACTGCAGTGTGAACCTCAGGTGTCTGTAAAAGCTGCATTATCATTGCAGAGTTGGGAGGATTCAAAGATTTCTGGTCTGCACATGTTCTGGAGGTAGGCCTTATTTGGCTCTGCATTTTCCTTTCCAGCAGAACATGTGAGTGTCTTGGCATTGTATTCTGACACTGTGCAAAAGGACGTTCTGATGGCTGTAACATTGTCTATAATAGACAAAACAGAGCAAATACATTGTGAAAATAATTGATACTTTGATTTGCCACTAGTACTAAAGCAACATTGCAAGAAAAGCTACAAAAATGCAGCAGGTGGCAACTATGTATATATTCTCTGTGAAATAAGCGCCTTTTTGGAATCTCATAAATAATTCTAATGATCAAGAATCAATGCAATGGAAAATAAATAAAATATTTTCTGTAAGATGTCTATATTACTTCCTAGTAAAAGATGGTAATTAGGAATGACAAAGAGTATTTTATTTATTCAATGCTAACTCAGGACTCTTCTCTGAAGAAAAGACTGCAGTAAAGTATCTAACATTCTGTTGGAAAACATTACCTTACTCTTATTGGAATATTCATTATTTTCATTGCAGTAATATCTAAAAATCCTAACATGGGTATCTGTGCTAGATGCTAAATATACACAGAATGACAAGGAAATCCCTGCTGCAAAGACAGCTGCTTTCTCTGAAGACAAGATGACCAAAAATACTAGTGGAAGGTGCATGAAATATTATCAAGAGGGCTGGTCTGCAGGAAAAGCAGTAGTTAGTGTTCAGTAATTGCTCATAGCTCTGACAATTCTTCATATATTTATCACTACACCTTTACTTCTTGCTTCATTTGCTGTAGTGTCATTTGTAGGCTTTCATGACTTAGTCTCAGTCTTTGGAGTTTTGCCTCTATTTTGCAGCTTTTTTCTTCCTGGCAGTTGTGAAGAAATTGCATTCTGTCCTTCCATTTGTTGAACTGCTTCTTCATGTACCTGCTAGGGACACAAGAGGGTGGGATTTTTGCTAGATCACACATACATAAATAAATGCAGGCATGGAAAAGAGCTAACACTTCAGCACAATCTTTATCCCCTTTATCAGTTCAGAAAATTTTTGTCAGCTTTGGGATTAGAGACCAATATTTCAGGAGCTGGGCTGCACCCATGGAATTAGCAAGAACAGGAGTATTCTGGACGAGGAAAGATGCTATCTGAATGGAAATACGGCCAGGACTGAACCTGGAATCTTGGAGTTTTACTTTTCCCACAAAGGTGGCTTCAGCAGGAAGGACATTACAGACATTTCTGTCTAGAAACAAACGACTTATGGCAACTCTCTGAACTGCAGGAGATTGCCATTACATGCCCCACGCAACAACAAAATAAAAGCAGCCTCTACCCCTTCAATAGAGTTTCTTCTTGCTCGTGGTATTCTCTGCAGTTTCTTTGATTAGTTTCTGCACAGGCCACTTGTCCTTGAACAGACACTGATTTTTGCAATAAGAAGTGCCACCCTCCCATGCACACCAGAGATTTAGAAATTACCTACTCAGAGCACAGTATGACAAAAATACCACCCATCATTCTGTTCTAGTTGTGATTTCTTTAAGAAGTCAGGGTAGAAATAGTTTTGACTTCCTCACAGCTGAGGTGGAGACAGTAAAGTTGTTAACACTACAGTAATAAACCAACCACTTCATAACACAGAGCTGAAACAGTTATCTGCCTTGCTTAGTTACATGCAGAAGTTCATCTGATTCACTTTCTTTTGGTTATGCTTTGGCTTAGAGACAACAGCCCCATCAATTTCACCAGAATTATGCAAGATTTGTCTGAATGGGACAACAAGTCATATCATTTAAAATTAAGATTAATATTACAGCAGTCCCTTATAACAGCATTTAACGGGTCTTTACTGTAAAATGTTGACTACCTTCAACTAACTCAGAGCCCAGTTCTGTGAACAGGCACACAAATGCTGGAAGTTGGTCCACAAGCAAGAATAAAGAGCTTCCCATGAGAAATGTGATTCATTCACCCACTTATGTGATAAGCTCTGGGTCAGAGAGTGATGAAGCATTTCAGGAACAGGCTTCCCAGATATCCTCTCAACTACTGCTAATCTAAAAGAGAGCTGAAGATCTTTGCCATATCTCTTCATTTGCCCAGGTGAGAACAGAGAGTGAGGTAAGGACACAGGCTTAGAATGAAACTGCAGTTCTTTAGCTCTGATCTTGGAGTGCCCTTGTGTGAATCGAGCAGCAATTGTACTGAGAATGAAACAGAACAGGAACAAGAAGGAACAGAACATACTGAGGAAAACAGAGAGTAGATTCAGGATCAAATTCTATGCTTCACTGTAATTCCATTAGTTTCATGGGACACAGACATGGTTATACCTAGAGCACATTCATAACTAACTACAAAAAGGAAGGAAGGGAAGACAAAAATGCAAGAAAAAGGCAAGCGTCATTGCCCATACACCAACTTCCCCCAAACAAACAAACCTCCCAAGAAATTTGTAGTTTAGGAAATAATATTTTATCATGTCTAAGACTTGAATATCAGAAGGAACTCCATCATGGATTTTATACCCCTAGTTATTGTGTTACAATAACTATTAATCTCTATTTGATATACAGGACATTTTTTAGAAAGATATCCTATACTGATTTAAAAACTTCATGCAAATTATTAAATTTATTTTGATTAGGCCTTATTCAGAGAAAAATTTGAAAAAGTATGCTGTTCTGGTATTTTTATGTGAATGAACATCTTTTTCCTTCAAAACTACTTTTATAAATATAAACTAGCAATTGCAGAGATGCTGATGAAAGCAAACCAAAATGTTTTGCTTTGCCAGACATTGTTTTCCAGTGATTTCCATTTACAGTTTTTGTTACTGAGTTTTTATCATTCATCCTCATTTGACAGGATTTTTACTTAATCTCAAAATCTCCAAAGTATGGAAAAATCATCTGTTTTCTAGTCCTTCACTGGAGCAGCCCTGCCCACCAGGCTTCAGTCAGTGAACTGCTGCATTGACATACCTGCTGTCACTGTGAATACTTTTGATAGATTCGTGCATTTTTAACACATCTGCTTCAAAAGAGGCCATTGCCTAGAACAAAAAGAAGCATCTGTTCAAAACTTCATCAGCAAAAACATTTCATTTTTGTATACAAATTTGACTATAAGAGGGCATGGCAAATTTTGGATTTGGTCTGTTTTACAGATCTACTATTTAGCTTCTTTAACTTAGGACAAACAACTGATGCATGAAAGTGTTTCTAATGGCTATTAGAACTGGAAAAGTCATTCTATATAACAAATTCTTGGTTCTATGAGAAATTCTAAGCATATAAGAATTTGTTTTAAATTAGAACAAGGCCATATTCCCTAGAATTACTCTGAAATGGAATATTCTGATTTGGGAACAGTCTCTCCCAAGTCCCACAGCTTCTTTGGGACAAGAAGATGGATGTAGAAGAGAGAAGAGAAACTCCTGGTCTTTGCATGGAAGTAGCAGTCTCCGGGCCATGCAGGGAACAGTAGCCTAGAAGTCAGGGAGAAAAATGCTTTCCAGCTAAGCTGCTTTTGAGGCATGGTCTAAGTTGGGCTGGAATCAGGACAGCCAAGAAATTACAAGACTAAGAGCTGGGTCTCCAGAACCTCCATATTGCTAAAAACAATCACTGAACTTACTGTCCATATCTTTTGAAGCAAAGTGGAAATAATCTGCACTGTAAGATGTTGGAAATCAGTATAAAACTGCTCAAAAAAATTCTCAGCCCAGACTGAAAATGAACAAAAGAGCAATAAACAACAGAATCCCAGTACAGGGATGCAAGTCCTGTCTTGCTGTCTTCTAAAATGACAAATGCCAGCTGTAAAAATTACATGTTTTAGAAATGCCTGCCCACAACTTCTCCTGCAGATTTGTGCTGGCTGGCACTATACCTTGAGCTGGGCAGCAGAGACATGAAAGACAGGACTTCGAAAGGGCAGCACAGAAGTAGCAGCCAAAGGAGTGACCTGACACACACAGACTAGTTCTCAGTTATGGCACCCCTTGGCTCCTGGGAAGAACAAGATGAGTGGATGACACAAATTGGTTTGAACACAATCCAGTGTTCCTTATATTCTGAGTATGTTCAGAGCTAGCAATACCTCAAATAAATATAGAAACAAAAAACTGCTAGGTACTTATTTTTAGCTATGCTGCCCCACCCACTCCTCTAGCATTTTTTCTATGCAGGGAAGCTGGAAATAAATTAGTGGAGACCTTTTGTGCATTAGCTATTTTAGTTGAAGTGGACACTACTCTGAGTTTATACTTAATAGGGGCCCATTCTGTCCTCTTGCTATTGCCATGGTAACAAAAATGGCCTGAACCTAGTAAGAATTAAGGCATCTTTCTTTGACATTTGCTTGCAGTAGGAGGACATGATGGCATTTTTTACTGTCAGAATAGAGAGAGGGCTCCACTCTTAGCTAGTCTTTAGTGTGCTACTCTAAAAAATCCAAAGCAAATATTCTTACAGTTCCTTCTGAAGGTCATGGAAGTCAAGGGGTTAGTTGTTAATCTTGGAAAGATATTAAATTCAAGCTTCACTGAGTTTTCAGATTCCATATTTTTTTCCATATATGAGGCATTAACAGGAAGGTGAAACTGCCCATTGCATTTTCATTGGTAATTAGAAGACCAGGTGTTCATAGGTCTTCTTCACAGCTTTAGCACTATTACTGAATCATGTTTTGCTCACCTGAGCTGTTGTCTTGCCTCGCTCTGGTGTCTTCTTGTTATTCTTACTCTTCTGCATTGCAGTTGTGTCTTCAGCTCTGAAGTGAAGTCTGGGTGACTCTGGGACACAGCTATCCACTGGGAAAGACAGGTTTTCAGGGCCAGCTAGTGGTGAAGCACTGAGTTCTGCAGAAGGACTGTGTACCAAGAGAGAAATAATGAGCAAGGAAAGGATCAAGACTCACATGGTTTTGGTATTGAGAGAGAACGAAATAAAACTAATGCACTGTAAGTAGACAGAGAGCTGTGCTATTGACTAAGCAAGAAGTGTGGTTTAGCTATGCCTGCTGGCACATTTGGGCTGAAAGAATGAAATTCCTGAAAACTAATTCCACTCTGCCAACAGAATCTCAACAAGAGGTTCTTCTTTCCACTCATGTAGTCTCAGTGCAATTTACTGCTTCTCTTTTTTTTGCTTCTTTTAGCCAAGAGATGAATATATTGGGAAATTCAACTACAAAAAGATAGCAAAATATTCTGCTGTTCAGTTCATTCAATGCTAGGAAAAGGCCAGATATTTATCAGCCCCACAGTGACACCTGTAACAGTAGCCCCAGATTCTTCTTTGTCATCTTTGCTATGCAAGCAGGAGGTAAGCAAAACCCTACAGAATTACAGAGAAACCTTGATTGCTCACAGAAAAATTGTTATAGTCAAAGTGGTGAAATCTTGTTTTGTATTGAATACAAGAGAGGAAATATTAGCAATGAAAAATGTTTTGCTTTTCACCACCTTCTGAAAAACAAACACTGAAATAATATTCTCCATGAGAATCACTTTAACTATCATCCATTGGTCTTATATTACATTAAAAAAAATATTTTCTAATCATGAGCCTACCAGAGTAGCAAAATCCTGTTTAATAAACAGATTTTTGTTCTCATTCACACAAGGATGAAATTAATTCTTTTAGAGAGGACTGACCATTTTTTCTCTGTTTCAGTCTCTGTTGGAGAACACATGTGAGATGCAAGAGAGCTGCTAGGTCTTTATATAGCTAGGAAGGAATCTCATCCTTTGTATGTTTGTAGTTTGTATGCTTATCTCTCATAATCACCCCCTTCAGTTTCCACATCTAAATATCAACCAAAATCTCATAGCAAGGAAGGAGAAACTATTGGGAAAAATCACAACACAACCTCCAATGCTCTTTAGTAACCACTGTGATCAGTGGAAATACAGTAATGGATTTCAATATTAACCAAAGCACACCAAACAACTGGTCTGAAAGAACTGGAATGGTGAGGTCAGCTCAAAGGCTGAGTTCAGTGGGGCTTGAGTAAAACGACTGTCACTGAATGCCTGGTGGGTCACATGTGGAAAGTTTTCACAGTTAATTTCCAACGAATTTGTCACAGAGGAGGTGCTTAAAAACCCATGCAGTTCTGACAGGTGCTAAATATTTGCAATGCTTGACTATAGACCGACCATAAGAAATGGCACAGAGCAAGAGAGACAACATAAGGAAGAAGAGAAGGAAGACACAAACTTGCTATATTTTATAAGACAACTGGTCATTAGGTTATCAGCATGTTGATCATGGTTAAGCTACAGAACAATGTGCAGCGCCTTCTCAGTTATTTTTTCCCTTTTAAAGAGAGAAATCATAACAGTATCTGTGGTAACAAAATTCCTTACTCAAAGGACATAATCCAGCAATATTCCACATCCTGAAATTCAGAGATTATAAACTCATCTGAAACTGAAACTCACAAAGGCTTTTTTTGAGTAGGGAAGTGCTGCTCCTCCACTGTCTCCAGAGTCTTCCTTCTCTGAGCCTCCTTTCTTCTGCAGCGCTCTTGAAACAGGTTGTTCCTGATGGTGCGGAGAAAGTGCTTTACATTCGCCTTTGCTGACATCTATTGGAATGTGTGATAACAAAGAAAGGAATAAATTTTCAAACAGGTGCTGCCCAGAATTAGACACAGTGTAAGGCAAAGGCAAGACACACAAAAGCAAAAGTCAACCTGTTCAACAATTGAAGAGGCTCGTGGCTGCTGAGCCCTAGAAGGGGAGCTGAGATGGATGATGATGTAAGACCATGGCCAAGAGCAGCTCCGATTCTTTAAGTAGGCAAAACACTTTGCCTGGGCCATATTCAGGCAGCCTGAAAATCACTAATTCAGGATTTTACCAGTTACAATAATTAAGTTCACAGTCACAACAATAATTCTGCCCAGCTAGTATCTAAGTTCCCTCTTGATCAATAGGAAGAAGTTATTTTATTCTTGTATAAAGCATTCATAGATGTAGTCTTCATGGCTCATGTCCTTCTTTTGTGGAATACACATCCATTTTTCACAGCAGTGTCAGGCTCAGGTGTAACAACCAAGCTCAGTAGCTGTATTACAGGAGGACACAAACCAATTCTGCCCAAGGAACTGACTGCTGCAGAGCATGGGGTGAGCCCTGACAGACTGAACAGGAAAACAAAGAAACACACCACATGCCTCCTAGTATTTCTCAGCATGGTAGTAACATGACCACAAGGTGTCAGCACAGAAAGGAAAAACAGTGCTGTTATTTCAAATCCCCACTCAGCAGCTCATTCCCTGATAAAGACTAAGTGAAAACCTACCCAGACAAGCACATCATCTGCTAAGACTGGAAGGTATGGGGATAGTAGCTTATTACTGATTCTTCTATGTCCCACACAAAGGATATAGAAGTGGTATCTGTCATAGTGAGTAGCTTATCTTTTAATTTTAGTTTAGACTTTGGCCTATATTGTAATATCTGGCCTATAAAATAATATTTACAGGGTTTGTGTTAGAGTAGGGTTTCATAAAGGAAACCCAGGTTCAGTGATCTAGTTGCAATATTGCAGCAACCATATTGGAAAGCTCAATGTCAGACAACATAGGCGAGGAAAGGGACTTCATTGTACAACAAAATTCATTTCCCTCACTCATACTCACTCACTCACAAGCACTAAATACCTGTGTCCAAGTAGTCTTTCCAGGATTCGCACACCAAGGTGTATGTACACACATAGTATGGCCAAAATGATTTGCAGTGAGATGGAGGACAAGAGAAACCAGGTCTCCTTAAGCCTTCATGATCTTAGTGTGATCATGGACTGGTTTTTGGATGCACCTTTAGCTCCTTTAGCAGCTGGCAGTGATTGTGATCTTTTGCCTCTTTATTTGGGTGTCTTAGAGGTCTTGTCCTTTAACTTTACATCATCATCTTGTGATGACATCTTCAGATGGAAGTTTGTCTTTTGTTTCAGGCTACCTTTTGTTTTCCCAATTTGATTGTCCCGAGAAGCTGTGCTTGGAAGTGCTGTGATCTTGCTGACCAACTCATCCAGCCTGCATCATCTCCTGCCTTGTTATATACTCCTCTTGTCCTTCCTTCTGGTGCTTCCACATCCACACTCCCATTCACTCTGATCTTAATGTCTCTACTAGAAAACTCTGCATGAGGAGATCAGTTGCCATTTGATTCTCTTACTTGCTCACAGATGGAGCATAAGGAAGAATATTTGGAGGAATTAACTGGTTTTAATGCAGATATTGAGCATCTACATACAGCTTCTTACAGTGTTCACAATAGGGTTTTGTTTTCAGAAAGAGCACAACGGAGCTGCAACAGTTTAATGTTTCCCCAAACAAAGGGTGACTACAAGAACAGGCTAGCATTCTCTAGTTTTAGTGCAGACACTGACTACCCAGGTATCTTCCACGTTAACTGCAGGGTTTGGGGAAGGAGACCATGAAGTACAGCTTTCTGGGGGAACTTTGCTTTTCAGCTCATTTACTGGAACAGAAGGATACTGTTATTATAGATCCACACAAAAAAAACAAACCAAACAAACCAAAACCTTTCTACTGCTGTGTGTAAGATCTGAAATCTCCTGCTCAAAGGAGAAGCTGATCTTCCAAACACAGATTTTCAGTGTTGTACTTCACCACCACTGTGATGAAAGCACATGTTGCCCTTGTAATGGAGTCCAAGTAGGTGAGCACTGGGATACACTGAGGGGACTTTCCACAGGTTTAAGGATTATCTGCAAACAGCAAACTTGCCATAAATGTCCTTGAGAAGAGGACTTGCACTTGGATATTTCACGGCTCTATTCAGTTATTTCAGAACCAAACACTCATTCTAAAGTTAGAAGCCAAGTTTCTTTCCTTTTCCTGTCACACTGTTCCCAGATTAATTATGCTAATGTGTCATGGCCATTATGGCTAACCCACATATAATTTTATAACAAATGTAGTTCAAGAATCTACTGATTCTTGCCTACAGGAAGAACCTGAACAGGGAAATGAATAAGCACAATGGGACTCTACCTGCACACAGTGTTCCACAACAGGATGTGACCTTTTATGTGGCTTGCAGAGACGGCCAGTGAAAAAGCAGGCTTGGCAAAGATCAAAACTGAGGCACTTCAAACAGCGATACCTGTGAGGGAAAACAAAAGGATTCAGTAACTTCTCCACAAATTAGAGCTTGGTGTAAGTGAGCTTGACTCCTGAAAATCCAGATCCCTGTGCTCTGAAATGCACAGAAACAGCTTTGTAAGAATTTTCCTCACTCTTCTCTGAATGCAAGTTATTTTATTCAAATGAGAGTGAATTATTCTCCAAACCCACCAGTGATTTTGATCCATGGAAGAAACAGAGATTCTAGCACCGTTTTTGAAAATGCAGTTTCAACTTCATATGCTTCTTATGCACCAGTTTACCTCTATTTGGTGCTCTTGTGGAACTGTAACATTGATTGACATGTAATACATGATTGATGTAGAATTTGCAAGCAAAAAACTAAAAATGCAAGGAACTAAACTTGCAAGCTCACTGTTAGTGAGAAAAGAGTAACGGTGAAATGATTTTCTGAGCATCTGGTCAGATATAATGGATAATGTTCTTTTTATACCACTACATCATTTTATACCATTACTTAGATGAGCAAGATGGATAATTTAACTAGCTATTTAATACAACTGGCTAAGGGACAAAGAACTAAGTAATTAGATGCACAGGTTTAATCAGCTTTACCTCTGAACTGCCAGTTTACCTTCAGCAAGTTTTTATAATCATGTCTGTGCTAGTGAGCAAAAGAGAAGCAGGATGGAGGCTTGACCACTAGCCTGTAGTGGTTCTCTCTTTCCCTCTTTTACTGACTAAATTAGATTACATCCAAAGCTTGTTGCTTAATACATCAGTTATAGCCTGCAAGGTATGCAAACAATACTAAGAACTATTTATGGGGGTGCTAAAAACCACTGACGCACCTGAGGCCAGTAATGGGGAAAACTTTGCAGACTCTGCATCCAGCTTGGTGAGAAACCATTTCTGTGGCTGATAATCTGTAACAGGTAGGGAGCCACAGGAGAACAGCAGGCTCCGACCTCAGCCAAGACAGGAATTTTTCTTCAACAATAGCTGATTTCAGAACCTAGAAAAAAATACATGTCTCAAGTTCATGCATTGATTTGAAAAGAATTGGGGTATCATCTCCAATCCCTATAAAACTCCGATACTGGACTTTGCTAACATAGATTTTCCATTCATATAAACTATTACTGGGTCCAAAGGTTTTGGAATAAATACAAGAGTCTTCAGTAGTATCTTACTGACCATCTTTTCTATAGATACAAATCCTCCAATACTTTGAGATTAATGGTCAGCCCTGCCCCTTAACGACAGATAGTTGGGTATGTTATGTGGTGATAAACTTGTAGTTTTCATCAATCAGCAACATTCCAAATAATTTCCTAGGACATCAGAATTTCACTCACCCCATGGAAACAGTCATGAGTTGCAATTTCTACACAAGACAGAGGGCAGCTTTCTCCCACAATGGCTGGGATCTGCATTAAGAAGAAAGGCTCAGAAACACCTCAATAAAAACCCAGATGTTCCCATCATGCTCTGCTGCAACGATGACAGAATGCAGATGGTGAAGCATCTATAGAAATGCCATATTACATACTGTTCTGAAGAAAACCCATTCATATTCATACTATCAGTATGCAGTTTCATAGTTCAGCATGCCCTAGAATGATTTGCTTACTGATATGGATCAACATACTATGTTGCCACACTACAGTGTTGAAGGACACTGTGAACCTCAGGGGTCATTTCAGATCCCATTTTCAGCACCAGTTCAGCTGGAAATACCTGTATGCAAAGGCATCTTCCTGCAACTGCCATCTATTTTAGTGAATACAGGCATCTGGAGTTTGGAGCCACCTTAGGAACAGTTGCATGCAGCTGTTCCCAGGATGTGTAAGCTCAGGCAACATAAATGCACAGGCATCCACTGATGAAAGCCATTACTCTGACTGAGAAAAGGGACAGAATTTGTTTCTTTTACCTACTTTGCATGGTAGTTCCCTGTGTCCACAGCATGTCCTATTGACTTCAGCCCCATAAGATAATCATAACACAAAATGTATGAATCATGTATTCTCTTTCCTTTCCAAAATCCATTGTGTAGCAGCACTGCAGTGGCATTACCTGGTTTAAGTCTGTTAGAAGGCTTCTCAGGGCACTATGGGTCATCCAGGCTGCCTTCCCAGCAGGGACAGCATAAAACTGGAAGAAAGCTGAAAACAAGAGGAAAGAAACTGGAATCCTGACAGAATCTGAAGTGTCCTCAAGCTATCTTCAAACCACTATGGTGACAGCAGCCTACCAAACAAACCCTCAAGAAAGCTCCACTTTTTTATCCACCTAACAGGCTCACAGTGACTGCTGTGACCATACTTTATTCCTAAGACAAGGGAAAGAGAAGGAAAGCAAGGAATTTATGGCAATTCCTTATTGCTGGCATTTAAGACAGGTGAGGAGGAAGGTAGCAATAAGCCCATTCTCATGGAATTAAGAAAAATATTTAAATACATTTATCCAAGAAATGCTCTACTTAAACTGTGAATTGTTAATTGCAAATTGCAATTTGGAAGGAAATACACAATATGCAGTGGGAGAGTATGTGATGAATTTTTCACTTGTGGTCCATTGTTCTGCATTTTGACCATTTAATTCAGGCAGAAATCTTTGTGCTGCACTTTGCACTGGGTTACCTTTATCTGTTATGCTTAGTTCTTTAAGCCTTTGTGTCAATGTCTAAAAGCCTGATGGATCAAATATATAAAATGGTTTTCTAATCCAACGAAATTTAAAACTAGGGATTTTCTATTCTTTTCTGTGAGGCAAATAGAACTTGGCCATCATTTTTAAGCTCTACTTATTTTAAACTTTACTAGGATCTGTTCTGAGACTATGCAAAGATGGGTACAGACATTGATTGAAAAGCATTGTTCTGCATCAGCCTTTCTCTACAACTAAGCAGTCAACATAATTTACTTTTTGCATGGCAGAACTGTATTCTCCTTTAAAGTAAAAAAATTACAAGGGAGATTTTTCTTGATGTTCAATATTTCAGGTAGTGGATAAAATCCTGTATTTCCCACCTCTGTATTTAGCCAGTAGAGTGTCTCCTGAAAGGGCAATTAGAGCAGCTGCAGCAGATCTAATTTTGACATACCCTGTTCCAGATCTAGGAAAATAAAATAAGTCACATTACATTCACCAAGAATGTAAAAACTGAAACTTTTAAAGAATAAAATATTGCTATGTTGGAAGACAACTTCAAAACTCATATCCTTTTATATGTGTAAATATAACTGATGTAATATTTCAGTGCTATTTTATGTCTTGAACCCTTTGTCACCAAACATAACTTCAAAGTTAACTGTTCCAAGATACCAGACAATCACAATACAAAAACACATCTCCTTCAAGGACCTTACATTCCAAGCAAAATATAATTCTACATTTACAGTACATGTCCTAAAAAATTTCTACTCTTCATTTGTGGAAAGCCTTCCCAAATATGGAAGTAAATACCAGATACAACCTGATTTTTGCATTATATCATCAGGCAGCTTCACTATGGCCCCAGATCTGCACTGAGCTTTCTCTTGGGCTTATTCCACTGCAATTCAATTTAATCAAAAGGATATATGCAGGAGCAGGACTTTAGCTCTGACTATTAGGTAATAAATAGCATAGATTAACTTAAAACCCAAGTGTGTGACATAGGCACCTAATGAAAAAAACAACTATTTTTTGTGAAGATTATGCAGACATGAATTGGAAACCACAAATCAGGGAATCCTGGAATTCTGTATTGAAGATGTCACTTTTACACTTCAGAATATCATTACATAAAATTGTTTCCAAGAGTCTGCAGATAAATCCACTCTGCACAAAGCCGCAACATAGTCCTCAAAGTATGAGCTGCATGAGAAATTGTTGGCCAAAAGATTCTAGTTTTGTATTCATTTATTTAGATTTTACAGAACTTTCAAAGAAAAGAAGTCCAAGACTAAAGCTAAAGTATACAATCAAAACCTCAAGATGTTTAAGTAAGCTTATTAAATAAATACCACACAAATATGGACAATTCTTATGTGCTCCTCCTATGAAATACTTTCCAGTGTTAACAGTGGAGAATAGTACTCTACAGAGAAAATACAATTAGAAGAAAATTATAAGAAGCTTTTTCTATCCTATATACGTATCAAGAAACTTGTGAAAAATAGAAAAAAAATGCAGCGAAAAGAAAATTACACAATCCTAACAAACCAGAATGAAAGACCAAGATGGTCCTGTTAAGAAGATTCTTCTAAATTATTTCTCTACAGTGCACAAAAATTAGAAAATACTCTTGATGTTTCTAGCTATATTTCTTAATACACCAGTTTTTTCTTAGCCTTAATTGATTTTTCTAAGTACGAAAAATGTTGATAGTATGGGACCATAAGCAGTAGTGATCATATTAGTAATGAATACTGATTCAAGAAAAAGTCCTGGAGACCACTTACATCTCCTTCACTTTCAGTAAAAAAATTTGCTCTGATGTATAAGGGAATAAATTTCACTCACAGTAAATAAATTGTATAATGAACTTAGTCTTTCTCTTTTAAATCAGATACAATCACAAACCAATCCTGTCTGCAATGAATTAATTCATTATTCACAAACAATACATGACAAAAATACACTCAGTGAGCTGCCCCCTTATATACTCCCAGAAACTATTTGCTATTCACAGGAGCTGATCAGCTTAATTATAAGACATCAATTTTGTTTCATAATTGGTTGATGGAGTTCTTAAGCTGCAGAAAAATGAATAATGAAAAGTGACTGGCAAATTCTTGACCTTTGCATGGGTATTGTCCCTCAGAGACAAATATGGATTCTTTTTTAGGAGTGTATCAAAATATCTTGGAAACATTTGACCACTGTTTCTCTAATACAGCTTTGTGCCTCATCTTCCAACAGCTGAACAACTCCCAGTTTGTACACCAGGCAAAAATCCACCAAATGTGAGAGTTTCATGTGGAAATGGTGTAAGAGTGGTAGAAACAGACTTAGTCTAGCAGTACTTGGGGTGGGAGCTAGGGGATCTTTAAGGTTCCTTCTAAAAAACCATTCTATGATACTTCATGGTAGATTTACATTTATCTTTCTTCTCACCTGTCATACATGGCAACCAGCAGACTCAATGTGAAATCAGCACCTCTTGGATCAACCTGGCCTGGTTTTTCTAATCTTGCCCTTTGGAACAGTTTTGTCAACATTCTTGAGATCTGCTGTGTGTTCAGGGAAACCTGCTCTTCCCTCTGGCTCTGTTCACTTGATAGGATGTGCTGAATCAGAGAAACATCAAACAAATCCACTGTGGGAAAATTAAGGAAGAAATGAATGAGGATCCCTGCCCTTTCATGAATGGAAGCACAACAATTTTTTATTAGAAATGCCTAGCTAGGACAAGTCTGTAAAATGAGGTATAAAACAGTATGCAACATAAAAAAGAAATAATCTGAGAAAGGTCTTGCTGGGTTGATGAATGTAGCAAAACTTGTGAGGCTACAAAGATAGAACAGCTCAACTAAAATTCCCTGTATGTGATTTTGGGATAGATGGGAAGGACAGAAAATAGCATGTTTAATTGCATTCAAATTATAGAGGAAAATCATACAATCAAGTGCATCCAAATTATAGATGCAAATTTTATTTTATATATAGATAGTACAAAGATACACATCATTCAGTACTGCAGGAAAAACTCACCTGTGAAAACAATCAGTGCTTTGATGTAAGCTTTGTCCTCATGCACAAACACAGGAAGAAGAAGGGTGCTATGGTCAATAAAGGGCTAAGGAGGCCGTATTATAAATGTCCCATGGAATAACTAACATCCCAAAGGAAGAGAGCTATGGCTTCTTATGGACCACCTTCAGTATGGCAGAGGCATGATCAGTCAGCAGTAACTTCAGAAGAGAAAGATTGTAATAGACTGGAAATCTGTAAATTGCTGAAGCAGAGTTGAATCTAGACTATGTCACTAGGGGTCTTTCCAGCACAGATGGGAAAGTTACAGCGTGAGTGAATCTTAATCTGGAAACCCAGGCACAATTCTGGTCACCAGGGTTCAAGGAGGAGTAGAGTAACTGGGGTAGATTCTCTGAGGGCCTAGAGGAGACATGAAGGACTAGGCAACAGAGGTAATGAAAACCAGAACCTGAGGTTGTGCCCAAATGAAAAAAATATGCCCAAGGACAACAAACTTTTCTGTGTTACCCTGAAGACCTCACCTGCAATATTGTGCATTTTCAGCAGACTGTTTCAGATGGAAAATTCAAGATTTCCATGCAATTCAGCTCAATATGGAAATTACACCCGGTAATTTCAAAGTAAGCCAAGTGACCAGGACTTTGTTCTTTGCTAGCACAGAATTCTCTCTCACTTCAGACAGGGAGAATGAATGCTACCCAGGGGTTTTCTGATCTATCATATTTTGCTCTCATTAACACTCATAATATCAACAATAATGCCACTCAATACTTTTTCAGTGATCCATGATTATTTCCAACAAATCAACTACTAATAAACACATGAGCATTGGAGTTTTCATGAGCACAATAATGCACAGATAAAGACTAATAATTGCCAGTGATGTCTACATAGCAGTGTTGAAGATTGTAATAATAATTTGAATCTCCCATAAGCTTAGAATTTTTCTAATGTATTTCCACTGCTACTCAAAAGGAAAGAAAAATCAACTGTATCTGAAGCATTATCTAGATCTTAAGTGTTCATGATGCATTCTGAGATTCTCAGGTGGAAAATGAGAGAGCAAAGTAGCATTATAACTCATGGTGACAGCAGTGCAGATTTTTTACAGATTCTTCTCCCTGTAAAAGCACAGGATCCTCTTTGGCTACTAACACTGGCACAGACTTTGTACTGAGCGTAGTTTTAGGGCTGTTCTGTAGACGGAGCTCTGAACATCATTGAAAGCCTCTGTGAAAGAAAACAAACACACATTACAATTGAGTGGTTCTCCTAAAACTAACTGAAAATCAAAACAACTGAGTTTGGAGTTGATCAAAACTCTGGAAAAAATCTTGGAAAAAATTTCTTTTTATTTCAAATAACTTGGTGGGGAAAACGTAACCAGTGACACAATTGTAAAAACAGAATTTACCATAGAAACTCCACCTTCTTCTTTGGGAATCCAGTGTATTCAAGGATCAGAAAAACGGTTATGCACTGTGCATACTTTTAGCCAAGATCATAATGAAATTATATTTCTTCAGGCAAAAAGGTTTCTTGATCAGAGAAGCTCTCCTACAAGGAACAGTTTGTCAGTCTGCACAGCAGGGTTATTGTTTTAGAGGCATATTGTTTCAAGTATTAAACAAATCTTCTGTCAAGATCAGTGACTCTTGCAGGAGAAAATAAGCAATTCATCAGAGCAACTGGCCTTAGACACTTCTGCTTAGCAATCCCACTCAAGCAGCTTGACTAAATCCCATACCCTTACATGATTTCAGCTCATTTCTTTCGTAACACTAAAGGATATTTTCCTGAGTGAAAAGTAAGGGCTAATGCTGAACATTATCTCTACCTGATGCTTCACACACATACCTAAAACTTCAAGACCCAAAAAAAGGGCTCATTCACAAAACTTAACAAACTAGAATAGGATTTATCAGTTATTCTCCTCTTCTCAGAGACTCTTTCTCCCTATACTTCAGAGAGTAAAGTTACATACAGTTGATTAAGGTTAAAGATAAGCAACAAATATGTGTAACTGAGTGGAAATCACTCACAAAACACTTTACCTGTTCCGTCTGGAAACAAGCCAATCTGTGTGCAACAGTTTCCCACAAATACACCAGATTAATATTAATAACCAGCAAATTATGGGCTCTGCTGGTTCCCAGATGCTGCCTAAGCTATAGAAAGAAGCCAATAACTGCTATACCATCTGTTTAGTCCTGCTCTTGTCATACTATGTTTTGTGATATTATTTGGAGATGTAGTGTAGCATGTCATACAATGTGAAAAATGAGTTTTGACTTCCACGCATCATCAGTTCTCTTTCTTCAGTAAACTGATCCAAAGCCCTTCTGAAAGTACCAGAAAGGCTCCCACAGTTTTCAGTAGGTTGTGGATTAGATTCCAAATGCTTATTTTCAAATACAAATGCTATAAACAAACACATGATCCAACTCAAACACCTTTCATGTGCAAGATGACTTTCCAAGTGAAGGGAATCTGTTTTAGTAGCCATCTACCACTCAATTCAAGTCCATCCTTACAGACAAAATGTGGCCTCAAAGTCAGGCATTCTGCGCCTGTCAAGCACAGTTCCAGAATTAACTTGTGAGAGCACATAAGTAAAATAGCAAAGATAAAAAGCCCAAATAAAATACAAATACTTTTAGGATTATTATTTATGAGAGGCTATTTAGGGGCACTAAACTCTTTAATTTTTCATAGGAGTGAAGTTCACCCTTTGGACAGAAAACCATCATGTAATCATTCTGCAGTGGGTCAAATTTCACCTGAAGAAGCATAAATGCCTTTTATTGAGAAGCTGACAGAGTAGCTCCTGCACATATAGAAGAGTGTGTTGTTCTCTGACATCCTCAGCTGGTTACCTGCTAGTTCTGCATTTGAGCTACTTGCTCTGTAGCAGATGAAGTATCTACCAAAATTTTGCACTCAGCAAGGGAGTGTATGACCATCCTTCATGCCTATTTGAGAACATGGGAAAAAACTTAGCATATATTATAAATCAGGTAACATGGTCCCTGTGTGCCTGACCATTCCATGAGACAATGTGATAATGGCAAGGAAGGTGCCAGGGCAGACCCAACAACACAGGTAGGACCTAACAACTGTGCAATTTGTCATTTTTGTGCTACATTATAGAGATGCTGAAGGTGGTAGGACCTCTTTACAACTCAGTAGTTTCTATTCAAAAAAGACACAAAAATGCCTCTTGAGAAAAGCTGGGAAAAAAATAAGAAAGATCCTCACCCTGCAAGTCTGGATCCATTTGAAATGAACAGATGGCATTAGGCATTCTATAACAAAACAAAACAAAGTGTAAAAGGACATGTTCCAGACAGAGCCATATCAAACCATTCAAATAAAATGCTTTAATCTGAACAACTTACTGGTTGCATTTCAGAAATTAAATTAAACAGAATTATATAAAACAACATAATAATTTTGATGCCATGAGCAGAGAAGCACCAGCAAATTTCAAGCACTTTGCTCTGCATAAAGTAGGAGTAACTCAAGTAATTGCAAAATTGTAGCAGGGCAAAACCAATTCTCAAAACAGTTTCAAGTACAGGAAATGGGATCTTTCACTCTAAGAGTCCAGTGTTTACATGTAGGATTTTTACATAGTCCACAGTGTACAATTTCAGGTCACAGAGGGCAAAACTTTAAACCAGATTCTTCCCAAGATTCATTGATTGCAATTGCCTCTAAAAGTCTCAAACAAAACTTACATTTTCATCTGAGGTGTCATTATTCCTTATTGAGCTGTTATGGAAGGGAAAAAAGAAGCATATACATGAATCTACTTATTTAAACAACTCTGAAAGCAAAAGTAATTA
This sequence comes from Hafferia zeledoni, assembly GCA_035583235.1. Taxonomy (NCBI): domain Eukaryota; kingdom Metazoa; phylum Chordata; class Aves; order Passeriformes; family Thamnophilidae; genus Hafferia; species Hafferia zeledoni. Next base: position 26,366,760 of record JAWWEV010000172.1, read on the forward strand.
TTTATCTGATAATAACATAACATAACACCTTTCAGGATTTGTTTCACTAATGCTCTGTATTTTCAAATACAAAAATATAAGTATGAATTAATTACAGTAACTATCTTTCAGTTAACACTACAGTTGAAAAACATTAGGTATAATGGATCTAAGTTTTAGGAGATTACAAAGGCCACATATATGGCTTACTGTGGTGACAAAAAGGGAAATTTTGCCACAAGAAACAAAAATTAAATAGTTGTAAACAATTTAAAACTTAAACAATAAATTTGGTGTTAAATCCAAACTTAAACAAATGCTCACTTACTACATTTTTCCAGTGAGAATCATTGATCATTTGTCATAAACATGAAGGAATACTGCCCAATTATGAAGCATAAATACTCAATGATCTATAATTGTTGAGTCTATCAAAAATATGCTTCTCACCATTTTAACTGGTGAAAGCTGCCACTTTGTGTTTCTAAATAACCTATAAATACTTAAAATAAGGGGATACAGACTTGCTTTAATATCTTTTCATTAAAGACTACAATGCCACAAGTTTTACTGAAGTTCTTCTCTTCCACTCTTCTATTTTCTTCCTTACTAAGATTTAAGGCTTGGACTCAACACTGGGTTCTGCAAGACTAGAGCCCTGCCCAGCATTTACACAGGCAGGTAACTTTGTGCATATATATATGTGCAATATATATGCAAATATGATACAATTACACCTAAAATACATGCAGTAGTAGATGCCACTGCACAGAAAAGTCAATGTAGCAAATCAATGAGATCAGAAGATTCTAAGCAATGACTTAAACATGCGTTTATAGAAAGCTACATGTTTTGTAAGAAACCTAGAAGGTAAACTTACAAGCACACAGCTTGCCTTATGTTTTCCTCCTGTTTTTCTCTGTACCAAATGTACATAAAATAAAGAAAGAGGATGGAATAAATGTAAAAATATACAGGTTAAACTCATTTTAATTAGGACTCATTAGAATCTGCTTACTACTCAAGTAAGAACTGAATTATGCAGGATGCATAATCTATGAGCACTTGATACCTACTGTAAGATGACAAGATCTCTATCCAGTACAGCACAATGTCTAACATTTAAATAGCCCACATGATTAAAGATGTTACAGCCTTGTATTAGGGTATCCATGGTGTCAAAGTTAAGTACCTGTTTATGTGTTTTACCAAACTGCCCACCATTATACAACATCATAACTATGAATCCTCCCTCCAAAAACTTACAGAAGGCATTATTAATATATGTGCAGTCTGTATTTTTACATACCAAGTCCTGTGGACAGTCCAGACCTTGACTGCAGTAGGAGTGCCTGGGTGAAATGAACAGAATCTACTTCAGTGTTAGCATATCTACATTATAATGAACATAGTATGAAAGCAGAAGCACTATCTGTCAGCCATCAAATCTGAACTGACTTTGCTCACTGATAGACTATTTCAGTCACTGTGTTATATTTCAGCTACTTGGGCCCTTTAATAATGAAAAACACTCACAGAAAACAAACGAACAAAAAAATTAAAATTATGTACAAATGCACTATACAAATAAACTATTGCAGTTATAAATCCTAGTCCCATTAACATGAATACTCATGTGCAGAACAAGAGCAGCCTTTTTCTTCAATCCTATTGGAATATGAAAAGACAAGTAATGTTTGATTACTTCTATGTACTTTGCCTTACAGGTTCTCAGAATATGTAATTTAGCAAATAAAATGCATTTTTAAACATGCTGTATTATTAAGTGAGAGTACAGAGAAACACAAGCCAAATGAAGTAAGGCAGAAATCTCCCAATAGATCAACTGACTTGATCACAGAGACTTTTCTTCTTTTGAAATCAGACAACATATGATCAACATTTTAAATATGCATAAAATAACCTGCAATTACTTTTGTTTCCTGTGAAGGGTAAACACCTTCTATGTGTTGTTCAAAGGCCAAAATTACTGTCTCCTCAATACAGTAGCTGCTCTTACCTTTCTCTCTTTACTTACCAAAGGCCCAGAAATCAGATGACACTGCCAGAGAAGTCCAGTAGCTTTATAGCACTTAAAAGTTGACTTCAAGACACAGTTCTAAAGGTTTTGCTTTTAAATTAATGCTGCTCACAACAAATGCCTGGCAAAGGCCCAGATCAAAGTATCAGGTAATTGTCTAAGCAGTCAAAACAGAGAACACTAATTAAATAGTAATAAATATCCTGAATTATTAAAGATAAAACTTCTTTGATCTTTGTTTCAAAGCATGTTTTTTTTATGGTTGGAGTGCAATAGTTCTAAATTGAGGGGCCTTTACTAAGCATCTGCCAGTTGCTGAGAAACAGTGTTGCTATAGAGACTGAGTATATGAGGTGGAAGCCAGCACAGTAATTCAGAAAGCACAGCGTGCTCTAACAAACAGTTGCTGCAGCTACACAAAGAAGAAAAATAGTAAGCCCTAGTGGTAATGTCCTAGAACAAGAATTGGTCAGACCAATCAGAAAGCTAACACACTCTTCAGAACACACAATGATAAGGTTTATGCAGAATATATATAACATTTTTATGACATGTACATTTAGCTTAAAGCCCCTTTTTCACAAATTTTTCAACAGCTACTCTACCACCCAGCTTAGCAGAAGTCATCAATGCTATGAATATCCTGCATATATGGCATTACATGGTAACTTGTGAGAAAATGGGTTCTGGAAATTGGTTATTATTTAGAGAAAACCCAAACTTAGTGATGATTGAGTCAATTGCTGTGTTACAACTGCAACCAACTTTGAATACGTTATCACATATTAGCTTTCCTATTATTTTGGTTTTTTCTTTCTCTTCCAAACAAAAGCTAGGAAAAGAAACTCCTCTATTCTATTACACTTCCAAGAGGGAGACCTGAATTTCTCTGCAGGGCACTAGGCAAATCCAGTTAGAATAATTTAGGATACAAGAGACATCCCAAACATTTTTTCTTTCTCCTGCCAGCCTCTGAGAAAAAAAGGTTTTCAGCTAGTGACTCAGAAGTCTGATAAGCCTGCTTATATTTTGCAGAAACAGTTCTTTTCCTTCTCATCAGCAGCTGTGCAGTGTTGGTGTTTGAATTGCAGTTTGTCTGAACTACTGTCTCCACAGGCAGAATGAAAGAATTCAAAGAGTAAAAGACTGTCAAATCATATTCCGTATAGAAAAAAAAACCCCAAATGTAAATACATACTAGAGAAGATAACTTCTTCTCTTCTATTTTGGAGAAAGAGCTATGGAACAAACCAGGGAGTTTGTAAAGACTACTGGTAGCATCCCTGCCCACTATGCTGTCCTGAGACTTCTACCTCCAGATGCTTCATATACTTCTCTTGGTTTCCTCATGTAAGCCCCTGTTTGGAGTTTGAACCTTCACTTGAACAGAAATGAATTTATTCCAACTTTATGTATCCAATTCAAAGAACAGGAAGTTTTCTATTTTGCTTTAAACATGATGGATAAAAAATCAGTAAGTACAATAACATTGCATTAACAGTATCCATCTTCTAAGACACCAAAGACATGCAGGCGAAAGTAGTTCCTCAACAATCCTGTTTAGACAAGGACTTAATTAATTGCATGTTTGACTTAAAACATATGAGTATTCCATTGAAACTCATGAGATAAATAAAAAAAACATGGGGACAAAAATGATCTTGTCACTAAGGAGATGGACTTACATTTTTGTGTTAAAAAGAAATGGCTAGAACATTGGAAAAATGTGGGAATTTCAGAACCTGGGAATAGGGAAAAACCGAAAAAACAAAACTAAAACATGCTTTTAAGTTCATCTGTTCTTATTTCGATGAATGAGAACAGAGAACTTGAAAAGCAAATTAAGTAGGTAAAGCAGCACAGAAAAACTTGGGAAAAGATGTGAGGTTTTTAGCTTTTTCCATATGGATGTATCTCTTTTATTTCCTTTAGTGCAACGAGCTTTTCCTAAATGGGAAAAAAAAGTGGTTTTAATATCACTCATTCTTCTAATGTGCTCTAATTTCTAGCACAAACTTAAAATACATTAAAACAAAATAATCCTTACACATTACTGTATGACTGAAGATAACAAAACTGATGGAAGCTAGAATGCAGAGTTTTGGACCAGTCTGCTTAGTATTTCAATAGTAAAAATAAATTGGCTTTGCCTCACTAAGTGACAGAAAGTTCATGATGAAATAAGTGCTCATTGATTATGTATTTTTTTTAAATCCCTAATTCTAGTAATATCTGGCCTTTATTCATGCAGTTACAGCTGTAAAAATGCTAAAAGATGTGTTTTCTAGCATAGAAATACTTTGAATACACATAAGCAAAATCAACATCAGTGGCATAGAATCATCATCATCATCATCATCATGATGATAAGCAAAATCAACATCAGTGGCATAGAATCATCATCATCATCATCATCATCATGATAAGCAAAATCAACATC
>JAWWEV010000172.1:26382615-26444631 GCA_035583235.1 Hafferia zeledoni
TGGTAAAGGGACTGGAGTTGGACCAAGGGTTGGACTTGATGATCTCGGAGGTCTTTTCCAACCCAATTGATTCTATAATTCTGTGAAATCAGCTAAATTTGATGTAAGTCCTTGTGGGGGTCCCTGCAGAATTAAAGTTCGTGAATTGACTTTTGAGAGGAAAAAGAAAATGGCAGGTACAGATTAAGAGTGGTCAGTTTTTCTTTTCTGAAACTTTTGTTAGTTTGAAGTAATCTGACATTGTGAAAACTTTAACAGGAGAGGCTCAATCAACTTGATAACCGATGTGTCTCAGTGTTGGCATCTACTTTATCAGGGATGGATAAAGACAAGAATGTGAGCGCTCTTCAAGCTGGATTACAGTGAGAAAAATATATCTTTCACGTGTCCTTCCTATTTAAATGTTTGAATACATGTCTCTTAGAAATCATCAAAGGAATGCCTGTTCATAGAATGATCACATGAGATAAGAGCTGTGCTAGACTGTAATTTTTGGCGTCATCTTTGCAGTTTCAAGTAGTTGGGCTTCCAGTGCTAGAGGGTGGTAGTCTGGTCCACAGGGGATTGTGTTCTGGCTGCAGCTCCACCAGTGTGTTTTTTTTGTGATATTGATCAAGTCCCTTCACAAATCTATTCCTCTTTTATCTGGGTGTAGACAGGAGGTAATGGGACTAGCTTACTTTATGAAGTATTTTGATTTTTCATGATTAAAAATGCTGTTTAACAGCCTGGGAATATTTTCTTGTAACTTAGTAAGTAAAAATTAAGATGAAGACCAGTTGCATCCAACAAGTCCCTTTGTGTAGTGCTTTTTCAGAATAACTTCTTTGACTGTAGTGAATTTTTTTCTGGGCCAATGTGATTTGGGTGGCTAACCAATCTGCTCACTCCCATGAGACTGTTCTTACTGAGGCTGTCACAAAACTTGCCATGGATTAGTACTTTTGATCCTGTTCTGCTTTGAGAAGCTGGATGTGCAAAAACCAGGTTCTCCTGGAAGCTCAGGTACACAAGTTTGTGGAAAGCAGGAGACACATCTAGACATCAAGCTCTATCTTGATGTCTGGGGCTCTTGCCTGTTTGCAGGGGTGAATTTCAGACCAGTGCACAGCCTTAGAAAGTGACACTTTATAATTTTGTAGCTGTGCAGATACATTTAAGGGGTGTTCAGACATAAGAATTACAATACCACCCTCTGAGCCAGAAAAGGAGGTGCTGGGAATGCAGAATTCCTTCATCTTGTGCTTATGATCCCTCTGTGTTGTGGTCTCCCCTTCTGTTCTTGCAGCCCACAGCACTGCTTGTTTGGTTTTTTCCCTCTCTTGCACCAAATTGCGTTCAGTGCCTGTTTCTGAGTTCCCTGGCAGTTTCAGAACTTTCCTGCCCATAGATGATTCTGAGATAAAAATATGCAATTATTTTTTCTGCAGAAGGATGTTAATTCCTTGACGCTTAACGGGACTCACATCTACACAGTCACATGTGCAGTCTGGTCAGGTGCCCTTGCTGTTAATGTACCAGCAACAACATTCATCTGTCAGCATAATGTTAAGAAAGCATATATAATTATTTACATGTGTAAAATATTTGTGCTGCAGCTACATCATGTAGAGTTATGCCAGCATCACAAAGGAAAGGAGGTGGGAGAGGAGCAGGGAATTACAGCTTTAACTTAGGGGTAGAACAGTGAGGAAGAATGGGAGTACCTGTCTGTTTTTGCTGAAATGAGGAAGGTCTTGTGTGTGTTTCTTTATCAGGTTACTCGTGGAGCAGCGCATTTCAAGTATCAAAGACATCTTCATTCTGCAAAACCTGATGAAATGCATGGGAAAAGATATTCCAGTCTTTCTGAAAAAGAAATTAGAGGTAAATCTAAGTGGAGGCTCATTTTTACTTCCACAAAGGCTGTGCTCTTGCATCGTTTATAAATTGTGTATGATTCTTTGCAGACATTGAAAGAGAAAATATAATAGGAAGGTCACTGTATTTGCAATGCAAATCATAGTCCAGATGTATCTGCAGGAAGAACTTGAATTTGGAGGCTGGGAACAAAAGGAGTGGAGGCAGTAAAATAGCAGTGCCCTCTCCTCTTTGGGTTGGCCACACAGTGTTTCATAGAAGCGCTTAAAGGCTGTTCCCTGGTGCCCTTGCCCAGCTTATGACTGGAAGACAAAACAGCAGAAAACTGCCTGTGATGGGGCTGTGTCCAGTAACGGTAGGGAGGTGGAGAACTGGTGGGAGTGAGATACCAGAACTCCTCTAGCTCGTGGCCTTATCTTTCTGTGTATCTGAAAGGTCCCCAGGGAAACACAGTGGTTGGGAACAGGCTTTAGGTTTTATGGCAGGGTGTACTGGGTTTTGTCCCCTGATTAAAAACCCCTTTTTGAAACCCCTTTTCACACAGGGCCTGGTAGTGTTTTCATCACATAACTGAAGGGCTCTGAGATCAGAGTTTGTAATGGCATTCATGAAACGTTATAAAAGGAAAGTTACATTTACACTTGTTAACTAAAGGGGGCTCTTAATTTTCTGAGCCCACAAGGTGCTATTTTTTACAGTGTAATTTCTGTCATAGATGCATTTTGTATTTAACCTTTGATATGCATGCAGTAAGAATATTGTATTTTAATAGCCAATATACTTTGTAGTCTTGTTTTCACTGTCATTTATATCTAATTACTGCTTCAATAAATGAAATCTCTTGTGGCATCAGAGCTGACCACCTCTGCCTCAGTCCACATTGGGAGCTGGGTGTTTCTATGAAAGACAGGCCACCTGGTGTACTGTTGGCTCACTTTGGAGGCTTACAGCTTTCATGGGCATGCAGAGCAGTAATTGAAGTATTACTAAATAGGTTAACTGTGTCATTTTTACTTCTGCTACTTTTTTAAGGGTTGGCAGAAGATACGTATTCACAGTAGTTGGAAATGACCTTTGCTGAGACATCTGTCTTTTAAAATAAGTGTATAAAGGCAGATTGCTGGGAACCTGCACAGTGACACATCTCTAGACCTGTTAAAGTCTTGACCTGTTAAAGTTGTATATTAAGAAATTAAGAGTAGTTACATTATGTTTTTGCTTTTTTTTCTTTCATATAAATCTGAACTAAGGAATTTGGGGAAAGCAGAAAGCAGTGATAATGTACCAGAAAAATGAAGGATTTAATAAACTCTGATTCACTTTAGATGGCAGTTTTGAAAGAAATAGATCATCTGACCTTTCCGAACGCTCTGCGCGTGGTTTCCGCTCTTGTTGCAATGAACTATTGTTCCTATCCAATCCTGAATGTCTGCAGTAAAAAGATCCAGGGTAAGAAAAAAAAAAAGTTTATTAAATTTCCCCTCCTCGTACCAAATTCTTCCTCATTATTGTCTCAACTCCCTTTTCTGACTTCTTTAAAACTCAGGAAACATCTTTGATTTGCAGGCTATTACAGTTATGTGGAGCCATTTGACAAGCAGCAAGACAGAAAATTACTGATCAATAATTAAAGCAAATAGCTCTTGTCATTTCTTCCCTTTTTAGCATTTACCTGAATTACATGGTTTTGTTTATGTTTTCCGTACACAGGATTTAGGAAAAAGAATTTAATTCTAGCAAGAAAAAGTAGATTTCAAATAAAATTTTAAGAAAAATCTGAATTGGAAATGGACAACTTACAGGATGGATTGGCAATTTAGTATAATTAGTTGGTAAATGAAATGGAAAACAGTGTTTCCCTGATGAACTTTAGTAATTTATTTAGTACTGCTTAGTAACTGACCTTATGCCATAGCCCATAAAAACATTAAATGAAAGCTAATGCTTTCACCTTCCTCCATACCTTTACAATACATTGCTTAAATATATGTAGTCAATGTGTATTGATTCATGCTTAAAATACATATGCATTTGTGTCTCAAAAAGCATTAAGATAGCAAAATAGCGTTTTTAACATAAATAAACCAGAAGTGTTTAGGGTTGCTTGTATAGCCTTTGTTTGCCTGGTTGTTCATATGTGTTAGGACACAGTGTTTAATTACACATACTGGCTTCTCCCATAGCACTTCCACCACACTCAGGACACGGGCCAGGTGGCACACACAGAGTGAACAGCAACTTTTTTCAGCATTTTTTAGTGCATGCTGAAAATCACGAAACCTGGAACAGAAGATGTCCTGGGAACACAATCTTCTTGCTTATTTTGTTAATTTGTCCCCTTTTGCTGACTGATGTGTTCTATCTTGATTCTGACTCCATTTCATAGAATCACAGAATCGATTGGCTTGGAAAAGACCTCTGAGATCATCAAGTCCAACCCTTGGTCCAACTCCAGTCCCTTTACCAGATCATGGCACTCAGTGCCACGTTCAATCTCAGTTTAAAAGCCTCCAGGGATGGTGAATCCACCACCTCTCTCTGGGCAGGCAATTCCAATGCCTGATTACTCTCTGTTTGGTTTCTTTTGTCTTAGTTTCTTCATGTGTTGTAGCTCAGCTGAGCTTTGCCTAGCTAGTCTCCGTCTGTTCCAGTTTCATATCAGAGTTTTATTCTCTCCATCCCTTAACCAAACTGTTCCCACAGAGGCTCCAACCTACAGCTCCCATTGCATTGTATCATTTGTCCTTTTTTGATCTGCTGTTACAGAAAATGTCCATGATGCTCCATTACGGCAGTTAATTCTCGTTTTGGAAGCTTGTCACACCCTCCAGTACCGTAATGTGAAACTGTTTTCAGCATTAGCAGACTATGTTAATTCTACTGCCTGCCTTTGGGACAAAAGACTGGTGAGTTTGAGACCAAATAATCTATAGTGATACTAATAGAATATCTAGTGCTTTCCATCTTACTTTTCTTCATGTTTGTGTTTGAACTTTGGAGAACAGATTTTTAGCAATACCAATCTGATGAAGTTGATATTTAAGTTTTTAAAATGCACTTCTATTTATTGGTAAGTAAAGAAATAAATAAAAGTGGTGTTACAATTCGAAAAATTTGCTTTCATTAAAATTGCCTTTTATGATATTAACAGGTAGGATTTACTTCACTGGCTTTCTTAACCTATAAAACTCTCTTTTCTTTTAGATTGTCCTTTTTCTTTCTGCCTGTGAGACACTTGGCTTTCAGCCCAGTGAATTGATGGAGACTTTTGCTGAGAAGGTGACAGAAGACCCTGAACTCCTTTACTTGAAAAACCTTTTGATTGTTCTCCGAGTATATTCACGACTCAACTATGTTCCCAGAGTCCAAAAGCATCTGTAGGTTTTCATTTAAGATGCCTGAGAATACATTAGGTAGTTGTTGTAGTGTAATGTGTGGCGAGTAGTATTAGATTTCGGTTGTGGAAGAGTTCATAATCCTGTTTCATTAATCTGTAGGGTAAATTTGCTGCGTCTTTTCACATTTTTTCCACATAGGATTTTTTTTCTCTAATGTTAGATAACAAAAAAATATTATTGTACAAGACATGGAAGATTTTTAACTTGTATTTTTGTTTGAAGTGGGTATTTTATGTAGCCTTATTTGTGTAATTAGATACTTTTCTTCTGATTTTGGAAAAGGTTTTTTGAGACTCTCCATAGCTGCTTGAATAAATGCCTGCCCCAGATTTCGGACACAGACCTGCTGAAAGCAGTGCATTCACTTTGCATCTTAGGATACCTTCCCCATCAAGCACTTGATGAGCTGCTGCAAAAGGACGGCAAGAATCAACTTATACTGTCAGGTCAGACTTTCCTTTGTCATATTCTTGTTTTAAAAGGGATAGCTTGCCTGTGTACAGCATTTGTTGTAATTGTGTTAAAAGATCAGAAATTAAAGAACAAAACCAGGATTGATATTAAATCTGAAGCCCTCAGGCAAAGCTAATGTAGTGATGATGGTGTGAGTGATCTGGCTTTGCATTAGGGTGTCAGGCCTATTTTCTTGGGCCCTGTGGTGGAAACAGTTTAATAGTAGGTGTGCAATTAAATGGAGAGAGGTGAAGATGGGATTTGTGGAAGTGGTAGAAATGTGCAGGAGCCAGGGGTTCTACAGTCAATAAATGTTCAGGCTTTTTTAAAACCAGGAAGTCTTAACCTTTATAAACTGACTAGTACCTGCAATCGAGAGTAAAAGTGGGATTTGAACTGCTCTGGGCTACAATGAAACACTTGTAGTGGCTTGTAGAAGAATTTGGTTTCCACATTACAATTTTGTCCAGGTATTAGAATAGCTGAGCCACAGTAGAAATTCAGTGTAAACATTGTGTCTTGCTGTTGAGCCCGCTGTGCCTCAACCTGAACGCTGTAAAGTTGTAACTGGTTAGAGTTTGCTGGGTTTAATGCTCTTCAAGGAGTTTCAAAGTTTTGGCTGAGTCTGATAACCCTTTTTCATTTATAAATACCATGCTGGTCATCTGGATTTTATGAATGGTTTTTATGCATGCTCTCCCATGATAACTGGTAGCATGCACAGAGCTGTGTACAGTGGAGGGGAAAACTGCATAAATGGACATGGTCCCAGCCATAGGCTTTAATACTGTAATTAGTGAATTGATGGTGTGTATTTAACAATACACTGAAGAGACTCAATAATATTCAGTGAAAATCAATGGAGTTTTGCTTCTTACATCGAAATTCATTTGCTGTTCTAGAACAAACTATAAATGATAATAAAATGAAAAATTCAGTGAGATTATACATAGTATGTAATATCTTTTGTATCTTTTTCAGATGATCTTTACAAAGAACAAAAGGAAACAATGCTTCGCTGTGTAAAAACATGTATGGAACTGGACAGCCCTTCCTTCACAAAGCCAACATTTGTGTTGACTGAGAATTTGTCCTCACCGGTATCTCTTAATCTCAGAAAGGCTCAGGAGGCACTGATAGAACTTCTGGGGGATGAGAATATGTTTCTGCAAAATGTTCAGCTGCCATATAAATATCACATTGGTATGAAGCTTAAACTACTGTTGTATTCTTTGTAATATGGATTTATAATCCACAAAATAATAAAGTGGCAATAAATTTGCATAGGGTGCAAGTGATTAAAAGTGTAACTCTTTTGGTGACAGTCTTTTAAGAAATTATGTCCTTGATTGATGTATCTGCTTTCTAGGATGCTTCTGTTAAAGTATTTAAGTCCATTTGCTGCAATGTAAATTTTCTCTTATTCACAAAACTACTTTGGACTTTCTGTTAAGCATCAGCAAGCAAATGTTAATTGTACACCAATCCAGAGTATGTCCAAGTGTTTGAGAGGGTTGACATGTTAGTACTAAATCACGTTACAAAGAAGGCCAAACAGCAGCTGCCTTTTGTTCTGTGACGTTTTTCTCATCTGAAGTTCTGCTCAGGCTTGGGTTCTGCTTCAATTTGTGAAATGGGATGTGACCTTTTGACAGATGATGATTTCAGAAGGTTTGGTTTCTTTATGTTTTGATACTGCTTATTTTTTTTTGTCAGCCATCCAGCTTACCAGTTTTTCTGTACTTGCAGTAATTTTCTTCCTATATTTCCAATGAGGAATTGGACTACAGGAAAATCTGACTAGGCAAGACAGCCTGTGATCAAGAGTAATTTCTTTTAAACAATGATTTTCCTCCCATAAAGTTACATCTATAGTTTCCAGAAATAAATTTATATTTTTCTGGAGATGTGCTAGCTGTAGCTGTTTATATTGGTTGCATGGAGGAAAAAGTATCAGTAATAAGTCAATTATTAGGGAAGAGTAATTAAAAACAGACCAATGATGATGCATAGTAACTTTTTTCAAATGGGCTGTTCATTTGAAAACAATTTGAACAATTAATGTGTTTGAATGAGAACTTTAATTGCAACCTCTTGCAGAGTTAAATGTTTTGTTATTTTGTTTTCAGATTTTGAAATCAGAATGGATTCAGACAGAAAAAAAGTGCTCCCCGTAAGTGCAACAGATGATCATCCTGACTCAAGTGTTCAAAGGTGTGTCTTTACTGCATATTTTTCTAGCAGGCTAGTTTTGTTTATATCCATCCAGTTACTTCTTCAGTTCAGTGATTTGCAGAAGCACAGCAAATAACTAAATTGTTATTTGTGGTCACTGAAATAATATGCAAAAATTGCTGTGGCAGTTCAGAGCATCAATTCATCCAGGTCGATACTTTCTTCTAAGAGAGGCTAAACTAAACATTTTAGAGAAAGAGGCAGGAAACATCACAGTGATCTGATACTCTTGTAATAGATGCAGGTAGCAATTTTAAAATTCCAAGTTTTTATGTGTCCAATTAAACTCTCAGTTATTCTCTCAAGTCTCAAAAATGTGCATCTCAATGGTATGTTATGGCAGTTTAATTCAGCTACTGAAATATAATTTGAATGAAAAGGATTGTCGTATGCACATTTTAGGTGATTGATTTAATCTTGTGTAGAAGAATGACCTCTAGTTAACTGAAGCAAAACATGTATCATTCAAGTAGTGCTTAAGTGGAACTGGGTGATACTTAACATTTGTGTGCTGGATCCCTGCACAGCAGTGTATTTTATACAGTTGGCTTTTTGGTAAAAACAGCTAGTGAATTATGTAACAGAAATTCACCCTTCCAAGGAGGTTTTTATGGCAGGAAGTAACTGATTCTGAATATCATTAGCAAGGGATCAAAGTAAATGTAGAATCTCTCAGATGAATTGAGAATGCTGAATTATCTATTACCTTCTCATTGTGGGAGAAGTGGAGATCTCAGTATTTAATTCTGCTGTAGGTATTTGGGTGGATGGTGGTAGTTGTGTGAAGCTCCTGGAAGAAGAGAGGGTCTAAATTACTTAAGTCTAAAGAAGGAAGAAGATACTGAAATTTGTGTAGTCCTAATACTTTAGCCTACCATAAAGACAGCTGTATATTCTGCAGTGTTAACAGACATCACTGAATCATTGTCTTAAAAATGCTTGTTCTGCATTTGTACTCTTCTGGGTTGTAGATTGGCTCTTCTGTTTGTTCCTCTGTCTGCCTTCTGTGTGGGCACGGTGCATCCCCAAGGGAAGCTGGCAATGAAGAAGCGGCACCTAAATAAACTGGGCTTTGATGTGATTCTGGTAAGAGGAGTCCTGTTATTCTCTCTGGCTTCTGTTATCAGTTCAGTGATGAGTGTGTTTGGTACAACAGACCTTGTTCTACCAAACATGAAGGCTCACCAGGAATGGTTGGCTTTCTGCAGAGTGGTAGTTGTGTATCTTTGCTGGTTAGAGCATAGTGGTGGTGTCACTAGGGAGAAAGGACGGAGGGACTCTAAAAGAAAAGCTATCACTTGCCATTATCAGCAAAATAAATATAATCATAGTTGAAGGGGAAAAAAAATCAAGCTGCCACTGAATTCCTTTGTACCTAAAAAACCTATGTGTCTTTGGCTTGTTTCCCTGATTTTTATAGAATGAATGATTCAAGTGAACTTGTTTTCAAAATATGCTTTTCCCATCACTGAGCACTTGGTTTGTAGGACAGGGTAGTTTGGACAATAGAAGTAATGTACCCTTTCCTTTTACTTTCTTCCAGATCCAGAACAAGAAGTTTCAGGAAATGACAAAGGAAGATGCAGTTGAGTTTTTGAAAGGAAAAATTTATTCAGAAGATGCTTTCTCTTCTTCTGAAGTGGCTGTGCAGGATAATTAAAAAAACCGAACAATTTTGTGTCTCCTGATCTCTCTTTTTCCTATGTAATTAATGTACGGTTTTAACAGAAGAGACAAGTAGTTTTATACACAACTACCTATCCAAAGTATTACAGATAAGAAAGTTTGTGAAATGAACAATGGCTACTGATAGTGGGGGTTTTCTCTTGTGAAGTGGAAGTGGACTTTGTTAGTGCAAGGAAATAATCCAACTAGCATCCTGATATCTGTTTCTGTTGATATGCCTTAATTTAATCTGTACTTTGCTTCCCCTCCTGCGTGTTCAAGTCAAATTTCTCTCTTTGAGCTGGGTCAGGGAAAGGATGTGACTATTTCAAGTGCTTTTGGACCCTGGTCTACAATGAGGCACTAGAAGGATTGCCCCCATCATCTCATATAGTTTTTTAGGCAGAATTATGTGTGGTAAAGCAGTAAAGAACTCAGCCTAAGTGGTATATTAGAAGATTCAGTTATGTGGAAAGTTTCTGAAGAAATCAATCTCCCTCAGTTTTCCGAAGTTCAGGCCAGTAATGGTTCAGTGAGCTGTATGCTTTTTGTTTTCAACCATTTGCTTCACTGCTACTGTAGTAGATTCTGAAACATCTTGCTACCAGAACACAGGTCTTCCATGTCTTTACAAACTGGCTCCTGCTCTCTTGCTACTGTAAGTGTCTCCACAATTATTCAAAGAGGTGTTGCAATACTCATATTTGTTCATTACATGCTATGATGTGTCTCCACTGCCTTGTTATGTAGTGGTGCAATATTGGCAGAGTTCCAGAAGTGCAAAGCAGCTTTGGGCTGTTTTTCTGAAGGAGCAGAGAGAACCAATACATCTTTTCCATTCTTGGTAATAGGTACTCACAAAACGCATTTTGTTCTGCTGGAGTTGCTGAAGTACTTGGAGCATTGAAGTGCTCAAAATACATTTGCCAGCAACAGCTTGCTTGTTTCTGTGGTGTGATCAGATCTTCAGTCACAGTTCTGCTGTACCACAGCCACAGAGCCATTGGCATGAAGGGAAACAGCAATACTTTCTACAGTGACTACATGCTACCTGACCGTGGTGCCCTTGCTTCACTTGTATGCTGCAGGCACCACGTTCTTTGTCTGAAGGAGCATGGACACATGGTTAAGGTACTACAATGGGGAGGTAACACAGTATTGCAGTGATGAGATAAGTAATGAATATGCTTAGAAAAAGTCATTGCTCAACTTGTGGAACACGTAGATAGAATACAGTGCATATTTTTGAAGGAAGCAGTGCAACCAAAGCAGCATTGTCACCACCTGTCTGGCATAAAAAGCAGTGAGAGCTGTTCAGTATTTTGGTCTCTGAAATACAACACGTAGAGGAAAACAGATTGGATGCAATTGTAAAACTTAAAAATGAGAGCAAAGTTCATCTGCTTGACTTTAGTTTGTTATTTCTCCTTTGCTACTTTAAGAAAGCACTGTCTGTACAATTTCATCTCTGAAGCAGGCTGGTCAGTGCCATTCTGTTGTTCTGAGCTGGCTGGCTGACTCATGGTCCCAGCCTGTGCTGGAGGAAGTCTGAAATGCTCTATGCTGGACGGCCAGAGCTGTGATTGGGAAAGCACTTGGTGCTGTTAAAAGCTGGAGCCCTGTAAGCCAATAGTGCAGTGTCAGCTGTGGCTCTCGCCTGGGCTGGGGAACTGCTCCCTCTGTCTGCTTAAGCTTTTCAGTCAGGTTCTCAGTTAGTAGGTATGTAACTCCCATCTCTTCAGGAACAAAACACAGGCAGGGATGTCTACTGTCCTCTTAGATGCCAGCAGCCTGGACAAAATTAGCCACCAGTGGGCACAAAATGGCATAGCACGTTATTACATTGGCTGACCACCATATATTTCTTTGTTAAGCACCTTATGAGTAGGTGAAACTAATACAAGCAGCATGAAAGTAGTAGTCTGCCATAATGATCCCTGCTTACTAAAATGTCTTGCTTTATGCTTTCTCAATAATTTCTGTCGTTCCCATGTCATCTACACTGATTCATAGTTTCAAGCACAATGTAGCTACTGCCAGAGGCTTCAGAGCTGTGGGTTTCTTGAATCTTTACATATGCTAAAAAGCTCATCTGCTGAAAATAAAGCCAGGTTTTTCAGGTGTCCGATTCATGTAATAAGGCAGATCTAGTCACCTGTTCTGTGCATTACAGTCTGTATTTAGAATACCGTTCTCCTCTCCTGAACCATTATTAAAATTAGTAGCCTTCCCAATGAAGTTCAACAGTAATTATTTTACTCCTGTGCTTATGGGGATTGTCGCTTGTGAAAGGTGCAAAATCCCCTTTTTTAAGCAAAACAGATAGAAAATAGATGTTTTTAGCTGACCTGCCAGTGAGGCTAACTGGAAATGCAAGCTGCATCTTTCTCTACCATTTTCACAGTCTGCCTGCAGACTCAGGAACATGTGTTTCTAACCTTTATTCATACTTGGAACACTGCAAGTGCAGTGGCTGGAAATTTTTTCTCAATGAAGAGTGAGGAACAAGGATGCTTAATATGGCTTAATTTCATACAGCCCATGGGTGTATCTTATCAATGGATAGAACCCACATTTGCTGTGGTGTTTGACTGACTAAAGGTAGTTCAGGGGTGTATCCAACCTGTATCAAGGCCAAGGTTCCCAACTGTCTGTAAAGTGAAAATAGGTAATTTATTAAGTAAACTAAATTGCTGAAGTAGGGGAGGATTTTCAGTGAATTGAAAGCTTGTTAAAGGAAGTATAGGGCTTAGAGTAATTATATAGCTATGACTTAAAGACAGTGGACTCAGTTGCAGAAAGCAACCATATATTTGTTCAGACTCTTGTATGAAATAAGTATATTTCATTCCTGGGCCACAAAGAAATCTGAAAACTGGACGCATACAAATCTTTCCTTCATTCTGAGCTCAGAAATACTGGAATTCAGTACTAGTCCTTCTAATCTCAAAGAAACTGATACTGCCTTTTATGATTCCTGGTTTTTACATGCTGCTTGCTGTTAGACAGTTTTTGATTCATAAATCTTACTAAAAACAGTAAAATGCCATTATAAATCTGGCTTATCTAGTAATTTTTCCTTTTGACAAATACATATACTGTTCATCCTGTGAAATCTCCAGGTCATCTGAAGGCTATCCATATGCCAAAGGGTGGCAAGGTTAGATCATTGTCATATATCACATAATCAAAAAGAAAACATGGAGGGAAGGAGTAAGGTATATAGCAAACTTTACTGGCCCAAGGATCATATTAAGCATTGCAGGATGTGTGAAAAGATCTAAAATGAGAGCAAGAAACAAGAAGGCAGAAAATGTGGGTTGCAAGTGTCAGGAAAGTTCTTGCACAAACAGAAAATAAACTATCTGAGCAAAAATAAAAGTTTGTGAAGTAATGCAGAATGAGGACAGTGAGTGTTTGGAAAAACAAACTGTCTCCATAAGCAGCTGATGATCTGCAGTTCTCTCTTGCTTGGATTTCCTTGTCCTAAACCATTTTTGAACCCTAACTCCAGCCTTCTCAGGGTACGAAATATTCCACCCACTCATTCACAGAAAACATCCAGGAACTCTCTTTAAAACTTCCAATTTGTTCTCGAGATGGTCAAGACACTCAAAAGTGACTGGGAAGAGGAACTGAAAGTGCATTGCAAGCGTTTGGTATTTGTTGAGAAATCAGATTCTGTATAAACTGGAGCTTGAGTTAGAGAGTTAAAGTGTATTTCTCAGGTATTGCAACTGTTTCTGCATAGGCAAGAGGTTGAATAATGCTTTCCATGCAAATACTTAGAAGTGTGGCTCTGGTTAATTGCTAAAGTGAAGAAAATACTAAGACTTCCTTCTAATATGCTTTTCCCCCCCTGGTCATTGCAGTATGATTTTATATTGCCATTTGTTAATGATAAGTTATTTTCTTTGTACACAAGGTTGCATGAATGAGGTTCTAGTTTCAATACTTCTTTACTGACACAAGAATATGTGAATGAAAATAGAATTGCAGGTGTTTGTAGAGCTCAAAAAAAGCAGAGTTCACTCCTAGCTGAAATGGGCTGAAATTAGTTATTTCAGACCAAAACCAACCAGAGCCATGGTTTTCTGTTGGTTGCCACATGAATAATTTTAAAGCAACTATGGTACATAAGCATGGGTTTTACTGAATGTGCAATCCTGGGGTTCTGGTTTTTAGCTAGTGACCATAGGAGTGTTAATAGTTCTGCATTGTTCATCTCTTTCAACTGATGCAAATATAATGGAGCTCTGATTAAAATCAGTCCTAGCTGTAGCACGTTTCCCCCCTTTTTTCATTGTTTTAGGACAACAACAGTAGAAAGTGGAAGCATGGATGTGGTGGGAGCTGTAATTATCCACCCAGAAACAAGAAGCAGGAGAATCTGGATTTGTGTCTGCAGCAAAAGTCCCTGAGTCCACAGAGCGAGTTTTTTGTTTCATCCGGTTGCCCCTCTCCAAAAGTGCTCCCATGCATCCTCCCATAACATTGTTGCCACAGCACCTATTAAATCCCAGGTAAGCTCTCGCTTTATGAAGCAACATGCATTTTTTTTTATAAACAGGAGAATTTATTTTCACTGCTATAGGTGAGGGACCCTATTCTTGCCTGACAGGGGCAATAATTTTTGAACACTTTTCATTCCTGAGTATGTGCCACAGTTTGTTCTTATTAGTACAATCCACAAAGGGCATTTGCTAAATTTTCTGTATTTGCCCATTTCATTTTCACAGTACAGATTCTGCTGCACATAAGATGTCACCCATTAGAAAGGTGGGGAACTGTGTGGGGACTCATCAGCTGGTTTAGATTACAGTCAGGGAATTACAGCAAATATACAGCAGCTGAGGCAGTGGCTCCACAGCTTCAAAGGAGAAAACTTGAACTGTTGAGTCCTGTTTTTTCCTTCTGCAGTGGGGAACAGCTGGTGAATCGGCTTCTGCCTGCACAGAGGCTGGTGTCAGTGGTGAGAATTGTCACTGAAGTCTTGTGTCGTGCTGACACAGATGAAATGTGATTCAGGAAATACACAATGACCTGTTGTGGAGGAGATTATATAAACGTTTGTATGTTTAGAAGTTATTAAACACAATAGCTAGGAAAGGAGGAGAGACCAAGCATGGGGCCCACATCTGAAATGTCATTCCCATAATAAAAGACTTTTTTAATCTTTTAAAATATGTATATTGAAGACCAAGACTAGATTGTCACTTGCCTTTTGTAATGGCTCGACAGTTAGTTATCAGCTTTATGAGAGCAACAAACAGTTCCTTGACACACAGAATTCCCCACAAAATAGAAAAGCAACGTGCACCCTGCACAGTGCAGTGTACAGGGCAAGATGAGGGCATCTTGCTGATGCATTTGTGTCTGTTGGTTTAGTATATGCTCCATTTTGCCAGTGAGTGATTTGTCCCAGGGACGCACCATCTTCTAAATGAATCTTCAGTCTGGGTCACTCTCGTATAAACGTAAGGAAAATGACAGATATATGAAAAGTTAAGTAGACAAAAATATGTGTGCATGTGTGTTTGGAGGTTTTCTCTGTCCCAGTCTATGCTCAAGGAACAGTACAGAACAGTGAATGCCTCACTGATGTCAGCATGAAGACTTTCTTCTAAGTAGGCAGTAGTACCCCCAAAAGGTAGTACTGAGGAAGATGAAGGTTGGTTTGATTTCTGCTGATGCAGAATAAAGAAAAGAACTTCCCACAATTTCCACTGCTGTGGAAGGTTTGCTATTCATTTGCTGAATCCAGTAACTCAGTAGTTGAAGGGGGAAAAAGAGAACAACAATGAAGGTATCAAAACCACTCTCTGAACAGAGATAAAATTATCTGACACTAAGGTAGTAGTCAGAGACATGGGGAATCTGAGTTCAGCTTCCTGCTTGCCACTACTTATCTGCTCACAGGAAAGTCACTCAGGAGGTCCCTGGGGCACAACCAGATTCCTGTTGTTCCACACCCGTCTTTGTAGTACATGACTCAGAGGAATGCCTTGTTTGGCAGCAGGGGCAGCATTCCAGCACAGCGGGACGTCTGTGTTCCCTGTCTGTGTTACGGGGACACCCCCACGTGGAGTTGCTTGGATTTGTAAACTCTCCCAGGCAGAGCCGGCTGATGTTTCAGATCCACTTCTTGTACAAAGAGTAGGAACAGTTCAGACATGAGAGTGGAGAAAATCTTGGCTTCCTTTGCTGAAGGACCCCAAAACTTGAGACCAATGCAAGCCATGTCAAAAGCCCTACTGCAAACCTGCAGCCCTGCCACAACAAGCCCTTCAAAGTGACACTACCCAGTCCCTTCCTCAGATACTATAACAAAATCAGACACCAAAATACAAGTTGTTTCCACTAAGTGTCATACGTATACATGGCTTCAAACCTGGCTTACAAGTCACATGGAATGGACTTGTTTAGCTCATGCAAGAACTGCTTTGAAATCTTTTGTTGGGTACTGTTGTTTCATTAATGATCTCTGAGATTCCTCAGGGACATTGTAAACATTTTTAACAGACTCTGAGGGTGGCTGAGGGGTTTGGAACGTTACTCACCTTGTGTGGACACACATAACTTCGTGCATACGAACAGGACTGTCACACTCAGTGAAGCTGTCACTAAACACAAAGCTAAGTGTGTGTGTCACTGTTGATAGAACAGAGGACAAAGGTTAATATGAACATGTTTTATAGTTGCAAAAGCTAATTACTTTATATGCAGTGTATATTGTTTGGGTTCAAGAAATTGCATGCAAGCATATTCACATCTAATCGAGAAGTATTTTAGTGCTTGTAATAGAACTCATTAAAAATAATGTTGGTTATTCTAGAATACAGTGCAGTAAGCTTGTTTTTTAACCACTAAGCAATAATAAAGACTTATGTGCTGTCCTTTACAGTTCTGCTGGTAGCAGTAAATAATACTAATTTATTTACATACAAAAGTATTTATTTTATTTAAAAATACAAGCCAGACTTCTAATGTTACATAACATTTTATTTTAAAAGGCCTAATTAAAACAGTGTATTACTTTGACAGCTAAAGCTTTACAAGAAGTTTTGTTTTTTCACAAAATCAAGGATTCCTGCCTAATTCTTGCCCATTCAGAACTTTGGTACAGGATCAAACACTTCTGAAAATCCTTTTCCCCCAGAGCAATACCTATGAAATCATAAGTTCTAATCATGTCATCAGAAGGTATTCTTATAAAGAGAAGTTTTCAGGACTGGAGAAGGTGAGAGAGAAAAATAACTGGTTTTTCTGATAGTGGATTCAGGCACATTAAAATTGAGTCTTTCCTTTGATCAAACTACAAGGCAATATTTTCCAGCTTGTATGTGTGGACTTTGGGTTCAGCAATTTACCATTGCACCTGAAATATGCTACTAATATTTTTTAAAGTTAAATTGCACAATCCTTATGCAGACAAATTTCCCACAGGAATTGTGCTTACGTAAGGACTGTAGGATTTTGTGCACAACTCCTTGTAAATGTGATCAACATTAACTCCTAGAAGTGAATCAAAAGTGTTTGTTACCTTTTAGTAACAGATGATAAATACAATTTTGAATTCAGACTGTATGTTAAAACTCAAGGTCCTTAGCAGTGATACTTTGCTATCTAAAGGATGAAGTACCACTCAGGCCACCTGTTGTTAAGGGAAGACAATACAATAATGACATTTTTCTTTCCTGGTTAAAGAAAATGGTGTCTGAGGAAGCTGCTCTGCCAGCCTGATTTACCCAATACAGATTTTGTCAGCCTGCTTCTGCCTGCCTCCATAAGGAACTGCTTACTTAATGGGTGCTGGAAGCTCCTCCCTAGTAACAGAGCAGTCTTAAAATCTGCATCACAGAACGTGTGGAGAATTGGCAGGTGTTATTTCCTACACTGACACAACACACTTTTATTTACAGCTGTGCTCAATTACGTGAGTATGCATGTGTATAAAAGCTGTAAAATCTATGGAGAAATCTTTGAAAGTATCTGTAAATGCATATCTCTTGAAATTACCAGATCATGTGCCAACCACTGAATTAGTTCCACTAAACTAAAACTCATGTATCCTGAGTCACTTGATGATCTCTGCAGGACATGCAACTTTGGCTTAATGGAATTCATTTTAAGGTTTGCTAGTAATGTCATTCTAATCTAGTGTATGCTGGCTGGAATTCTTTCTGGCTTGTGATTATTTTTAGGTCCCAAATGTAAGGTTAATGGGGTGGTCTCAGTTTAATCTCAGAGAGAGAGAGAGAACAAGGAAATTTCAGTAAGATGACTCTAGAACAAAACTGTTGTAACTCATCATAGTTTCCAGTATTCTCCCATTTATTGTTGCTGGAGCTAACGAGGTTTGAAAACAGTTAGCACTGTCAAATCACAATGGAGTCCAGAGACTTTCAGTAAAACCTTTCTGTAACAAAGCTGTGAAAGCTGAAGACTTGGCATACTGAGAGGAACAATGATCCACACTGCAGACCACAAAACATATTGCTGAATATACATATGCTATAGAATTACAACCATATATTTAATCTTCTAGAATGAATTGGAATATTTTGAACATTGCTCAGAAAAAAACAGAAATATCTTCTAGTACTCATAGAAAGAGACAATACCTATAGAATATGCTATCTACTCTGACAAGACAATGGGAAACAGAACTGTCAATTTACTGTGCTCTTCCTCCAATTAAAGCTACAGTGATAACCAGAGCATATTTTAGTAAAACAGCTGAATTATCTCTCCCCCTCTCTAGTGTAGCAGAAGACTAGGATTTAAGGCACGTTATTCAGCAGGCTACTGTTTTGACCCTATTGAGTGATGATTCTGTTTCGGACACATACTGTGAGTTTTCTGCAGCAAGGAGAGGAGATTTGCTGGAGGATGATTTTCTCAGAATCAAAGTGATGATTTAAAAAAAAATGTTGATCATGCTGAATTCCTTATAGTTCAGTGAGGTTTTCAGTTCAGATGGAGCCAGTGTGGGATTTAGCTGTTAACTGACAAAGCTTAACACAACGAACTGATGTTGGTGGAGAAACACCAGTGTGTACATTTTTTTGTCTCTTTAATAAGCTCTTTGTCCTTGCAAGTTACACGCAGCTCAGTAGGAAATCTGGGTGCAGGCAGCTACCAGCATCAAACTGTCTGCTATATGATAGTTGTTTAAAACATGTGGTGTGGTTCTGCATGGAATCTTTAAACAAAACAGTTGTAGCTTGCGGCTGTTGCTACACAGACTGTGTGCAGGTGAGTCACAAATAGCTGAGCATATGTGTGGTGCAAGGTTAAAACAATAACAAGCAGGTCGAATCATTCAAACACTGGAAATCACTTTGACTCCAAGCCAAAAGCTTAGCTTGAGATGATATCAGTATGGGATAGAAAGAGGATAAACTAACAGGCTTAGCAGCCAGCTTGTTGGAGTCAGCATATAGTATCTATACTTCCAGCAGGAGAGCAGATGGTCATATATTTAAGGAAGCACCAGACAGGGAGTCAGGAGATCTGAATTCTATTCTTGGCTCTGCAGCAGTGTTCCTATGTCACCTTGGGGAGCCACTTTTCCCCCCTTTTTCCTTAATCTTTTAAGTAGTGGAAATAATATTTTCTTCTCTAACAGGGCAGTTGAGAGGCTAAACCGGTGCTAAAAAAATGCTCTGAAGCTCTGAGAAGAATATATGGAAGCAGTGCAAAGTAAACATGTTTGGAGGAAAGGACACCACATGATTTCCTATGGCATGTTTGTGCCACATGTTTACAACCTTTCCTCTCCCCAGAAAGTCCCATGCCTTTTTGTGCAGTTTTCAAGAAGGGAATAAATGGATTAAGCTGCCTTCCACATTTGCTAGAAAGATAAGCAGCTGCCAGTAAGAACCTGACCAAAGAACAGACTTTATTACTAGAGTGACATTATTTATGCCCAAGAGGGCAATAGGCTTGTTGAAGTTAACTGTTCATCCCAAGATATTTTTTTTGCATTGATGGCAGAATAATGTCTCTAATGGCCTTTATTCTGAATTCAGCAGTGCTGCTTGCAAGCAAAACACAAATACAAAATTAAGTGTTGTCCTTTATGAACAAATCTTCTGCTGAAATCCCAGAACAAGTCCATTTCTTTAATCAGAGGAACATCCATGATTATTTGCGCAGGACTTTCATCTAAAGGCCATCAAAATCCACTAGACTTCAAAGGAATCTGAATCAAGGACCTAGCAAGCAACTTTCATTTCTTCTGAATTCTACAATCAGTAAGGAAAATCACCTTATCTACCTTCATAACTAACTCGCATCATAGGAGTAATGTTTTCACCACAGAATAAACCACTTCTGCTTTCAACATGAAGGTGTAAGCTTTGGGCTGGAGTTCATTTTTAGTTATTGTGCTTTGCTCCGTTTCTCTTTATGCCTCTATTTTCTTGTTACTGGATTCTGAGCCCCTGTCAGGTGTCTGAACCCCAGTTCAAAGCCAGGCATGTTAAAATGGCACAGGCAACACTGTAGAAGTCTTAAAAACATTAGTCCACCTCATAGCAGTGGACAAAGGAAACAGAAGCAAAAATTATCTGAGCAGGTGTCCTGAGTGTCAATATGATCTTGCAACATGAGTTTGTTTTTCTGATTCCTCACAAATAAAGCTGTCTCTAATCTCATAAACTGATTTCTTTCAGCTTTTCTGTTAGTCATTGTGGACTGGAAATCTACATGAAGGGAAATACTCAGTGTTTTCAGGTTCAGGCTGTTGAGCAAGTTAAAATGGAAAGGGTCTGGTGTGATTTATGAAGAAGAACACATTCTTCTCTTGCCTGTAGCCTGGCTTTGTGAGAATACACTTCTGATTTAAGCTGTTCCTCTTTTATGCTGGGACAGTTCTGCTGCCTTTTTCCTTGATAAGAGATTATTAGAAATGTAAGAGGATTTCATACTTTGATGAGAAGGAGTTACAAAGGTCCCACAATTATAGTATGGTATCATGTCCATTGCACATGTAGACAAACAAACTGGCTTATTGAACTCTCTTCACCCAAAATCCGTGCAGTTTTCTTCATTAAATCACCATGAGAGAGCTTTAATCCAAGAGATATGATGAGTGAAACAATTCCTTTCTGAAGAACTGTTCTATTTGTCCAACTGTAGTTTATAAATATTTGCTCTTGATGGAACTAAACAAGGTATTAAATATTTCAGATAGTTGCCAGCCCACAATTTTGAGTATATAACAGAGATACTCTATGGCAGTGTAGAGTTGTTAGTCTCTGGACAGAGATTTATCTGGCCCAAATTAAACTGGTTTAGGTCAGAGTCTGATGTCCCCATCTTTCCCTTTTACAGGAGTGTTATCTATTCTTTCATGTTCTCTTTTTAGTTAGACAAGTGACAGAATTGCAGTTAAATGGTCAAAGAACTGTTCCATAAAGTTGGAAACACAAGAAGAGAGTAAGGATGGAAGTGGTTTTACCACTGTTCTTTTGTTCTTCCCCATCCCCATGATTTTTATAAGCTGATCTTCACCAGCTGCCATGGAGGACCTTGCAGGTAACACTTTCCCCAATTACTACTGATTTTGTTATGTATCATTTTCAAAGATAGAAAGATGCCTTAAAGAAAAATCTTCTTACTTCTTAGAAAAAGTGATTCAGTGAGAATGTTGCTAATTATGTTTGTGTTTTGGGATGTGGAAGAGCAGAACTATTTACAAGTGAAGTTAATGATTCAACAAGGTCAGGTTGCCTTCCAGGGTAAGTCTAGTTAAATATATATTATAACTGTAAAAATCAAGGGTTCAGCCCAGATCTATCATCTCTAGTCCTACATTGTGGTGCTAAAGATGTGGCTTTCTCTTGGAATCATCTTTTCTCTGGGGATGCTAATTCCTGGAAAACTCAGCTTGAAATTGCAATATGACAGGTAAGTGCGAATGGGGTATCATGAAGAATTGTGCATGCTGTGAAATTCCCAGGAACTGTCTAAGAATAATAACAATTACGAGCTGAAAACATGGAGACAGGTTTACTAAGCTGTAAGATTTGTAAAGAAAACATAAACATGAGAAATGAAGACTGAGTGAACCAAATCCAAAGCAACAAAGATACAGTAGCAGTAGGAGCCACAGAATGGGCCTCAAATGTACCTCAGGATGCTTTGCTTCCATTAGCTGAAATTCATTTGGCTTAGCCTCTTTCACAATGAGCTTTGAAAACAGATGTTTTAGGAATAAAATGTCTTTTCTAAGTATAAAGCAAGGAGGATGACAGAGTAAAATTGTATCTATAAATAAAAGACAGGTTATGTGAAAAAGATAGTGAAGCCCTGTTGGAAACCAGTAACAATTACAAAAAATGCTAAAGGAGTTGTTCCAGCCAATCTTGACTCAGAGAATGAGATTATCACATGTTTTTATAACTGATGATTGTTTTTGAAATGTATGAAATCTCTAGTTCTGCTGTATTTTCCATTCTCAGTTCCACTTCTTCAGAAAATGATTGATGTAAAATGATGATGTTTGCCTAAGCTGTTTTTGTTTCATTCATCCTCAGCTTTCAAGGAATGATAGGTCACTCTGCCATTGTGGCAGCTGGGATTTGCAGGAGGGGGACAAGCACAGTGTGAAGGCCACTGTCCACATATAAGTTTATAAAGGGAATTTTCTAAAGTAAATAAAGAAAGCAGTCCAGAGCTGAATGCTTCTAGACTAATTTTATCCCCAGGATATAGTTATAAAAAGGACAGAAAACCGAGCAATACCTACAGCAAGTAAGTTCCCTCATAGTATAACTATCCAGCAGCTCTACTGGAAAATCTCCTAGCAGAGCATGCCAAGTCACTACTTAAAATGTGTTATTTCCCTTGGATAATATTTAGTCTTTAGATTTGTATTAGGGATGCCATCAGTCTGTTAATTCCAGTGAATAGAATTCAACTGGCTCTTGGACCTGTAGGGTTCATTTTTGTTCCTAATTACTGTCCAGGACTGAACCTTTTGAGTACTTGCATGGAATTTAAAAATAAGTATTGAACGGTCAGTGTGACTTTGGGTGAGTAGCACCTGCACAAAGATGAAATTATTAGTAACTTCATTTTCACTGTCATTTGCTCCGTTCAACACATTAAATGAAATATCCAATCTATGAACACCCAAGGAAACACAGCTAGTGCTGAGAGCAGCCCTTTAAATTGGTAAGAAACCTTAAATAGCATTTTAAAAACTGTAGTTCTCGTGTGGTCACATGGGCTGACTTTGCACTTCTCCACTGAGAAACTTAGTCCATAATCATAAATGAATGTGTGCTTTCTAATCTTAGTTTACTATTAAAAATTATTTGTCTCCACAGTGGCTATTGTGAAAGGTTTATCAGTAAATAAGAGCGGGCCATCTGGCAGCAATCTGACTGTCTGGAATTTCTCTGATTTGGTGTAATTAAGACATAATGTCAATGAGGATAGAAAGATATTATAGGATATTGTTTTCCTTCCTGATAGACAAAGAGCAAAGCAAGCCCAGGCATTAGAGAGAGTAAACTCTGAACTGCTGCTGAGATGTTTATTCTGCTAGCAGAGATGTTTATCCTGCATCTACAAAGTTCATTACAACAATATCATGGCTGTTGTACCAGTTGTTAGCAATGGAAATGTAATCCTTTTGCCCCATAGACAAGGGGTTAACAGCATCTCTGGAACCAGTGGGAAACTGCCCATTTTAGCTATCAAAGTCTCCATCAGCAAAGGTGATATTTTCGAGAGAGATCCTCCTATTTCTCTGAGGATACAGTGAATGACTAGTGAGTTCTATTTGCATGTCTATTAAGCTCATTGTACATTTCTGTATGGAAGCACAAATGATGGCAGTTGCAGGTCAGGTGGAGAGAGCACATTAATGACTGTAATGACCATGGCTCTAATGAAAGCTACACAAGGCTTTTCCAACATGAATTTCTGTTATGAAAACTTTAAATGTCAAATGTCCTTTTTTTGATACTTGTCCTGTAAAGACTCCAGTGCTCGTAGAAGCCACTAAATGAGACTGCAAACCAGTAGTTGTCGGTTGCAAATAAATAGGTAAATTTGTAGGATTTCCCATTCTATTGCAACAGTAGTGGATAACTGCTGTCTCACCTTGGAGTAATGCAGTGTAATCACCAACATCCATTCCTCACAGTGAAACTCATTAAAAAACATTGCACTTGCTGTCAGTCTGGGCAAGCCCATCTGAATGAACACTGAAAACAAAAATAGAAAAATAATTACAAGGATTTTTTAAAATAGTATATGCAGATTTGAGGGGTTTTTTCCTGCATTTCCAACCATATTAATTTGTTCCTCGCAAACTTTCAATATTTTTATCAGATTAAACCTGTAGGAAATGAAAGTTTTCTGGGGTTTCATGAAAACATATGCCAAGACACTGGATCTGTGTGTCTTTTCTAGAAACATAAAATGATTGATCTTGTACCAGAAATATTTATTTCCTGTGAATTGAGTAGGAATATGCAATTCTGGACACCACAATATTCACTATTTGTGGAATAAATTGGCTATTTTCATGGCAAGCAGTTTGTGAACTTCTCAAGCTCTTAGCGATGTTCATTTATCTCGACTATCTAATGTTTTCACATGCTGAAATAGATCAGCCAAGCACCAAATCAATCTGGAATAATTGAACAAATTCCAAATGAGAGAACAAAAAGTGACATCTTATCAAATAAACAGTTTATCCTATATTACCAGTGCTCTCCTTTTGGCCCTGGTCCTGTGAAGGCAGAAACACGCACCAGGGCTCATGCGAGCAGTTGGCTCCAGTGAAGCTGGTGTGGTGAATAAAGGATTGCCACTGGCACAAAACCAAAGTGGCTAATGCTCCACCAACAGAAAACTCACAGTACTTAGTCCTCTTTGTCACTAATACATTCCAGGAATTCATCACTCAGACACATTTTTGTGGGAACAGCACTCAGTTACATGTTCCATCTTCCTTCTGCGTAACAAAACATCTCCTTTTGGCTTACAAAATCATGGGTACTTTAAGGGACATTAAAACTGATCTCGTTTCTCTGTTCAATTTCTAGGGATCAGGTTTTGCACATTGTGCCAGAAACATATCAGCAAGTCCAGCATCTTCAGCTTCTTTGCAGTACTTTACTGGTGAGTAAGAATAACCACACGTGCCCAAAAAGCAGAACCGGGTCTTGGGCTGTAAAACAGGTGTGCATGTAGCTTTGGGCAGAAATGAAGGTTTAAGTAAACTTGAAAAAGCTTTACATAACTTTTTTATTGTCTTAGTGTAGGATGGAATTGCCCTTTTACTATCTAAAGGAATTTATGGGAGGAAATTACTTTCCTTGTATGACTCTCTGAAGGTGTTTCTCCTTATGAGTGGTGCCTGAGTCAACAGAAACACTAAACCGGTGCTGCATGCTCTGTGAACTGGTGACTGGAGAGTTAGGGGAGAATTTGAAGGAAAACTTCTTTCATTTATTGATATGCAGCTACTCTACCTTAAATATATTTTCTCATTCAGAAAACAGAGCTTCACTTGTGCATTTTTTAATTCTCTGCACAGCTGGATTTGTGGAAGCCCCTGATGCCTGAAGACATCACAGCTGGAGAAGACCTGCACATAAGGGTCCCAGCCCCTCTGGTGCAAGAGGTGAAACACAGCTTAGATCAGCACATGATCTCTTACAGGTACAGCCTCTAATATCCCAATGGAAAAGGCAGGCTCTAACAATCTTTCTTGCTATCACAAAAGCACCCAGTCCTTTCCAATGAGCAGTCAGCAAATACTGGCAATAGGACCCAAATTTTGTTCCAAATGCCTCCAACTTACCTTGACCAGCCAAATGCACAGGTGGTATATAACCTTTGAACTTTAAAAGCACATTTCCCTATGCCCTATTTATTCACTTTCCAGCTATCCTGGACTGTGAATTTGGAGCTGGAACCTGAAACAGCCCAGTCTTTCTTGTTTCCTACTGTTGCTTTCTCAGTGCCATAGGGTGGTACTTGGATGTATGACTCAATCTTTTAGTCTAAAGTCATGAAACCAAACTTGGTACAACCACTATATATAGGAACATGTTCTTGAAAAACATAGGTATTTTAATGCAGGGTGCTCCCTGTTTGGGGGATCCCAAAGGTTTAATTGGTGTCACTGCAGAGAGACAGCCTCTAGCTCTCTTTCCCCCTTTCCTGTCCTTTGTTGTTCTTCTGGTTTGGAGAAGAACCCTTTCAAAGTGAGGTTTCAGCCAGTTTCTTCAAAGCTGCTGTTTCCTACCCCTAACACCACCACCAGGCTGGTAAGAATTTCCTGGCACCATCCAGCCAAACAGAGACATTCCAGCTTGGAACAAAAATCCCAATGGCAGTTGCCCACGGTACACACAGTTGGGAGCCATGACCTGCAAATGGCCCATGGTGCTTTATCACACCTACCCAGCCATGTCTTCACTAATTGCCAGGCTTCTACTTCCAACCAGAAGATCTAACACAGATACAAAGAGTATTTATAAAGCCAAATGGGATTAAATGACATCTATTCCTCACACAGTCCCGTTCTCATTTGGAACTGGCTGTTTCAGGAAAGCAGTAGCTAATTTAATTTACCTATATTTAATATAAATGATCCTATAGTCATTCAGGGCTGATGACAAATGGCCTATGGACATACACTGACATTTACCAATCGAAGATAAGTCTAAGGACTGTTAGTGCCACTTCAAAGCTGTTTTGAGTTAAAGCTGATCTTGACACCTTGCATCTTGCCTGACAAGTTCTTTCAGTAAGTGTGATGCCTTGACAACCAGAGATGAAGAGATATGTGTGGAGCCAGTATCAATGATCTAGCATCAAATTTAGGTATTAGGACTTAGACAACATCCCAGAAGATATTTAACCTGTTGTCTATAACAAGATTCTTAATTTTCTAATGGCTTCAACTGATTTTAGTGGAAATTTAAAGACTAAATGGAAATTAGCAGCTTAACTTTGTTTTCCCCAGGACTGGATCCAGAAGAGTATCCACCAAACATAGGGTTCTAAAGAAAGAGATAAGTAACTAATAGTCAAGATGAAATTGTGAAGGGGTTGAGATGAGCACAACAATGTCAAAGTTCCTATAACAGATTCAAAGCAGGAACAACCTTTAAGACGGCAGTTGACATGCAAGAAAGGTAACATGACAGTCAGATATATAATGATAGAGACACAGATGACAAATTATAATCAGAACATCAATATTCTGACTGTATCAAACTCTGGGATTTCAATTCTCCAGAGCACTGATAAGGTATTTTGTGTGTGTATATTCAGTTCAGGGGAATTTACACTGCCTGAATTTTAGTTTGAAGTTTAGATGTGAATAAAAATCAAAGCTCAGAGTGAAAGTCAGCTGTAACTACTCCTAAAAATTTCTTATGTGCAGTTTCTAGAAGTGCTGATCGGTGCTACTGTCAGCAGAAAAGCCTATTAGCACTTACAGCATTTGAGATCAACAGTGTTTAAACTACCTTGGCAATTGTCTTATCACAAACATTTACAATAGCACAGATTTGTAGCAGTGTTACAAGGGGCTGATTGCAGTGAGAAAGAACAGCCTGTGATCCTAAGTCCTCTGAACCCAAGCAAAAGGTTTTATTGACTCTCTTGATCATGGAATCACACCTGTGTTATACTAATTAATGAGCAAATTTTGCAGCTAAAGAGCAAAAAGAGCTATTTGAAGGAAATACAGATTTTGTTCTGATTTTTGCCAGTTGCAATGGGTATTTCTGTGGCATCTTTGCAATTTGAAAATGTCTCAATAAAATACAATGAAACACTAATCTAAGATTTATCTCTTTCCCTTCCTTTTCCCAAAAGGTGGTATTTTCAAAGTTTTGCTCAGAAATAGAAGTGGTGAAAAAAAATACTGAACTTTAAAA
Source organism: Hafferia zeledoni (assembly GCA_035583235.1). Lineage (NCBI taxonomy): Eukaryota > Metazoa > Chordata > Aves > Passeriformes > Thamnophilidae > Hafferia > Hafferia zeledoni. Next base: position 26,410,151 of record JAWWEV010000172.1, read on the forward strand.
TTTTTTTTGGTAGAAAATTGACAATTTAAAAAAAAATCTCGAAAAAGTTATTAAAGTATTGTTAAAACCCCATGAAAAATCTCAGTACTTTGTCTTACATGAAAGTAACTACAATGCTGAAGGTGGTGATTTTGCCAGGCAACCCACAACAGAAGAGACTAAACCCTTTCATTTGCTGATGTAATGTGCAATGTACCCACCATGATAGTTCTGCAGTAACTCCTAGGGACTGTTTTCTTTTGTATCTTTCCCTTCCCCTCCTCTCAGAGTCCTAATACCTGATGTGCAGGAACTTGTGGATCAGAGCATGCCAAGGGAGAGGAGCAGCCACAGCCAGGCCCGAGAAGGTTATGTCTACACCCAATACCATCCAATGGAAGAGGTAAAGAGGAATCCAACTCTACTTGTGTTCTTTACTGTTTATGTTTTGTAAAGGCCACGGCAGGTAACTCTGTGATTGCAGAAGGCTCACCCAACATCTGTGGACCTCTTTCTGGCTTTCTTCTTTTCAGAATCAGTCCTTACTCTTTGACTGGAATCTGGTTGAATTGAACATGGATTTGCCATTGATTTTGATTAAACCCTCAGTTCCTCACTGACTAAAACCTAAATGCTCTGTGAAGCAGCCACACTGTTTTGCAGATGATATTCTGGGGTTCAACTGATTGGTTTACTGCCTTTCTCCCCTGTTATGCTCTATCATTATCTCTAGCCTTTATTCATTTAAACTCCAGTTTGTTTGATGCTGACCCAAATGTGAAGTGTAATAACTATGTGGTCTCTGGAATCCCAGAGGAAGAAGAGGTGAACAATGGAAGACCCCTAGCAAGAAGTAATTTAAGGGAAGCTTTTTGATGCTTCAGGAGAGAATAATGTCATAAAAGTGGGCAGTGAAGATTTCTTGGTGTTATGTTTCACAGATCAGTGGGTAAACCCAGGCAAAATCAGAGCATCATGGTGTTCTTACCCCCAGCTGCATAATGAAAGTAAAAGAATAGAGTCAACCTTCTTGTGTATTTTGTTTGAGCTGCCCATTGGGGATGACTGCTGCTGAACTGAGATGTCAAAAATCAGTACTGATAGGGAGGAGACTGTAATGCTGTTTTGGAGATTTGATGGTGTGGCTTCGTGTTTGGTGAACTCAACAGAAGACACCCAATAGGATGGGCATGTTGAATGAGATCCAGAGTGGAGTATCTGTGTTGTACTGCGGTGATGTCCCCTTTTAACACCCAGGGAGACAGGGCCATGCCTTTGGCAGGGGCATGTGAAAGACCTTCCATGAGTATGAGTGACATCACAGGTTGAAATAGAGTCCAAGGAAAACATTGCCTGCCTAAACAAAAGAAAATGTTTTAATCCAGAAACAGAAGCAGGAAAGAAAAAGCAACTCCCACTTTACACCAAGAATTCTCTGTGACATTTTCAGATTTATGAATGGATGACTCAGATACAGAAGGACTACAGCGAGCTGGTCACTCAGCAGTTCCTGGGGACAACATTTGAGCATCGACCAATGTATTATCTACAGGTAAAGGAGGAACTTTCCCTTGATAATAGAAGGGATCTTAACAAAAAAGAGTACACAGGAGAAGACAGGATTCAGATGTTTCCCAGGATAGTGCTCATCCCCATTCACTGAAATAACAGGAGACGGTTTTACTTCTCTACAGTATAGTAGGATTTGCCAACTTTGATATACACGATTACCATAAGCTTGCTTTGTTATTAAGTCTTGTTTACAAATACAAATCAAGCTGAAACTAGGTTAGCAACAGCTGTGTGAGGATGAAGACTTTTGGTTTGTTATTTTTATTAGCTTTCACAGCATATAACCTTTCTGCTAGGAGTATTCCATGACATTTTTTATTTGGCACTCTAGTAAAAACCATAGTCTTAGTATTTGGGTTAGTTATTGTCTAATCTGTTCTTATCATTGAGTCAAATTAGATTCCCTGTCTTTTTGTGCTTCCCTTTCTTAAAAAAAAAAAAAACCAAAAAAAAAAAACCCCAAAACCAAACACCAAAACCATAATAAAAAAGAACCTCCAACTCAGAACAACCAATTCTGTGAATGACTAATACAAATAAAAAAGAAAGAAAAAATTGTTCTGTTAGCTGTTCTATTGATGCTCCTGCTCAACAGACACTTTAAAGCTCGTGCCTTATGATGCTACAGAGATGGGGTTATTAGGAAGGAAACCTTGTAATAATGATGTCTGTAATAATCTCAGATGGCTCAATGGCATATCAAGGCACATCTTTGCATTAGGCTATTTTACTGTAATAGAGCAGTTTTTAAATGATTATTTTTACAATCTCTCAGATCAGTCAACCATCAAATAAACCCAAGAAGATAATTTGGATGGACTGTGGGATTCATGCCAGAGAATGGATCTCTCCAGCCTTCTGTCAGTGGTTTGTGAAAGAAGTGAGTCCTTACTTTTCCACTTAGATAATAAAAACACCATATAACTTTGGATACTTCAGTTCTCTTCTACATAAAGGCACCAAGAATTATGCTTTTGTGTTAAAATATGATTTTCAAAATTTGTACGTAGTACAGATATCTGTGGAGACCCAAGTCCAAATCACAGTTTGAGATACAGGACAATATTAGCGTATCAATTCCTCCACTTGAACTGTTTCCAAAGCCTTCCAAAATTTGGTAGCAACCTCTCTTTTCCCCACAGTGGCTTTTGAATCAAGCCTCTCTGTATCACAAAGTCACAGTCCTCCTGAAATAAGAAACCTAAGCTATGGTCTAGCAATGTTCCATGTGCACAGACAGTATCTGGCACATGGGTACATATCATGCAGCTCTCATACCCACAAGACTGTATCCATATGAAGTGCACTCTCACTGGATATCCTGTTACTCTGTTAATCACAAAAGGTAGTTATATCAACATATCTGGAGATCAAGTTAATGTTGGATACCATAGTGATATCCAGGAGTGAGTGATTCCCCAGTGATAGTTTTAAACTAGCTCTTTCCAGTGATTGCCACTAAATTATCTGCTCAGTGCTCTGTACTTTTTCTTTTCAGATTCTTCAAAATTACAAATCTGACACAAAGATAAGAAAATTTCTGCAGAATTTGGACCTCTATGTCTTGCCAGTCCTCAATATTGATGGCTATATCTATTCCTGGAAAACAGTAAGCAGTGAAAATTTGGGAACTAGAATGAAAGTTAGATATGCACATCATGTTTTGTTACTTTCAGATACTTTTAGTGATAGCAATTATATTTAAACAGAGAACAGTGACATTACTCACACAAATCCTCTCATGGCAGAGAGGTTTTTTTCTTCTGGCATATCAGCAGTCACTTGAGATTGCAGAGCTAAATATTCCTAGCAAATGTCGTGACCATTGGGAAGACAAAACCACAGGATCAATTGCTTTTGGGTGTCTGGGAATCACAGAATCACAGAATATGCTGAGTTGGAAGGGACCCACAAGGATAACCAAATCCAGCCCCTGGACCTACATAGGACCATATTCAGGAGTCACACCATGTGCCTGAGAGTATCATCCCAATGCTCCTTGAACTCTGTCAGGCTTGGTGCTGTGACCACTGCCCTGGGGACTTGTTCCAGTGCCCAACCACCCTCTGGGGGAACAAGCTTTTTCTAATACCCAACCTAAACCTCCCCCGACACAACTTCAGGCCATTCCCTCAGGTCCTGTCACTGGTCACCACAGAGAAGAGATCAGTGCCTGCCCCTGCTCTTCCCCTCACAAGGAAGTTGTAACTGCAGTGAGGTCTCCCCTCAGTCTCCTCTTCTCCAGGCTGAGCAGACCAAGGACCCTCGGCTGCTCCTTATATGGCTTCCACTCAAGGCCCTTCACCATCTTCACTGCCCTCCTTTGGACACTCTCTAATGGCTTAATATCTTACTTATATTGTGGTGCCCAAAACTGCACACAATATTCAAGGTGAGGCTGCCCCAGCGCAGAGCAGAGTGGGACAATCCTCCTCCCTCAACCAGCTGGTGATGCTGTGCCTGATGCCCCCAGGACACAGCCAGCCCTCCTGGCTGCCAGGGCACTGCTGACTCAGATTCATATAAGGGCTTACTTCCTTGATAATGGCTCAAGGCCTGGTTGTGGAGTTAAGTGTATCTGGAAGAGTCATTCATTCTTCACAACAGATCTCAACTATCAGATGGGTCTTAGCGTCTTTGCATGGGACACGAGGAGAACTGGTCAAATATTTGGCTATTTGGTTTTGAAATAAGCATGCCCTCCCAAATAATCTGCCTTGTCTGATATAGAGGATGATGCAAAATGTTGGTCTTCAACCCCTCTCATCCTGCTTCCAGGCTCTTGAGCCCAGCTCAATCACCTTTTAGTGCAGGACCTCAGCATAGTCCAAGAGGCTCAGTCTTCCACTGTGCAGGTCCTGCTGCTTCCCGACTTGCTCTCTGGCAGGTTTGGGGCACACCACACACTGCACTTGAATGCACAGGTAATTCAGTTGGGAAGCTCACACAGGCAGTGCTGTGAGGGCTGCGCAGAACCAAGAATAGCAGTGAGTATAGGATGGAACCAAGGCACAATAGCAAGATTTGCTGACAAAAAAAGAATTAATCTCCCCGAATCTGAAGCAAACAGAAGTTCAGCTATCATCTCTTATCTCTCACAATGCCAAGTCTTGCTCAGGACTGCAACACTGCATGGAAGAAGTTGAGTACTACAGAAAGAGCTTAATTTCTTTTTTTAAAGAAAGAGCTCAGGAAGCTCATTTCAGGGTGCATGCAGGCTTGTGGCAGATGACAGCCTGGCTGTAGTAGATGAGTTTTCTATCACTAAGCTTTATCACTTTTGTACACAGATCCATACTTCTACAATGCAAGAGTTAAATAGAATGCAAGGTCTAAAATAAAGGAGTCTTTACACTCTATTTTCACTGGGCCATGTGGATTGTTGAGTTATTATGTAACAGAAGTTATTTTCTTTAGGATCGTATGTGGAGGAAAAACCGTTCTCCATATCAGAATGGCACCTGCTACGGAACAGATCTGAACCGAAACTTCAATTCATCCTGGGGCAGTAAGTTTGAACTATTTCAGATCATGAATACAAATGTAAAGCAAGGGTAATAACTAATTTCTGAATAAAGATGTCCTATAAGAAAGGAATACTTGTCTTGTTGTCATCAAGATATATAGAAAAACAAAATTCCGGTTTGTAAAAATGTTAATTCATTGGCTTTCAACTGGCATTTATTTTTGTGAGCAGAAAATTTCTGCTTATGTAGCTATACCTCTAATTCACTGCAGGAGCAAGCATCAGCTCTAGACAGCAATGTTAGGAGTTAGTCACTTAACAGTCAGTATTTACATTTGCCATGAATTGCAAGGAGGCTCCAAAGCTTCCCTGGCAGGTGGCACAGTGTGGTGGTGTCACAGTGTTTTCATTGCAGCCATCCTGTAAACATTCACTAAATATTTCAGTCTTGTAGCAAATTTTAGTTGCTACCAACAGAGCACAATGTTAAAGTCCCACTGAGCTGTGTAGTTTCCTTGCACATATAAACACATGCTTTAACACTCCAAGGTAAATTTCCCAGTTCCCTCTGAACTGGTGTTTTTATGTCTCTCCTTTCATTCACTTTTTGTACTCCCCTCCAGGTATTGGTGTTTCTTTTAACTGCAGCAGTGATGTCTTCTGTGGATCTGGACCAGAATCAGAGCCTGAGACAAGAGCTGTGGCTGAGTTTATCAGAAGGAAGAAGAGTGACATTGTGTGCTATTTAACAATTCACTCCTACGGACAGCTGATCCTCAGTCCATACGGTTCCACAACTAAACCTCCAAGTAACAATGAAGAGCTGGTAGGGCAAAGCATTCATCTTCTACACTTATAGAGAGCAAGTACAGACAGTAGCATGTGGCACAACTCTACTTGCCCTCTTGCCTTTCCTTCAGAAGAGCAAGGTTTACTGAGGGCCTTGGCTCTCAGGGTAACTGCTGCTCTGTGCAGTATCAATTGGGTTTATTTGCCTCAGAAATCCCAATTATTCATCTGAAATCAGGAAAACTGAACTATTACAGATAGGGGTAATGCAATGCAAGGTAAGTGGAGAAGACCACCAGTTTTTTGCTGCATACAAGAATGAGTTTGCCCTTCAGGATGCCGACACATTATACACATATGGCTCCCATGACTGTGCCCAGAAAGCATATTCCAAACGTGCTCTTGGGAGAAAGGGAACAAAGCAAGCACCTACTTCTTGGCTACTTCTCCCCTCGGTTTCTGAGTGTTCTGAGTTCATTCACATGAGTATTTAGGAAAATTCCAGTACTTGAAGCACTAGTAAAGAGCATGAGGCATTTGGGTTTGGACTTCGTATGAATCATTGGAGAAGTTATTTTGTTTGCCTATGGCTGAATTTCTAAAGAGGGTGGGATAGAGAGTCTATGGCAATAAAACAAGAGTAAGAAGTCAGTCACTGCTGTACCAATGGGCTATACAGCATGTACTGCATGGACTCTTAATCCTTCAAAATACAGCCCTCTACCCTTACAACAAAGCAAATAGCATCTCTATCTAGTAGCAGAGTAATTTTAAATTTTCTAACATAATTTGCATTTTAAAAAAATCAAGAACAATTTGTCCAAATGTTTGTAATGTGTTCCACTTAAGACTTGAAGTGATAATATTAAAACTTAAAGCTGATCATACATAAATTTAAAGCTGAAAGAAGCAAAAATTTTGGTTCACTCAAAATAATTGCCAAAGATACTGCGAGTGATGACAATGCTGTTGCTATTTTGATTTTCCAGGTGAAAGTTGGACAGAAAGCTGCTGCTGCACTGAAGGAAAAGTATGGGACTAGCTATAAAGTAGGACCACCCTCTTTAATTTTATGTAAGTTTCTTTACATTTCCCTTTGATTGTTCTCTTTTTCAAAGAAGAGAGTCTTTCTTGTGTCACAGGCATCAGCAAGTACTGTTTTGTTGAGTTTCTTCTTTGAGTAATATTTAAAGGGCTGGTTTGGTGGAACATCTAAGCAGCAGTCATTAGAATACAAGGTAACTCTGTAAGTTACAAAGCTGACTGCAGGAATGAAGGGAGCATTGATCAGAAGCTAGTTCCTACATGGATTCCTCACAGATACATCACAGGAGACAGAAGGAGATTGGTGATAGATCATCCTGACCCTGCTGAAGTCAGCAGCAAAACTCCTATTTGTCTTCACTGGAGTCAAGAAAAAATTAAAATCCCAATCAGGTCTATAGTTACTCCATCAGACATTATCACATGGCAGCTGCTTGCAATTCGGTGTGAAATATATTGGTTTCAGCCTTGTTCCTGATAGACTGGATAGCCACATCAGGAACACAACATCGCAGCTAGTACTTGTTGACAGCCTTTACAAAGAGGACTAGAGGGCCTTAGAGGCTGCATAGTAAACCCAATATTTTCTCAGTAAGAAAGAACAGTGATGTAGCTGGCTCCAGAATCTGTGTGGTTTGCATATTCCAATGTCTGTCTCTCCCAGTCCCTGAGAGCCAGTCTCTGAGTCACCCAACTGCATGAGCAATGCAGTGTAAGCAGAAGGTAACTTGCCCCTGCCGAGGACTGTGTTTTTCCAGGGTTTGTACTTGTGCTGAATAGATCAGAAAAAAGATCAGTGAAGAAGATGAACAGTAATACAGGGAGCAGCCAGAAATTTTACAGATTTGAAAAAAATTATGCTTAAAAATAACTATAAATAGAAACGCAAATCAGTATCAATGTAGGAAATGAAGTACCAGAACAGACAAGTGGCCAATCCACCTTGTGCCCCATACACAGTTAAATGCTAAAAAAAAGAATCCCTGAAACTCATCCCTGGTTATTGAACAATACCATCTTACGAAGAATTGTGTGACTTAGGAGACTCCATGGAAGACTTTCAGTATAATTAAGAATTGCAGTACCCAGAAATTCTGGTCTCCATGTCACAGTGATGTATGGTTAGAGCTTAGTTCAGGGATTCTGGTATAAACTTACATTAACTGTAGCAAGAAGTATTTTCAAAGAACTGTGCTTAATACAAATATCTCCCCTTTTATTTTTTTTTTTTTTTTAAATTCACAGACAATAACTCAGGCTCCTCACGGGACTGGACCCACATGATTGGCATTCCTCTTTCCTACACATTTGAATTGCGGGACAATGGAACTCATGGATTTCTCCTCCCTGCTGACCAGATCCAGCCCACATGTGAGGAGACTATGTTGGCTGTAAGAACTATCATGGACTATGTTTATCAGGAGTACCTCCCAGATGGGGCTGTGGTGCTGACCTCCAGCAGCCTGGGCTTGAGCCTTTGCCTCAGCATCATACTTACATGGACTCTTTCTTAAAAATGGCTTAGAGAAACCAGGAAGAGACTCACACGCAAAGTACAGTGTCCCTTCAAAAATACAAAATTACATGAGCAGAGGAACTAAATGTCAAGTATTTCAATAAAGGCTCAACCTACAAAATAAAAGCATTGACTTGTGGGTTTGATAGCTATGTTTTAGGAGAGAAGAAAAGGATGGAGAGCTATGCCAATTTCCCAGTCTTCACTTGCTGGCTCTGCTTATTCTTCAAGGGACCTTAAAACAATCATTCCAGATAAATGCCCATGGGGACAGAGCACTTTCACTCCCTCATTCTGGAGCACTTTTTCAGGGGCTTACCTGGGCCTGTATCAGCACTTCTGTCAGCACAGTCCTGCTCTGACACAATTTTCCCACTCTCTGAACCTACTAGCTTCTGGGTCTTGCTGGCCTTAGCAGGATGCCTGTGAGACTCAAATGTCCTCAATTCCCACTTCAGAAAATTGGATGGCTTCCCTGACATCCACCTTCCTTCCCAAACTGCCACATTGGGATTTGCTAAAGAATAAGGGGCCTCAAAAGCTGGTGAAAGGTCATAGTCAGGACACCATCAAGAGCAGCCTGAAAAAAGCTGAAGATTTGAACTGGTGCAACTGTGTGAGGACAGAGATATAGACTTAGAAACAGTCAGAAGCTTCCCAAATCCTTCAAAAAGGAAAGGGAAAAGAAAGGTAAGAATAGGGTGCTATTCCTACAGAGCAGACCAGAGAGTGGTTTCTTTGCATCCTTGAATTCCAAAACCGTGACTGGTGGTGTCAATTATCCTCCTCAAGTCAGAGTCCTAACGGATTTCATTACAGATTGTACAGAAAGAAAGTCTCTTTACAGAGATGTTTCTTTCTTACCAACCACCTTAATCCTTTGGAACTGACAGTGCAGAAGGGCTGAGGCCCAGTTGCATGGCTCTCCATCACTTGAGAGAGCCTGCAGCCTGCAGAGATCTGCCTGGGGTCCTCATATGAAGCTGGAAGCTCAGTGGAGTGCCAGAGGAAAGGAAACGTTTCAGCTCATCAAGCAGGAACTCTCCACCTTAGCCTCTTGAAAGGGAGTGGCAAGGAAAGAGCTTCTGTGTTCTTCCAGCCAAAACCAGAGGATGCAGGGCATTCACTGAAACAGAGAAGGCCTATTTTAATCTGTACTCTGGTTTTGAATTCAGGACTCTTTCATCCCAGAAATATGTCCACCAGGCTTAGCTATTGCACATAATAGATTATTTTTTGTCCTGATAGAAAATGAAGAATCCAGGGAAAAAAAACAAAAAACAAAAAAAGGTATGAAATATCTGATTTTCTTAGCAAATGTCAAGACTGTGCTTGAAAATAGAAAGTGTTCTAACCAGAGATTTTTCAAAAACATATTTCCAACTTTGTGGAAGAGAGTGCTTTTTTTCCCTCTGTCTGTTTGAGGGCGAGTGATGGAAGCTGCAGAGCATGAGCTTCTGCCAGAAAGCTCACAGATGAAGGACACTGAGAGAAGTAAAACATTACTGTCCTGAAGTTCTGAAGTACAGCAAGACTCAGTAACTTTACTAAGATCTCACAGAGGGTTTGTGGCAGAACATGGAAAATTCTTGTGCCCAATTGTCTTCCAGAGTTGCCAAGTGAAGGATGTGTATCACCTCACCATGGTACTGCTAAAAAAAAAAAAAAAAAAAAAAAAAAGATATAACCTTGCCGTCATTTGCCCATCCTACTGTCATTTTGCTTGTAATATTAGCAGAAAAATCTTAGCTCCTGTGTTCACTGTCCACAGATTATAACCTATTGGTGTAACTATATCTGCCTAACTCCTGCAGGTTCCCCAGAGCATTGTCTTTCCAGACCAACCACTCATTTACAGTAAGACCCATCTGTTGCTGGGCTCTGGAGCAGGTGTCACTAATTAGCACCTCCCCGCCACAGGAGCATCACTCCCCAAACTTATGTTTAGTTTAGGATGTGACTCATAAGTCTTTATATTTGTATATTCTGGCTTTGGAATGGTAAGAAACAAGACGAGTCCATCCGGCCCATGACTGTGAGGTATCTTTAAGCAAGTGGGGTTTGACCACAAGTGTTTTGTAGCCATTTGCTGGCAAACAGCAGTGAAGCTCCCTGGTGTCACCAGAGCAGATGGCAGGGCCCTCTGGGAACCAATGCCCACAGCTCACCTTGCCAAAGCCAAACCAGACTTGGGCTGCCACAAAGTGCTTTCCAAAACAAACCCATGACTACATCGATACAAAAATACTGCCAGTCAGGACTTCTTTACTGAATTCAGAGACATTGCACAGCCTCTATGCCTATAGCCAGAGAGGAAGGGAGCTGGTTTTGCTGATTGTGGGTATCTTTTGACAAAATTGTTTACCACTACAAGATACAACCAGGTGTGTCCCTCACTAGCTCCTGTTGTAATAACATCCACTAGGCATGGGAAGATACTCCCATACGTGGCACATAGGCAAGAGGATGAGAAAGGATTTTGCCTCCGGTGTTCCCAGTATTCAAGAATCATGGAAGTGGAGAGCAAACCTTCACCAGAAAAAAATTAGATATTGGGCAATAATCATTATCTAGAAGAATGTCTGCTGCTGTCAGCACACTGATTATCCTGGGTTCACAGCTCCTTGGATCTGCTAGCAATGGCTCACCCACTTCGCACAGTGAAGCAGTAAGTGAAGGCTGTGTAAAACCAGCACCTTGCCCCATTGCCACTGCAGAACAGACGCCCTGCAATGAAGTGCTTTACAACTCCTTTCAGGAACTACCATTGCACAAGCAAACCACAATCACTAAAAGGCCAAGGCTGCAGCAAATTGGTATTTACAAACCTTGTATGGGCTCTATATTTCACACACCCTCAAAGTTTACTGACTTCTCTGTGTGTCTTTTGTGCTTGTAAAAGAGTGATATGTATGGCCGACAAAAATCACAACAGAGAGGGTGTATTTTACCAACCATGCTTTGCAAAGGAAAATTTTAAAGACAAACATAATATGGATGTCTCTCCTGAAACTTCCCTTCCTTCATGAATCCTGACTTTCCCTCTCCTGCATTACTTTATTGCTTTCTTTGGCCCTTGACAGGTTTTTCTTTATGATGAACTACGGAAGGAGCCACATTCTGGTTTCTTGCATGTTAGTAGAAGCACAGCGTTATCCTACTGAGACTACAGTGTGACTTTCCATTCACTTGTGTAAACACATGCAAAACTGAAAGTTATCATGAAAAACTAGAAGAGTCTTCTATTCATTGTCATTTTTTCCCAATAGTTTTATCAGGCTCCTTCCCTTTCTTTCTCACTGTTAAACACCTGTATTTTGGTTGCTTTATTATATAATCAGTACTGCAAAATTTTAATTACTCTTGGTCATTCAGGTTACCAGAAAAACCAGGGACAACCCAATTCTGAGTAACAGTGTTTTGTGTTATCCTTGTTAACATTTTGTCTGTAATACAAAAACATAGATCGAGAAAAGGGCTATCAACGATCTCATTCCATTTCATACAAGTAGCTGCGCTCTCTGTTAATTTCTCCTCCTTGCTATGTTAATTTGATACAGTCCTCAGGCTCCTAACAAGTTAGCAATGCTGCCCTCATTAAGGGAAGTGAAGATATCACAAGGGAACTATAGTATTAAATGAACGTGTGTAGCCTTATTTCTTAGAGTATCACATGGTGGAAGAGCAAAAACCTACAGTTTTGAGGGGACTGTGGAAAACACCTCTGTCAGAAGACCTTTTGGGGAAGCACTTGCAATGCAAGTTGTTAGTTCCTGATAACCTGCTACTGCTCCAAACATTATTCTTTTGTGCAGATTCTATTCCAAGCAAAAAACTCTGACTTGAACATCTCATACTGTGTGTGAAATATTGAAGGAGTCTTAGTCAGAACAAACCTGCTCAGGAACATAGAAAGATGTTCTCCGTGGGTTCCAGACATTTTCCAAAGGTAGTCAGGGACCCTATTTCAGACAGAAGGGTCAGGTTCTGAATGAAATCAAAGTATCCCATCTGGTTTTGGGTTCCCTTTAGGCAACAAGCAGTAGCTGTGCATAGTCCTGATAAGCTTTATCTCTTTCCCTGTCTTCTTTTGGCTTCATCCAGAGCTGGCATTTCTTGACTGGATGGGATGTCCAGTTATATCATACACAAAAACCACAGCAGAACCCATGCTGTGCTAACAATTTGCTTCCACATGAATGGCTGGCCAAGGCTGCTTTGTTTTCATTACCACTAAGCTGAGAGGGAACAAATAATAAGAAAAAATTACCAGAGTTTCTGACTGGGCATTAGGATTAGCAAGCTTGGATACTCTTAATGAAGAGCTTGTCTAAGATGCATTTTATATTTCATGTATCTGCCTTCCAATAAATCTCAATGGTCCCTGTTTGTATAAAATATAAAGAAATAATTTGATGACAGCCTGTCATCACTTGCTCCTGTCTGCCAAATCTCATGGAGTCTGTTTATGTGCATGGTAGACATTCATATAACCCACTCCTTTTCTGAAAGCTGACAAAAAATAAGAGCTCACTACTCAGAAGTCAGCCAGTGGTGAGCAGAAAGAGCAAATGGATTGCCATCCTTGCACCCTTTAATTCACCTCGGTACACTGACCCAGGGCACATCCCATCACAGCTGCACTCTGTTGTGTGGGAGTGCCTCAGATGAAGGCAGTGTAATTTAGGGAGTAGTTAGGATTGCATGGTACCAACTGCAATGGAAAATCCCTAAAGAAGGAAGAACATTAACAAAAATGTTGGAAATTTATTGTGATGACAGAGATGGCTTTAGCAGTGGGAAAGAGGAAATGGATAGGTCACAGATGGGCTAGTAATGCCATTTTCCTAGCTTTAGCTTTTTCTGCATAAGCATCTAAAAGACAGCCCTTGATTGAAAAATACAAACTCTTCCTGTTCTCAAACACCCGGACAGCTTTACCTGGGAGGGTCCTGGGTAGCAAAAGGATTACCCATGAATGATGCTTAGCTCTGATTAGTGAGGCACAGGGTGGAAGAAGGATAAACTAATGGGGGAGATACTGGGTTAAAGCAATAACCAGGTAGCAAGGAACACAGAGTAGGCAACACACTCTGCAATAGTTAGGTGTAAAAGTCTATTTGTCAGAAACACGTAACAGAAGTTCCCATCCTGAGGATGCAGTACAGGCTTTTATACCATTTATGCCTGTTCCAGGGCAGGTCAATCAACTGACTGTAGCAAGTATTCCCCATCCACTGCCATTGTCTAACACACAAAAAGTAAGAAACTGTGTTCCTACTTTCTAAACACAACACAGAAAAAGGTTAGAACTTAGAAAAAGGTCACTTTATCCCAAACTCTCTTCTCACTTCAGTCACTGTTTCTGCAAAGTCTTTACATTTGTCTGTTGAGACTTTTTTTTCCCTAACTACCTAATTAGAAACAAATGAAGATACTTTTTATCTGGTTTTGAAGGGGCTTATGCTTTAGCTTCTACTTGGAAAATGAGTCTTCCTTGGGATTAGCAATGTCCCTTGTGGTTGACACTTGTGATACTGAAACTGTCTATGAATTCATTGGAGTTTGCTTCACCAGCTACCTGTGACATTGGTCTGAACCAATTACAGTATTGTGAAAACACTTGAAGGGATCATTATCTAGATGCAGAAATATGGGAAAGCCAGCTTGGTGCCAAACTGTCGACTAGGAAACACTATAAAAGGTATATATACTATACTCAGGGGTAACAAACCATCCCACACCAGGAGAATGTAATTCTGTTGGGGAAATAATTGCACAAGAGTGCACAGTCAAAATACATTACTTGATATTCCTCCCATCTCAGAGGCAGATATTAAGCTACTTCTGCATGGAGTAATCTATCCAAATGTACTTCATCTGCTACCCAGAAAGTCCCATTCATTTCATAATCTTGTTTGTGCCCTCAATCCCCAAAACTTTATCCATGAATATTCTTAGCATCCAAGCAACTGGGAATCAATAACAGTCTTGGGAAGGGGAAAAAGGGGAAAAAGGGTTAGTAGCAATAATTCATGGAAAGCAATCTAAACCAGTTTTTCATATAATTTGGAGTGCCAAATTTAAAGGACTCTCAAATGCTAAGGCCATTTTCATCATGATGATCCTGTATCTTATTGGGTAGGACCAGAGTATTACTCATTTTCTGTGTCCCTGCATTATCAAGGACATGCTGGGCAAACAGCCAAGGTAATACAAGCTCCTTCATAATAATTTATACTTAAAGTTAACATGATGGCTACTACATAATGGCTGTGCCAATTGGAGGAATATCTTCCAACTCTGGTAGCTGCTTGACGTAGCACTTTTTTTAGTGCATGAGAAATGTTATAAAATAAAGCATATATCTTACAAGTGGGAGAAAATTCATGCAATGTAATCATCAAAGAAATGGGAAGAACTAGCAGAATGATGGGGTGGAGAAGCAGTCAATCCAAAAGCAGGTTGGAGATGGTTTTTTTAGGAAAAAATTCAGTAAAACCCCTGTAGTGCCATCTGCACATAGGACTGTCATTGTGTGTGCCAGGAGAACAGATCAAGAGATTGATAGGAGCCCTGTTCTGTTCAAGGGACATGAAATGTGTGGAATCAAATAAGTTAGAAATGGGCAATGGAAGACTATCTATCTCCTAAGACTGCTCTCTGGGGTACATTTCTGGGCATGGTTGTCTAGTTGAGTCATTAAAGTTTCAAGCTCTCCTCCTCTGTATCCTGCTTCAAACTGTGGAGTTGTACATTTACCTTCAGTTTCTAACCTTTGACTCTGTTCAGTAGATTATTTTTCATTTATATATTTGTTTTGTTCAGCAAGTCTTACTTGTCTTAGTTACTTTTGTGGAACCCATGGACTTTCAAGCCACTGGCTTCACCCATTGATTATCTTGTGACACAGAGTGTGCCAGGGCTGAAAAAAGCATAAGTTCCAGAAATTGTTACTTCCTTTAGACTGTATGGACAAGATGGTCATAAAGTGTTTTTTTATCTGTAATGTGCGGGGTTTTTCCAGGTTACTAAGAATCTGATATTGTGTCTACTGTAGGCTTTCTTTATAATATCAGGAGAAGATAGAGTTCTTTGACTGGTCAGTCCCACTGATGTAGCTACACCACTTTTCAGTACAGCTGATGGTCCTTTCAGAGGGTCTATGTTATTGCAAAAGTGACCAGGAAAGAATAGGCTATTTATTTACTAAATAGGCTAATTTGGCACTTTCCCATTTATTTCACCTCCCTGTACATCCAATACAACACTTACTGCAGAACTACTTTTGAATTCTATTTGAACAGCAAAAATATTTTTTTAATGTCAATACAGTACCTCCAGTGAGACCAACAGGGTGAAGCCCACACCGCTACTGAAAGTCCTACTCTTAGTAGAAAGTGAAACTACTCAAAAAACACATGTGAATTGAAGAGAAGGAGAACCAGCTTGCATAAGGGTACCTAATAAGATGGACTACAGAGCACAGAATGAGCCCTGCTCACAACCCTGCAGCACTCAGAGACAGAGAGCTTTAAAATGAAAAATGGCTTCAGAGGAAAATAAACTGTTTCTTACCACAGGTCTACTCTAAAAATGCACAGCATCCTAGAGTTAGTAAGTATTTTTTGCCTATCCCATTTCTCTCACATAATATTTTTAGTAATGTAGTGCAAATTTCTCATTCTCCTTTTCCAAAGAAAAAACATGGAGAGCATTTGACAGTATGTTTAACAGATATTCTAGTGAAATACACCCTGCTTAAAGGTCACTTTTTTTAAGAGAGACCTCAGATTTCTATATGAAGAGCAGCAGGTTTTACTTAGAGGACTAAACCCAAAGGCTGACACGGTGCCACAGCACTCTGTGAAAATAGTGGCTCCACCTCTCTCTCAGCTTCAAAACACACAGATACTTTGGAGAAATCTGCCAGGAACATTAACATGCATCTGTGTCAGGAGGAGGCTGCAGTGAGCAGGTGATGAGTTCTGACCTCACAGAAACCAGAGTGTCTCAGAGGGCTCTTCACTAAAGAACAGCATTTTCCAAATGTAAGAGTGGAAACAGAAGGTGCTTTAAGAGAAATCATCCTCTTTGTTGAGCAGTCCTTTTTTCTAGATGAAAAGGAAGAGAATTTATAAAACATACCTTCAAGAGGCTAACATTGTAAATAACTATTATCTAACATGTTTAAGGAGAAAAGAAAGCTGACCATAATTTAAATGACAGTGTTAAACTGGCTGTAGAGACTATTCTAAATTTAAGCTTGAAATTAGTCCAGCACACCAGCAGTGCCTCAGAAATTTCTAAGGTTTCTGTCACCATGGTAGCTAAGTGGCAATGGGCTTAATCCTGCACTCACTGAGTCCATTATCAGACTTCTCCTGGCCTTAGCAGTGCTGGATCTGACCCTGTAAATCCTAACATGCTTGAGACCACAGCATGAGTTCCAAAACCTTTTTTACCAACTTTCCCACGGCAACTTGGGTTGGGAATTTTGTGGAAACCATTCACTTGAAAGATGTCTAGGGGAGATTTCTTTCATTCAGCAACAAATCCCTGACTGATTAAAAGAACTATGTTGACAGCCCAACAGGAAGCCATGCCATCCACTTCTTGGGCAGCAGGCAATTTTGGCAACATGTGCCAATTTACAAGACAGGGAACAGTAAGGGAGGGGAATCAGGAGTCAGACAAAGTCCCTGGAAACTTCCAAGCTGCTTAAAATAGAAGGGAATTGTTGCCTTGGTTGAATGCAATTCCCAGTCTCTCACAGCCAACTAGACAAATCAACTATTATACTAAAATATTTATATTGTCCTCAGTGGATGATGATAAAATGCAATGATTAGATACTATGCAGGAGAATACATAATAACTTCTTAACAAAATCACCAGCTCTATGGGATAAAGATGCCTCTAAAAACCCAGGTCCATAGACATAAACACTTGGGCTCTAATCACCTTCGGGTTTTATCCTCTTTTCCTGAAGAAATAAGGCCTGAGAGATCATACTGTCTATCTCTCAGCCTCTCCTTAATAACTCTGGAACCACCTGGCTGCCTTTGGCCAAACTGGCAACGTGAAAGAGGTCACAAAAGGAAGCAGTTCCTGCAGGCTCCATAGGAAAAGGTGGCTCTGTGGGGTACAGTCCCCACTTAGTGCCTTTAAGAGGGAAAAGGGTCTATGCTGAGGTCAGTAATTAGGACTTGTTTGAAAAGAGCAAGGGGGAATCTCTCCAAGAGAAGAGCTGGGGAAATTGTGGGTGGTTTTTGGCACACTTATGATGGAAATTGCGCAGAAGTGGGTTACAGACTGTGTGTGGGCAGGGACACCAATTCAGAGAAAACTAGACATTGTTAATTCTGCTGCTTGGTTGTATTATTGTTTTCTATAAAAATGATGAGGATTATTAGACATAGCTGGTAATTGCATTACCACCATGAAAAGGCCTGAACAAAACCACAAGGGGATGATGAGAAAAGAAGCTCCAACACTAAGAAGCCATGAAATATATCATACACAAGAAGAACTAAGATCAACATATAACCTACACTGCATGTCAATTAAAGTAATCTATGAGATGAAAGGCCTCAAAACTAGGAAAGAACCTGCAGGGCATTTAGAGTAAGGGTGGTGCCTTCATAAATCGGTGTGTGTTTTTGGACATGCCTGAGTTCAGCCAAAGGTTGTTCTGAGAATTTCTCAGTCCTTTAGAAAGTTGGACAAACTGAAACACCTTATTACTATACTGTGGGTTCCTGTGGGAGTGTTGACTCAGAACTGACCACTGAACACTTTAGAAAAACACTTGATCAACCTTCTGTTTTGTAGGAATGTGCTTGGGGCATCAGCATAAATGCTTAGAGACAAAGCAAGTGTCAGCCCTAAGAAACCACATCTTCAGAGAGAAGAGATCTGACATGAGGCCTGTGTAGAGACATGAGGAAGCTGCACACTAGGCTAGAACTGCCCTTATGAAGTTACTGAAGAGTCAGATTCTGCTTCCATTTGTGGCTTGAAAAGCAAAAGCAAGCCTGCAGAAGTGCCAGGCTTTTCTCCCATTTAAAGCCAATCTGGGAACAAAATCTGGTCTCTATGAATTTAGCTCCTGCTGAAAAGAAGACTGTCTCACTCTTCAATTGTTAAAATACTGCTTTTTTAAAAGCAAGCAGAAGGCAAGTCAATGAGGTATTTTTGCTCTATAGTCAGGAAGACCTGGTAAGCACATACCCCACGTCTTTGTCAGGTGACAGGATGATAATCCTGAACAACTTCTCCTGTTGACTAAGTGTCACAAGGCTCAAGGGGACTGCCAATTCCCTCTCCTGCAATGACTCAGGCAGGGATTTCCCTTGGTTTTGTTATTAGCAAGTTGCTACTTTTCCTCCTACCCATTTGGTTGCTTAAGAGACTTCTAGTCATGACAAAAACTCCACAGATAAAGCAAAATTTAAAAAAAAACAAAAACAAAAACAAACAAACAAAACAAAACAAAAACAAAAACAAAACCAAAAAAACCCCCGCACAACTAACCAAATGCCCAGTCTTGCCACTGTGAGCCCAAGTTCTGAAATGCTGAATGTTTTTGGCTCCTGGGATCTGCCTGCACAGAAGGTACATGCTTTTTAATAAAAATAGTTGCCAAGGAAGTAATTTTGCAGGCACAGTCACGGTTTACTCTCCAAAAGCCAGGTAGTATAGATTTATTTTTCATATCTTTGGAGCAGTAATAGAAATTTCTTCAGTGGAACAATGGAGCTGGGCAAGGATTTCTGGGGCAGGGGGTTGGTTATGAGACAGAGTCACAGAGCTCAACAGAAATGCCCCTGTCACTACATCAGGACTGTGCAGTCCTATAACAATTATACTTACATCCCTGTATAAATATAAGAGCAAATTCTCCTTTTCCTGGGAAGGCTATTTGTACATATTCTAGTCCAGTGTGATTATGGTGCCCCACCATAACTGCTGAGATTTAATCTGCTTCCTGAATCTGGTCACCATAATTTCCTCTCTTCCCCTTACAATTTTACCCTCCAATTCCCACCTTTAATTTTAGGAAAGGTGAAAGGGCAGCCAAGACATCTGATCAACAATAAGAGGAGCTGGAAATTCCTGGACCCATGTCCAGTTCTCTAATGGATGAATATCACTCTCAAGAGGAGCCAGTGTAAAATTCTGTACACTTCACACATGGCAGAAAATGAGTCCTGCATTACAAACTCTGCCTTTTTTTATCTTCTTGCTTTTCAGAAGGCCAAATACATAATTTCTTGATAATGGATTGAAGCTCTTTAGATTTTATCCCTCTTGAAAATTCTGGTGCTTATTTTAGGATTCCAGCTACAGGTTTAAGAAATTAACGTCAAGCTACTGTTCTTGACATGCTGGAAGTATGGGTTTCTGGCACATGCATTTAAAAAGGGATGTGTTATAAATTGGCCTCCTAGGGTCTGAGGACTTTGGAAAAAGACTTATTAAAAGATATGCAGCATTAGAAAGCAGAACACCTTCAAAAACTGCTGCTGTACAGGATGACTCATAGGGTTATACCACTGATTTTGCTATAACCGCACAGGAAAATTATGTCCTAGATCAAAAATACAAAGATGTTCGAACTTGTTCCTGGGGAAGACATATGAAATGTTTTACCAGGCTTGTTTCCTTTGTTGAATTGACAGATAAAGTAGATAATATCAGCATATTCAATACAAACAATAGGCAAGGAGGGGATAAGTTCTTATGTCTTGATCTTGCTCGTATTTGTAGACGCTGATACATCTCCATTGGACTTTAGGAAAGTAGGACTGACACAAAACCAGCTGTCCTTAATTTCCTGCTTTCTCTTCCATGAATTCTTCCTATCTGTAGCTCCCTGTGGCTGCTGTTTTAGATTCCCCATCCAGGAAGCTTGTTCATGTCTTCTTATCTGTTTGCCTAAGCCATTGGAGCAGAATATGAAGCTCTTTGCCTTTTTATAACATTTGCTTACTCTCCAGTGGTATCTTTGGAAGAGCTGACACTTTCAGTGATCTATCTGAAGCAGGTACAAAATGATAAGACCGTTAATGTCCTTTCAAAATTACTGTCCTCCCACTGGCAGGGTCAAGGACATAGGTGGTTATATGTGAACCAAAATATATGATTAAGAAAGAACAAAAGACAGAAGCACTTTCCCACAAGGAGAAAGCAGGTGAGGTTACCTTCAAAATATGTGTTCCATTGTGGAGTGACAATTTACGGTAGAAGACTCTTAAGGAGAGTGGAAATATGCATTATGGGGTCACAACCAGCCCATCCTTCCTTTATTGTTAAGTTGGGAGAATTTATGTATTAATTTCTATTTCTATAGCTCTCAAGACCAATACCAAGAGGTCAGGGCCATGCTGGACAAGGCATAGTGACATTTAAAACAAAGGCAGTGCCACTTCTTCCACAAAGACTGCACATACATTGCAGCCCAGACAGCATGCAGCAAGAGGAGAGTGACACATTACAAATGGGAGACAAATGGGGGCCAAAACGAGAGCCAAGCCAGGGACACTAGAGGAGGCTGCTCAGTCACAGGCAGAGACAAACATCCTGATTGATGTCTGCTGTAAGCTGACTGAGTCCTGCTGGCTGAGGGTGTGAAGCAGATTTCATTTTCATTGCCATCCTGCTTTGCTACAGACAGCAGGGGCAGCACAGTTCAGTTTATGGGAGTGCAGGAGCCCACGGATAACTGCCTGGAGCCCCCAGTATAATCCCTTTGACTCCAGCAAGGGGAGGACACTTTTCATCAAGCACGGGTGCTTTAATTCCCCCCCTCATTTTAATATGAGCCGAAACAGCTGAGTCAGATTGAAAAATCAAGTCTTCTGGCTCCAGCTCCTGGACTTTGGGCTTGTGTCTGTCTGTCACCTCCATCAGCTGGGAACTGCTTGGCTCAGCTGGTCATTTCACGTTCATTTTCTCCTTCCTTTGTAAACATGTTGTGCATCATCTCTTTAGAGAATAAGCTCTTCAGTATCCTCACTGTAATCTGTATGTACAGTGGCAAGCATGACATGGCACCAGATCCCTGCTTGGAGTGTCCATAATTTACTAAAATCCAAACAGAGCCATAGGAAGGGTAGAACAAACAGAAACAAGTCCAAGAAGTTACAAGAAGCATAAGAAGGAACAAATGTATCAGTGTCCCATTAGCTTCTGCCATGAGGAAAAGGGCAACAGCATCTGTGGTGGTAGCTACTGGGAATGTCCTGAGTGAGAAAGGGGGAGATAAAAGTTGTGGTTAGTGGTAAGCAACAGGGACCCGTGTATCTCATGGAAACACTTCTTTTCTATTCATTTCAGCATCTCTTCTGACAGTTTCTAGCTTTTGTCTTTTTATTTTAATCAAATAGGAGCAGTTGGAAGTGGGTCCACTTTTGAGTGCCCAATGCTTTTTTTGGGAAGCTATGGAAATACAGTGTCACCTCCATCTTGTCTGAACAGGATAAAAGACATCACAGACCTTACATTGGCTGCTGCTTCCTTTTGGATTGTCATTGCAGGGTTAAGCCCGGTTTTAAAAATGGAGAAAAACTGGTATGAAAAGTGCCTGGGGGCTTTTGAACTGGTTTATAAAAATAGCTGCCTGGAAAAGAAAAAGAAGAGAAAAAGAAATGTGGAAAACCAACTCAACACCAAATAGTTTCTTGTGTACTCGTCTATTGCAACTAGTGTGATATTAATAGAATACACAACAGCAGGGAGTGGGAAAATAAACGTATTTTTACTCACATAAAGGGACTGCCTAAATGACTCACATATGCAAAAATAAATAAATGGCTCCCCATGAGACTCTGAAACTATAATTTATCCACATAAACAATTCAGCTTTTTAACTGTAACCTAACATGTTAAATTCACTTAGTTTTATTTGAGGGCATGGACAGATTGAGTGATCAATCTCTATTACCCTGAGCTTTTTTTTTTATCCCATCCTTACAGTGCCATTTTTCTTCTCACTAGACATTTTAGTTCATTTCCCTGAGCCTTCCTCAGCTTAATAGCTGCATTTCAGACTTACCTAAAAAAAAAAAAAAAAGAAAAAAGGCTATCAAACTTCCAGAAGGAAGTGAGTAAGTGAGTGTTGTGCATGTGAGAGGGAAATACAGCAGAAAAAAATGAAAAAATTGTTAGCATTTCATGTGCTGCACTTAGTGGATAACAGTTATGTATTCTAGTTTCATAATGGAGATGTTCAGGGTCAAACAGGTGCTGGCTTCAGATGCTGTAAAATCTAGAGGCAGAGGTTTTGTCTCGTAGAAATGGCAAACAGGTATTCCCCTGGAGAAATGGAATGAGGACACTGCAATTAACTCCCGTTCCTGCAATCGGAGTGCTAATCACATCCTTAGCAACTGCATGGTCACTATGGTACCGACAACATCTCTTGCTCACATCCTTTCTCATTCATTCTCCTGGTAGCTTTGGTGATGGTCAGAGCAGAGGTGACGTGCACTTGGTGACACTGTGCTGAATGGTTCCATCAATCTCCATTCTGCAATACTGGACTCTATTGCAAATGAAAATCAGCTCCGAGGATAGAAAGGAAGGCAGTAAGTGTTTGGAGAGTCTGGGCTGTTTGCTTTTCAGAAACATTGTGCAAAGGACAAACACAATGCTTCGCTGCAGCCTCTCTGCTCTAATAGTCTTAAATGTGAGGCTAATGAACTTTAGCTTCAACACCACTGAACCTCATTATACTGTAAATACCCTTTGTGTAACATCTTCTGGTGACTCAGATGCCAAAAACAATAATGAAGCTATCAGAAAAGAAGGAAAGGAAAGGCTTAGGTCTTAAAAACAAGCCAATCAGATTCATCTTTCCACAGTAAATATTTGTCCTTAGAGAAGCAGTGACAAATTATAGAGGCTGTAATGGAAAAATGCTGGATATTAAGACATTTATGAATGCTAACAGAATAAGAAAACAGCATACAGGAATTAGACTAACAATCTGCCCCAATGGAGTTGCCTAGGGGTTGCTGAATCTCTCCAGGAAGAAGTTCTATCCCATGCGCTGCAGACACAAACAACTGGAACCAGCTTTCATTCACTGAACCTGTGGGGTTTTGCCTCACTCATCTGGAACTGCTTTGAGTGCTCTGGGGACACAGAAGAACTGGAACTGTTTGAAGAGGACTGCAGGCTCCCTTGTCTTGCCAACAGTATAAAGTGGTGAAGGAGAATTTATGCAAGACTCCAGCCCTTTATTTTCAAATCTCAGTGATCTGGTACACAGGAAGGTCAATCTTAGCATCAGTCAAACAGAGGGAAAGAAGCAAGGGTTTGCAGGAAGAAGACAGATGTCATGTAATCAAAGTATATGAACTCCATATCAGGACACTATGCAGTTAACAGGAATAGGAGAAAACATTCCCTGGCAGCATATTTTCAATATCTTCCCAGCAGGATTATGTCCTCTGATAAAGCTGGTACTGATCATTTTTGGAGGCAGAACAGGTGGACCTAGAGTGACAAACATTTATTTTCAGATGTGGGAGATAAGGTTAAAATGGAAGGTATGAATACTGGGAGGGAGTCAGCTGGAGTAGGAGCTTCAAGTGGTACTGACTGAGAATCAGACAAATGCATAACTTAAGAAAAATTCACAGGGTGGACATCTTCAATGTCAACATTTATTAAATACTTCTAATTGGAAGACCTGAGTTTTCCATTTTCCTAGCTGATTCCTGTGCTGTAAACCACTCACTGATTGCTGGGTGAACATTATTGGAGTGTCAATATTTGCTTTTCCCTAGAGCTATCATTGTTTCAGAGGGTATAAGTAATTTTGGATAATGCTCTACTAGTGCTCTATTAAACACACATGAAAATGATCTTGCATAGTCTGTGCTTGTTTTACTTTGTGTTTTACTTTACAGTGAAAACAACTGCTGTCATGTGATAAATCCAGAACTTGAGCAATAATCACTGATAGTGGTAATTTGACAGGGTGACTGAGCTGTACAGCTGTGCAATAATACTTCAAGTTACCCTATTGGTCCATAGATCATTCAATATATAGGTAACTGCATTTCATATAACAGTCTCCCAAGGTAGACAGAAGACCACTACAATTTCTGGTAATAAATGCCTGGGGAGTTTCCTGCTGTGCTGTAAAGAAGACAGAAGAAAAGTGGATTGCAAAATCCAAATGCTATGGTCTTGGCTCCCTGATATAGGTCAAGAATATATTGTTCAGAAGTTGAACATGTATTTCAGATCGAGAGATCTGCACCACAGCACCAGAAGTTTTGAAAGGACAGCTTTGTTATCCATTATTGTTTTGCTCACTTCAAGGTTTTTCCTTCACCCTATAAAGAGGATACAGTTTAACCCTGTATATAACAAACTGTGCCTTTCAGTGGGTGTTTAAAGTAATGATTATTCTTATGCAGGTCAGTTGGGAAGGTGTCTAAATCCAGTACACATCTTTTTATGTGTGCAGAAATTTGGTTTCAGGAACAGGGACCCCACACATCTGGGGTAGACAAAAACCTATGGTAAGAATCTGAGAAGAAACTTTTGCCTGTTCTATGCTAGAAATTACATTTATATGAAACATTACCAAGACTCTGCTGAATAGGAATTTATCTTGTCATTAAACTGACTGGTAATGGCTGGTCAGTGTAAGTCATGATTTTCTTTGTGAGTAGTCTGAAGAGAGCAAAAGCCTCTCTCAACTCCAGTTGTAGAGGGTAAGCTCAAATAAAGCTCATGTTTTTAGCTCTCTGTACATTCTTGGGACATTCCCTAAAGGACCAGCTACTATTTCAGTAACACTACAAAGCTCCTTGTTTCCTTGTTTTTCATTTTTGATGAAACTTCCTCTATCAAAGAGCTGAGCTAATGGTCCAGATTTAATCAACTAAAGTATTTACATTTCAAAATAATGAGACCCACTCAGCTGGTAACTTGTTAATTAGTTCTCAAGCATTCTCCTTTTATCCTCTTGTGCTGAGTGGCTGCAGCCGACAATCCTTCCAATAATAAGGCAGGAAACCTGAGCAAGTGTTGTCTTGGAGTCCTATCTTGCTCTAAGATCACGTTACACCAATCTGTTGATTACAGGAGGACTATTCCTGATTTACCTAAGGGTAAATGTCTTTATGTATCACACTGTCTTACTCTTCCTAGCAAGTCTTTGCCTTCTATTTTTGCATGCTGAATGTCTGCAAAGCAATTAGGTACTTGAATTTATGTCTCTCTACCCCTTTATATTTTAACAATGTTATTCTTTTGCTCTGAATCTCCTAATACTTGAGGTAAGACTCACATTACAGAACAGCTATTTATACCACTTTATAACTCAGTGCCATTTTCTACTTTATTCTCACACAAAGGCACTTCTGCACAGTTACACAAATGTACCAGAATGTAAATAAGAAGCTGTTCATTAATTTTTTTCTAGCACTCAGATACTTCCAAGTAAGGATGGATGTAAAGAATGAGGATCTGTGTTCCAGTTTCTGTCCTATTACTAATAAAAACAGAAACACATGTGCTGGGTTTCACAGTCTCTCCAGCAGATCTCTTAACAACTGGAAAACCACCAATTAGTCCCCAGCACAGGATATGGACCAGCTGATAATCAGTTGCTCCACAGACTAGATCAATTTTGTCCCATGATTTTCAATTCTCCAGTCAGACAGAACAGACAAGATTTTAAAGACAAGAAGACATTTTAGAAAATAAAATTAGGATGTTCTACTCAGCACACAATTTTCTCCTATATCCAGTTTTTTCAAGGCACTTAAGTGTGTGCTTAACCTCAAACACATGATTAATCACCTCTTTAGGAACAGGAACTGAAGACTATCTCTTCTCTACTAAAGTCCTTTAGTTACATGCCTTCTTTTCCTCTTTTGGATTATCTTTTTTTTTTTTTTTTTTTAACATTTTCCCTTTTCTTTTTTCCCTGTCATATATAATGAAACTGTGCAAAGTTCTTTTCTTTCCTAAACATGATGGGTGCCCAAGGAGACAGTTATTTAAATAACAAGGTATGGGAGTAAGTTATTAAGAAAGCAGCACATTCCCAACTTTTTAACAGGATTTTGTACTTCCGAATCATTCAAATTTCTCTGGAAGCCTGAGGACTAAGTACACATAAGACTGAACCTGGTTTTTTAATTTATTGTTTATCTTCTATAAGTTAACTACATATTCAGTTTTTGAAAACCACAAATTACCATCAAGAAGCTGTACAAATAAAAAAATAAAACAAAATGAAAGAAGAAATGAAACTGCCATGCAAAATTAAACTTTATCCTTCCAAGGTTCCAGGACATCTTTTGAATACCCATCTGATTTTAAGGATTTGTGACCATGGCAAAAAAAGGTTCCCACGTGTTGCAGGTGTGGAAAAATGCTGCCAATACTTTGAAAATATTTTAATAGGAATGTGTCATCTTTAAATCAGACATTATGAGCCTGCATGTGTAGCCTGTAAAGCCAATGCAATTATTCTGATTTTCACAGAAACTTGATCCAGCCCTAGAGTTGGCAGCAGTTGTGATTTTGGATCTGAGTTCCATGGAACAAAATTCTGGAAATATAATGGATGAACTGGTGGATTCCACCGGTGATTCCACTTGCAATACTTGAAAGGAATCTGATCACTTCCTTAAAGATAGTCTCATGTTTTTAAAAGGGTTGCTCCACTTTATCACAAGGTTACCAGCTTATTAGTCCATGGGAGGAATAAATCTTGAAGACTATCACTTGATAGTCAAACTTTTGACAAGCAGAGAACTAATTGCCTATATATGCAAAAATCACTCTGATGAAGACTCCCTGATTAAATAGATGGTTTGCTAGAACAAAGAGAAGAAATAAGAACCAGGGAAGGGGGTTAATTCATTATTTTTTTTTAGCTACAACTATTTCCTTTCTTACTGATTCGGTTTCCTGTGCTTTTAAAAAATGTTCATCCTCCTGGAGTAGTTTATCCATAGCACAAGCACTCACAACAGATTAGCCCAGAGTGGACTCAGATCCGTTTTCACTGTTAAAACAAAACTTCCATTGATACCAAGGAGTTTGACTCTGAAATACATGTTTGTAGTTGACTTGTTGGAGCTCAGCTCTGCTGCACACTTGGTGTGATGCACACCAAGAACCTATTTACTGAGGGCCCAGACTAAGAAGCGAGAGTTACAGAAAATCTGCTCTCAACTGTTTTAATACCATTTAATTTGGATATTTGTGTGGATTCAGTAGAGAGCCAGCAAGACTAACCTAGTTATGGAATAAAAGTATTAGCCATTGTGCATCAGGCTCTGGCCACATCATTTTCCAAATACAAATAGTCTTCATTGTGACTACGAATATACAGGGTTGGTTTGACCTTTTTCTTTATTATTTTTTTGCATGACATTTAGACATCTGTCCCTACAAAGATCAGTGCGTATGTTCAGCTTTAACCTCTGTGGAGTAACCTCCCAGCCCTCCCAACTTTAATTCCTTGATTTCAGCATGTGCAAGGTTTAAGTTTAAGCAGCTCAAGGATGTTTTGAGACATTCTGGTCTATCATCTGCACAATGGTGTGGGAGTCTTCTGCATACATCAACAGCAGCAAGAAAACAGCTGGATTATTGTTATAATAGTTTTGTGGGAGGAAGATATAAAGGGGAACAGCAGAAAGAATATCTTAGAAAATATTTCAGTGTAAAGTTAGGGTGTGAAGTGGGAAGAGAGAGAAGCAGACAGATAATCTAGACTTTAAAACCCACTGTATGCTGTTTGTTGCTCCTGTATTACTCAGAAATACTTGCACAGCCTAATGCTCTGAATATCCTTACTCACAGTTCTACAGTTTGTTCACTAACTTCTCTGTTTGATTTTGTAATTTTTTATTAGAAAATTCTTCCTCTATGAATATTGGCAAGCTACTCTGGCATGCTTCTTACCCAGAGGAGATGGCTCAGAGTTATGCTGTGGTCCCTTTTATTTACTCCTAATTCACAGATGCTTTTGTCAGCCTTAATAGAGATAAATATTTTACTATCTGGTTTTCTTCACCTACTAAAATCTTATATATATAGCATGGTCTTGCAGCTGCAGAGTGCCCTTCCTCCCCTTCACTTGTAAGCTAACCCATCCTGGTTCTAGAGATTATAGTACATATTACAATATCCCCTGGAATTTTGACTCTCCCTCACCCTTCAGGAATATCTATGATGTCAAGTTCCCCTTCCACAGTCACACACTCTGCTTTCACCTGTTATTATCTTTAAGCTTGTAGTATGCAGACATGGATATTATTTATTTTTATTTCAATATTTTTATTTATTCTATTTATTTTAATAGGCCATCTACCTATTTTTAGATAACTCCTCTGCCTGGCTCACTGCTTCAGAATAGACCACTGAGGTTTCAGCTTAGTTATCCTCAAGGTCATCCATTATCCCTGTTCCCATCTTTCATAGTTGGATACACAGTTAACATGCCGATGGGGGAGAAAGCAGCTATGTGGAAATGCAGACACACTCTTTTACCCCAAGACTTGACTGCCCACATCCCATCCAGTGCAGACAATCCTCTGCCTGATCCTGCATAGTGCCATGAGGTCAGAGCTGTGTGGCTGCAAACTCCTTTCCATAATTAGATCAGGGCTGCATTTTCCCTTGGAAATGCTCCCTCTTTATCATCAAGATATTTCAAAGCTCAGGTCTATTTTTTTTTTTTTTTTTTCATTTTAAAGCAGTGGGATAGCTGATTTTTTTTTTCTAGCAGTTTTTTTCCCTGTCAGGAAAATTATAATGAAAAACAATTTCTACTTTGAATTTTTTTCAATTATTCAATTCTTCAATTATTCAATTATTATACTGAACCTTCCATTGGCTCGCTGAAAACTGTGAGAGAGGGTTTGATTCTTTTCTGTGGAAAGAACATGGAGAAACCTTATTGAGCTTTTTGTAGCAAAAGAACAATTTTTCTTTTATCGAGAATTTTGCTTCTATTTTGTATAACATTTCTTTGAAAATACATGTCCCAGTTTCCTTTTAAATTTCTTTATTCTGTTCTGCTTCTGAAAAGCCTGCAGATGGAAGGGGAGAACTAGTAACTCCCCGTGTCAATCAGCTCTATTCCTTCAATGGCTGTATTTATTAGTTTCATTAAAAACATATTGAGCAGCCCTGGTTCCTCAGTTCTGCACGCCTACACAATCCTGACTGCCTTGCCATCCTCCTGTCGGTAACTGCTTCATCCTGAGGCCTCAGACTGAGATTCTGCATGAAACATAAATCCAAGAGGATATCACATGGGTTTAGGTTTTACTGGAAAGATTCCACACAGCTTGGTGGGTGCAGAGGGGGCTGGGGTGGGTTAGATGAGGGAAAAAAAATGCTTGAGGTGGGCTGATAATTAACTTTTAAAAAAAAAAAAAAAGAGAAATGGGGAAAAAAGTCTATATAAAACTTGGAGAGTATCTCCATTATTACTGCCATCACTGACAGGAATGTACATGTAACATCTGACCAGCATATTAGTCAGAAACTAAGAATTTGTAGGAAATACAGCACACTGAGCTGCCATCATACAGAGGAGCAGTTCTTGGAGAAGACCCTTCGTTTACTACATTTTTGTTGCTGAAGCATGGACTGATCCCCTTCAGAAAATGTTCCGTTCTCTACATACCTCTTGTTCTTGCTAAAATCAGAAATCTGTGAAAGAGCAGAAGCATGGAAGGAGTCTGCTCCTTATGGGGCCAAACAGTGGGTGCTGACAGAAGTGTTGTAACTAGATTGGCTGTCTTTCAGCACTTCTGTTGGTGTCTTTTGTAAAAAAAAATCTATTTTATTGTATTACAAAATAAAAAGAGTTTGGTATGAATCAAAAAATCTCCATACTCAGGACTGAGAATTAAGGTAGCAGTTTAAACTCTATTCAAGCTGAAAACCTTCCCACTAGTTTAGTGGTCTTTAGTGGTCTTTAGCTCAGACACCAGGCTAGGGTCAACTTTTCAGAAGTAATTTCTCTCTATATTCAGCCCTGAAGAGTGAGCCATTAAAATCTGTCTGCCCTGACACACCAGAATGTAACATCTTTCTCCCTCTGGAAATGATCTCTCTTTCCAAAATCATCAGATTAATAACTAAATACCTTAATTTCCTTTTTCCTTGAACTGTAACACCTGCACCCTACAGTTATGCAAGGAAGGAAAGGACTGATGCACTTAAGCACTCCCAGGGATATATCACATACAACCTTTTCCACACATACAGTCTTTTTTTTTTCTGAAGAAGCTCATTAAGTGTATTAGCACATAGTGTATTACAGAACCATGGTACTTTTTTGTCTTTCATGGCAATAGACATTCAGGGATACAGCAAAAAAAAAAGTCTGCTTTCTATCAAAGTATTTTTCATATTACTTGCCCCTGCCCTCAAAATGTTTGATCTTCACATTCACTCTTGACAAGGAATTCTTAGCACTGCTTCATTTCCAGATGAGAGAGCAGAGGTGCCCTGGCATCACAAAATACAAACCAGCCTCAGCCAAGACTGAAATACAAATGTACCCTTAAATTGGCGTGTCCTTGTGAGAAAACACCTAAGTACTAATGAGACAGAGAGTTCACCCAGTTCACAGGCACATGCCTGGCCCTTCCTAGATGACACACAGCCACTGTGTGACGCATCACACAAATTCAGAAAGAATACAATAGAGAGGACAATTCCATACTTTCCACCTACTGTGTTTGCAATTCACATACATGGTGCTGCCACTGAAGTTATCACTGGCAGTTTGGCCACCAACTAAGGAGAAGCTGGTGTTTAAAAGAATATAACTTGATTGAAGGCAACATAAACAGGAATGGCAGGGTGTTATAAAGAGATTAGCAGACAGGTGAGACCAAGGAAATCAGTCTGGGGCCTCTGTGTCTTTGGAACACGATAATTTCATTGAGGCAGGTACCCCTCTCTGGTAGAAGAGTGCTATCATCCCTGATTTAGGAAGTTTTTGGGAGGCTAAAGACTCTTAATATCAATAAAAATATTTAGGCATTGAATTCTACTGTGTATTTGAACCAAAATGACAGGTTTACAGTGTCACAGGAGTAACTGACTTGACAGAAGAGTTTTGTTCCTCTCCTCTCTCACATTGCTTCAGTATAAGGGTGGGGGTAGGAGAATGTTCTTAAGGATTGTGTCACAGTACCACCAGAAAGGTACGGAGGGAACATAAGAGCTTGAATATCTCTAAATATGTGTGTGTATACACATGTATAAACACTTATTCATGTGTGTGGGTCCACACATAAAGCAGTAATGATGGTGATTACCTGTTCACTCCGACAGTTGCCAGCACACAAAATAGATATTAGTCTGACTCTTAACAGGTGGGCATCCCCACCACAGCTGGAGATACTCAGCACAGCTAAGAGCAGATGGAATCAATAAACCTTGAATTTAAGTGGGGCAGAAACCATTTTCATCCTCCATTTCAAACAGTTTTTCTCAGTCAGGTGTGAGGCACGTGGCATGTACAGGAAGAATAATAAGCATCCTTGACTTATCCAGTATTTTCACCAGCCATAACTTTTCACCAAACAAACAAAACAAAAAGCATCATGAGCAGAAAGTGGTTTTGGCATCAGACTCTGCTTGTTTTCAGTCCCATCACACTGTAAGGCAACGGGCAGCATAATCAAGCAAATAAAAAGCATAGCACTGTCTGAGGATCACATTCTTCTGCTGGAACTGTAAACTTTTCTGAAACTATTTACAAATTCTTTTAAGAAAAATCAACACATGGAGTAACGAAATTTCTCTCTGCCTTATTGAAAAATTAGCCAATATACTTATAACAAAGAGTATTGTAAACAATGGCTACAGTTACATGGATTTGGGTTTGGTCGAGGAGAGCTGCTGTTCCCAACCTCGAATCAAAGTTAACTCAAGTCCTGTGCAGACTAGGCTGTAAATTCCTAGAAACTGGATTAGCACAGAATTCAGTTACAACAAATGATAGTTCAAGCCATCCTCCTTGAGCTTGGCTACTGTCAGTAAAAGCCCTCTCCCCACCGCTTATGTTTGAACCATCTCTACTCTCCCCAAGGAAAGAGGAAACCAGCATTAGCCTTTCACGTCTGAATCACCCAGGCAAAATGTCTACACAGATATTAACAGCTTGCTGTGTTTCTGCTAGAGGCATGGAGCAAGTGAATTCCATAGGTATACTATACCTGTGCCATTTATATTTACCTAAAATGGCTGTGGTGGTACAGGTACAATCGGGCACTTCCAGGTGCTGGTATAGTTCCTCACCATACAGCTTCTCATAACATCTTGCTCTATTTAAAATCAAACTTGATTCAAGGTTTTCTTTGCATGTTTTGCCTTCAATGTCTTCTTCATCCTTTTTCCTTCTGTGAATAAATCAAGAAGGCATTTAAATCTGAGTGTATCTTTCTCTATTAAATTGACACAAACATACAAGTAATTTGCTCAGAGATGTTGACTGTTTTTTATCTGTTCAAGCAGCTTCCAAGCAAGACCTTCCCAATGTGGAAATGTGGTGCTTCTGAAAAGTGAAGGATAAGTGGCCAAAAGCCTTTTGACACAGTGACTCACTGACAGTGATTTCTGATCAATTAGGGACACATTCTCCCCTTGATATGTATACAATGTAATTCCCAGTATGATCAAAAGGAAAACTGCCCTCCTTAAATTTGCCAGGCAGCAGCTACCTAGGGGCTGGTCTTTTGCTCAGGGACTGAACAAAACTGCTCAGCCTGTGGGTGTTTTTTTCACATGCCCACTGGAGTCTACCTTATGGAGCATGTGCTTACCTCTTGCCGCCAGTAACACGAAGCGCAGGCAGTGCAGGGGAAGGAGGAGGAGTGCCCAGCCTGGCAGCTGTGCTGGCTGCTGCGGGCACAGCCCACATCTGGAAGTTTCTGCTCCATGTCGGACATCTGTGGCGCCAAACCAAAACGTCCCAGCTGTCAGGGGCTGCGGTCAGAAAGCAGCACAGCCACCTTCTCACACCACAGACAATTTTGGGAGAGTGGCACAGTTCCCGTGAGCCCGTAGTGCTCTCCTCACACACAGCTGTGGTCATTGGGAGAGCCCGAGAGCAGTTGCTGGAGGGAATGGTGCTGTGTGGGAGTGCTGGTGGTGCTCACAGGGACATGGAAACACTCCTGGGGCCTCCTGAGGCTGCCTGGCTCAGCATGGCTTACATCTCACACCACTGAAATGTCTTACCTTTCACCATACTATCTCCCAAAATGGTTTCCCTGTCTGTGCCTTTTGGGGCACCTACTGGCCCTGAGCCCTGCACAGGCAGTGCTGGAGGGGGTGTCTGACAGGGCCCAACCAGCAATTCAACACTATGGACAGCTGGACTACGGCCCTTTGTTGAGTTTGCTAATGCAAATGTGACCTGTGTGTCTAGGTGGCCAGTTTTAATCCACTCTATGGCTCAGGAGAGCAGGTACCCAGCACCAGGAATGCTGAGAGAAAAGCACACAAGGGGTTAATAGCAATGCCCACCATGAGGAACGAAGCAGCATTTTATAATTGTTTGGTTGCCAGCACTGTGAAAACAAGAACCTTCGCGGCTCCGCAGACAGCCAGGACAGCGGTGCAATGGGGGACCCCAAAGCGGTGAGGGGTGGGGCGGGGAGAGAAGGGGGACAGAACCTCTGTACGGGGAGAGGGCAGCACGGCTTCCCCGTGCCGGGGAAGGACCCACCTGTGGGAGGAGAACATGCCATCCTGCCCTTCCCTTCAGCCTTAATTCTGCTGCTGCTGCTGGCGCTGAGTTGCTCGGGCACTGAGCAGGGCTGCCGCTTGCGGTGGATGCCAAAAGGTGCCTGAGGGGACAGGCCAGCTGCTGCCGGGACACGGCAGGGGAGAGGCCCCTGACCGCCGTCCCCGCTCCGCACAGGGCGGGAGCACATCCCGCCCCCTCATCCCGGCACTGCCACCAAACCGGGGCTGGGCTGTGCCCGGCCCTGCCACTGACCCGGGGCTCGGCTGTGCCCGGCACTGCCACCAAACCGGGGCTGGGCTGTGCCCGGCACTGCCCCTGACCCGGGGCTGGGCTCTGCCCGGCCCTGC